>CM060951.1:12277807-12437807 GCA_030765055.1 Mantis religiosa
ACCATAGGTGCTTGTTTTAGGGATTAATTTTGGCGGCGTCGCTGGTGCGGTGTTCTATCAGTGATGTCAGTTAATTGTAGTACTGGGGTCTGTAGGTGGTCGTTGGTCATGAGCACTTGAGTGAAGTACTGACGTAGTGAGTCTGGGTCGTGTTTGATAGCAACTGCGATCTGGATGTCCACCTGCTTCTGGGCGATGCGCTGTAAGTTCTGTATGTCGCCAAGCTGGGAGGTTTCAGTCCTGGTAAGTGCTTGGTGGCCGGTGTCTTGAAGGTCTAAGGTGCGGCTTGTGATGGCGTTAGTGGAGGTCACGAGAGTCTTCTCCAGTTTTTGTAGTCGAGTAATCTTAGACTCGGAAGTTGAAAGGAAGGAGGCCCCGTGTTCCTGGTGTAAGGCCAGACTGTCAGTCATTTGTCGTTCAGTGGTCGTCAGGTTGTCTCTAAGGTCCGTCAGAATGGCGTTGGCCGTGTCGAGGTGGTGGCTGGTGGCAGCGAGGGTGTCCTCGATGTTGGCTAGTTTGAGGTTCAGATTCATGACCTCGGTGTGTAGGTCCTGCACGTCATCCTTGGTAGACCCTTGAATGGCAGTGGCGGATCTGGCTGCCAGGAGCTCCTCGACGGAGTGCAGGCGGTTATTCACCCGGCGTACGTGGTTTCGGAGGCTGTCCATTGCTCCGAGGTGCGGCGGTGTGGTGGATCTCACGTGCAAAGTATCCTAATTTGCCATTCCTATAACCTCAGTAAAACAAGGTAGCTAATTCCAAGATATTTCAAATAACTTTTATGTAATATTCATAAGTAGACAAAGATCATTTAATTAGCGATTCAAGAGCACAACTTGAGCATTCTGCCGCTTTGGAAATTCAGCAGTTTGTGGATATACAAAAAGACTATAGAAATTAAATCGATGGCTCCTTAGTACACAATACTGGTATCCTTACTCATTAAATAGATGTGTATATAAGGACGCCCAACTGCAGCGGTTATCAGAAACATTTAGAAAAACCATTCATGGCAATAGCCAGATTTAAAGTAGTCTACAAATTAATAAAACTGTAAGCACAAACACAAAGAAAATGTATGTACATGATTAAGGCAAAACTGAAAGGAAACAGTAAAAATGTAATGCTAAAAACTTAAAAATACTACTAAATTGTAAAATGCAACTTAGCAAAATATTTGAAAATCTTCCCCACCATCCGGTAGCATCTCTGTACTGCTGGCCGGCAGCTGCAGAGATGTCCTCAGGTGTGCTAGGCAAAAACACTGTAGCAGCACGTGGCGGACAGACAAATCTTCGTTGCAAAACGGACAAACTGAAGCAGGCTCCCTTCTCAACAAGAAACTGTGAGTAAAAATCCAGTGCCCCATCGGCATCCGAGCTAAACTCACCTCCTCACGACGAGATGAACGACAGGAGGTAACCCAGGGTACCGGAAGAAGTTCTTTCACAGATCTAAGTTTATTATGCGGAGAGCGGACCACTCCTCCTGCCACCAAGACTGCACGGCTCTCCGCAATACAGCTCTAAAATCTTCCGAGGTCACAAATGATATTCTAACCTGAGGTTCCATGATAGTTGTCTTAGCTGCTGAATCCGCCATTTCATTCCCCAGCAAGCCCACGTGACTAGGAATCCATGCGCACACCACGCGGACGCCGGAAGCTTGTAAACCATAGAGCGCAACCTGGATACTCAGCACTATAGGGTGATAGTTGTACAGCTGCCTAGGTTTTGAAGTGCACTGAGGAAATCACTCAGGATTGAGCAGTCCCCCAAGTTTCGTCGACGAACATGTAAAATGGCCAGGTATATTGTATAAAGCTCTGTAGTATTGTCACCCGAACGTCGGAACTCCCGATAGAACCGGACGGCAGTAGGGCCAGACGGAAGCATTCAGCCGACGCCTATCCACTTATCTTGTGGCGTTCACTGAAGGGGATGGTGAGGAAAGTGTCACTGGTCGCTGGCCGCCTCCTTCCCCTCCATTTGACGTCTGGAACAGTCGGGATATTTCATCTAACCCGGAACCTTCTAGATAGGTCAGTTGGTCTTATATAAGCGACGCGCCGGGCCGGAGAAGAGTCAGTTCTTGGCGAGCAGCCGTGAGGAGCGCCGAGTGAGTGGACGGACTGGAAGACAGTGTACGTGTATCAGAGGAGTTGTACGTGACTGTGAGCGTGCAATGGACCTGTAACAGACGAACTGGTGAATTTTCATTGTGTGCGCTAAGTAATTCTATGTAATCGGCAAGTGTTTCAACTGTAATTCGGTGGAAATAAATAACCTTTTGAGTTTGTGCAATTGGACTTTTAATTTCGCGAACCCACAAAGTCACAGTATAAATGGAAGTGCTAGAGCAGCTACAAAATAAGAATGAACATCGACAGAGCCACTGAAATGTTCGTGTTCTCTTTGCGTTGTCAGGTCTACAGCCAGCGGGCGACAGAGATAGCAGATGTGTCTATCTTCGTCTCACGATATCTGTCTATCAGTGAGCTGAGATGTATGTTTAGATGCTTACAGATGTGTGAAAACATATACAATTATTATAGCATGGTGGCATAAACTGAAACTTAAGACGTTGAACTTGAGGACAGTTCGCCTACGAAGTATCGTTCACATACCTACGCAAAGATAGTACACAATTAGATGCGTTCCACGAAAGAATGGCGTTTACAACAGTAAAACAAAGCACTGACATTTCAACAATTTGTGAATATAGTCTCTATTTTAATGATGTCGTAATTGTATACTGCCTCTAACGTACTTTAATCCAATGTTTGTTTCATTAAGGGTATGTATGACTGAAATTTCATGAAAATCGTGAAAATAACGACTTTTTTTATTTTAATTCTATAAAATAATTTAGACATTCCCGAATGTGAAAAATGCATAATTTGCCTCCGGACGCCATTTTTAAATGCTTATTTAAATGTCGGTGGCCTTTAAACTCTGTCAGAGTCACGCCCTCTTTGGCTACAGCCACATTCTTTGTCTGTTTTGCGTTCTTAAATTTTCAATTCAAGAAAAGAAAAATAAGGCTTTCAGACAAAATAGTTCCTAAAATGTTGCCAATATATCAGAGGCTGGCTTCTACAACATTACTAGAGAGTTGCAAAGCAGGAAAAACACAGAATGCCAATGAATCTTTGCATCATGTCATATGGAATAAATGCCCAAAGAAGTTTTCATATCAAAACAAAAATTGGATCTTGCTGTTATTAAAAGCATCAGTGAGTTTAACATGGGTAGTCTTAAGTCATTGGAGCTGCAGCGAAATATCAGAGGTGAAAGTGTAGTAGACTCAGCAAGGAAAACTTCAGTGCAGCGAGATCAGACTCGTATCCTGCAAAGCAGGAAGCTAAGTTGTGCAGAAGAAAAGCAACATCTAATGAGAAAAAGGTGGAAAAAGCAGCAGCAGAGGAGAGGAAAAATAAATCTGAGGGTCCAACCTATCAGGCTGGTGGATTTTAATGTGAGTTATGCAATCAAATCTTTAATCGCTGTTTTCTCAATTCTCATATTTTCAGCATTTTTCTTCCTGTAAAATGCTCCTTGCGATGCAGTTTTTGTACTACATTAATGAAATTTCCTACAAAGGTTCAGAATATCATGAGGAATGGAAATTGCCCTAGGTTTTATTGTGAAATGTATATAAGCATTTATTTTTAATTTTCAAACACAAAACTTACAGTTCTTTAGACAAAAAAAGAATATTTGTAAATTAAAAAAAAATTGTGACTAAACTAAAGGAGACACAGAAAAACCCAGAGCAATTTCAAAAAGTATGTGTATTATGAACATAGGGTTAAAATATTAGACCAAAATTCAAAATATTTTGTCGCAAGGAACTTTTTCAGTGACGTAACAAAAAACATACAAAATTTATCATAATTTCTAAACTACTGGAGAAAAATGGTTTAAGTTTAGGTTGTAACATGTTTACATTATACTACACCTATGGTGTAAATTTGAAAAAGCTACCATTATTAGTTCAGAATTTGAAAAATTCAGTCATACATACCCTTAAGACGTTGAACGTGAGAACAGTTCGCCTACGAAGCATCGTTCACATGCCTACGCAACGATAGGACACAAATTATATGCGTTCCACGAAAGAATGGCATTTGCAACAGTAAAACAAAGCACTGACTACTTCAACGATTTGTGAATATAGTCTCTAGTTTAATTATGTAATTGTATACTTCGTGAAATGTACTTTAATCCAATTTTGTTTCTTTAAAATGGTTAATAAATACGGTAGATACCAGTGTGTATTAGAATGTTCTATGTTTTCCAAGATATCTAAATATGGGAAGTGCTCCTAATTTGGTGAACTGTTTGCCTTCTTTAACAATGTTCGTCACAGTATGAGCACTCACATGATAGGCATGTACCGTTAATTCTCGGTTTTGAGCGAAATTAGTACTTTCAAAACTGTCTTTAATTGACAATTGTTTGAAAAAAGAATACACATGAAAACTCAGTGCGTAGGCTTCGGCGGCTGGTGTCCATAGTAACTGGGTCTTCCGGCAGGACCGCGTCTTTGAAGTTCCTCTGGTCGACGTTTCGACGTTATTCTTTAGCTTCAGTGACAAAATACAGGTATACGAACAAACAGAAGGCACTGCCATGGTTTCGTCGTTATCACCAGTAGCAGCCAACCTCTTCCTTGAAGCCTTCGAAACATCTGCAATCGACACAGCTGACTTAAAACTGGCCCTCTGTCTCAGATACGTTGACGATACGTTTGTAATCTGCCCACATGGAAGAGACAAGGTCTTGGATTTTCTGAACCATTTGAATAGCTTACATCCTAACATCCAGTTGATACCGAAATTATGGTTTGCCAGAAGCAAAGAATCATGATAGATGTCAAAGGAATGTTGGTTCTTTATCAAGACCAGGGCAAGGCCAGTTGAGCCGGGGAAAGTGTATAACAAAGCCGTGTAAGAAACAGTGTCCTTAGAAGGTTTCTAAAGGAATTGTCACTTGACGTGCATGAATAGGGAATTCTTTGGATCATTTACAATGGCAACCAAAACAGCCACAAAGGGACTTTGTTTGAAAAAGAGTTTTGAGTGTGAAAGTTAGATATACACACGCGCAGCTGTGGTTAGAGGGCACTCTTCGGCATGAAGCCGATTTGGCTAGTTCGCGGCTAGGAAGCCATTATAAACACTCTTCGGCTTCAAGCCGATCAGAGGAGTCTTCTGTGTCAGTCCGATGAGAGGAGTCTGAGACATGAAGCCTATTAGAGCGGTCAACTTGTTCGGGCTTGAATATTTGTCGGGTCATAAAAGTTTATCGAGTAAAAAAATAATTAGCATTCAGTAATTCTAAACCGAGATTGGTAACCCTCGGTCGGCAACTTCCATTTTGATATTTGAAAAGAAGAAGCAGTGAATAAATAATTTGGAGACGGGCATTCCAGTGTTGTGAAAATCTCCTTCTCACACCCATCCACGCATACCCTGAGAGAAACCTCATTGCTCACCAATCATATTTGTCATAGTTCAACAATTATATTTGCTTCAAATTGGCGTTCCAACGTGGAGCTTGTGTACACCCATAAACATTGTTCTTCCAAACTGGCGCACAACGTGGAGCTGTGGTAACCCTTGATCGCCACCAATCTTATTTTTGTAACACAGTTCAACATGGAACTGGAAGAAAACGGCAAACGACCCTTCCTGGACGTGTTAGTAGAAAGAGAGGGAACGAAACTGAAGTTCTCAGTATACCGAAAACCAACACACACAGACAGATACCTAGACACCAAATCTCATCATCCGCCATCCATTAAACGAGCAGTAGCCAACACAAGTTTTGGAAGCCAATGAATATCCAAAAAGCTATATAAAACACCTACAAAAGAAGAACAAGACACAAAAAGAAACCAAAACCAAGACCACAGCATGGCTGCCCTACATAAAAGGAACATCCGAGAAAATATCAAAACTACTTAAGAAACAGAACATCCAAACTAGATATCAATCCACCAGAAAACTAAGATCATTCATGGGACCGGTTAAAGATAAACAAGACCCTCGGAATAATGCAGCAAATTATAAAATTGACTGTGACTGTGGTGCATCATATGTGGCACAAACGGGCAGGTCAGTAAAGGTCAGGCGACAAGAAGAATAAGAAGCCAAAAATTAAATCAACCCGAAAAATCAGCACTCACAGAACACGCCATAAACACAGGACACCATATAGATTTTGATCAAGTAAAATTAATAGCTAAATGTAATAACTATAGACAAAGAATGATTAGGGAAAGCATTGAAGTATTCATTCATTCATTCAAGCAGCTGGCGGCTGACTGAGGATCAGCACGATGTGTGTCATTGGTGTACCTGTCCTACACGGACTTAACCACTTAATGACAGGAAATGTGGGGTTTTGCAGGGTGGTGGTTTAACATATAGTAGATGAAAAGAAGGGAGGTAGCCGTAGCTCCTCATGGTAGCCAACTCGGGTGCAACGCTATGTTAGCACCGCTGGTGTGATAATTTTCAGGAAGAGTTTAATTTAGAATGTCTATTAAATTCAAACAGTAATAATTTTAGGTTGAAATAAGTAATCTATTGTTACCGGGTGTGCCCGCATGCCATGCGGGGAAGCCGGTATAGCTTGTAGCGTCTTTCGGTTGTTCTGTAGTTCCCTAGAGACCTAACAAGGGCGCTCTGATGTTGAGGCAAACTCGTGTAGAATTTTGTGCCCCGGCACCTAATGACATCTTCCACATAGTGGAGAGATGAGGCTTCATGAAGGTTTCTCACGGGAAACCTCCAGCAAACAGAATAGATGGCCCTAAGACATCTATTTTGTACACGCTGAATTTGTCGCAGATTGGTTCCTGCGGCCATGCCCCAGATCTCACAAGCATAAAGCATGATTGGAAGGATTAAAGCCTGAAAAAGGCGCAACTTAAGGGGTGTCGGCATTCCTGAGCGCATCATGGGGTATAACGAAGCCGAAGCTCCGCATGCCCGATGAGTCACCTCCTGGATGTGACCCCAAAAAGTTAGGCCCTTGTCCAGCTTTACACCTAAGTGTATTTTAGAGAATTTGTCCACTCTATACTTCTGCCAAAGTAATTAAAGGCGGGGAGGTTGGCGGGAAAGTGACGCTTAGTAAAGAGTATGGCTTGGCTTTTCTCTGGGTTGAAGTATTCGAAACACACAATAGTTTAAATAGAGACAACGGCAGACCTCTGCACACTGTCTGGCAGACACTCATAAGCGCACGCGGATTGGGCACAGCATCAGCCAATACGAGTAAGTGGGCAGGCCGACCCCCAGAACCTCCAATGGATAAATAAGCGCGCATCGCCTCCACCGGCGGACTTCTCCTCGAGACTCCGACGAGTACGCATCTCTCTCTTCCGAGACAACGCCAATCCAGGATGTTAAGGAAGACTGCAGTCAAGAAGAAGGCAAGTCAGCCAGCGAGGACCGCTCCGCCTGCTCCTGCCAGCTCGCCACTTCTGACGGCCGAGAGGGAGCCTTCCGCTGAGCCTGCTGGGAAGTTCTGGACACCTAGGTCCACAAGGAGGCCTGCCTCCCCCACCGTTCCGCACACCAGCCAGCGCAGCGATTCACCGCGCAACACGGAGACTGGATCCCCGAGCATCCCACAGCCAGCTACGGCTGCATCACTGCCAGTGGATCCCTCGCCTTGCAGCCATGCAGGCAGACAGAATCCATTAGCACCAACCATCCAAGCGACGGCAACTACTGCCGCCACTGAACACCAGCTGACAACTGCCACCTTACACACCGCAGTCATCGTTGGAGCTCCTAGGGACCTAGCTTCTAAGTTCCTACTCACCGCCGCATCACAGAAGTGGCCCTCAGTGATCAGCGCCACCCGCATCACTAGCAGGAGGGGTCCAACAACATGTGTGAGTCTGCAGTTCAGAGATCAGAATGATCGTGACGCCGCCTTAGCTTCAGTCCTGCCCATACTTGAGCAGTGTCTGAAAGTTGAGCATAGTAAACTGCAGCGCCAAACTCCATGCAGACACTGCTGCGCCTATGGGCACACCGCGGTGCCACTACTGTGGCGCTCCTAATCCCACAGCAGTATGTCAGGCACACGACCTCAGGCGCCGACGCAGGTATTTCGCCACCTGTAATGGTCTAGGCCATTTTACTGGACAGGCGCAGTGCCCACTTTACTCACGCCGGAACACCAGTGGACCAAGACCTCGGAACACAACCACCAGTGAATCCGCCGATTGGCAGCAAGCTCTTGGATGTCTACGAAAGGAGCCTCACCGAACCAGCATCAAGCTATGCAGACTCGAGGAGCTCCTGACGACCACTGTCACCGCCGTCAACAACCGCCCCCAGCGGTGGAAGTTCAGGACCTTCACTCTGAGGTCCTAAACATAAACAAGCGCCTGCGCAACATAGATGAATCCCTAGCAGCTGCTGCCGCCCAACGCGGCACAACCAACTCCGCCCTCCAGGACATGCAAGACAGGCTGACCACGCTCTCCAGCCAACTCATGGACGGACTTACACCGCAGAAACAGATAGAGTCAATCAACACCCACCTCAGGGACAGCGCAGCCCAACATGAAGAAGGGATTACCGCTCTTCTGTCCAGAATTGACCGCATCACCAACGCCTTCTGCGACCACCCACCCAACAACTCACTAAGCTACTGCAAGGGCAAGCTTGAAAAGATTGTTGTATACATCAACGATACAGCACCCAACAAGAAGCTACACGAAGCCCTTCGCGAACACCAGGGCCACATCACCCAGAGCATCTACGACTTGAAGATGTGTCTGGCTCTAGAACACGGGGTCCCTCCGCTGCAATTTCTGCCACATCGAGACACCCGCACACGCAGGACGTTGCCTTCCCTCCCCGGCCATGAGCTCTTGACGGCCATGGCCCTTCTGCATCACCGCAATCCAGTACCCACGAGGACTCAACAACTCCATCCAGTCACGCATATAACGATCAACACTGTACACAGGTCGTAGTCAGGGTCTCCTGGATCATGACTGCTACCTGATCACCACAAGCGGGTTTTTCCGCACAGCTAGTTTCTACCCACGAACAGCCGGGTTGCTTAGGCAGTACCGGCCACCAACAGTCCCAACTAAATTAGCACCATAGGCCTCAATAAATAGAATCACCTCAGGACAACATTCCTCCCATGGCCAATCCTTCTTCCTACCCAAATACCCCATCTACCCTGTTGTTGGTTTTTTTCCTATATTTTTATTCCCGTTCCCCCCAAAAATCACCGGCACAGTTGCTACGGAGCTGTCAGAGAAGAAGTCCTGAAGAAGCCCCACATAGTTGGGACGAAACGTCGACCAGAGGAACATCAAAGACGCGGTCCTACCCGGAAGACCCAGTTACTAAAAACACATGAAAAATAATATTTCTAGCCTGCTTGTGCAAAAATTAAAAATTCTATGTCTTCATGACACAGACCTCGCTCGCTCGCTCGTCCTGGCTGGCTGTGTACAACCAGAAGGTTTTTGCTGCGTGCCCACCCATTAGGGTTTTACCGCAGGTAGGATTTGTATTGAATGATGTAGGATGAAGGTGATGTAGGTTTTTTTGATTGGGAGTTAATTTTGAGGTTACCAAAGTACCTTCGGGTTGAAGGGGAGGATGCAGTACTTAGCACCCAATTTTTGTTTTTTGTTTTAAATTTTTTGTATTTTGGTTGGGGAGAAATTTAGATGCCAAACAGCTTGGAAGAACCATGAGGAGCTCAGATTTAGCTGTTGATAGGTTTAGCTCCTGGATTATCTAGGGTGCCCGCATGCCATACGGGGGACCCGATGCAGTCTAGTGGGGTCATAATTTCCCAATGATCTGACAAGGACGCTTCTATGAGATGGTAAACTTGCGTATAATTTTGAAGCCCGGCGCCTAATTTCATCCTCCACGTATGGAAGACCCGATGCTTCGTGGAGCCACCTGGTAGGGAAATAACGTCCCAAAGAATATGTAGACCGCAGTCCTTTATTCTGTGTACGTTGAAGTCATGCTAAACAGCTGTCTGCTGCCATGCCCCAGATCTCGCAGGCATATAGCATCACCGGGATTACCAGCGCTCGGAAGAGGTACAACTTCATGCGGACTGGCATCGAGGTCGACCCCAGCATTGGGTACAGGGAAGCAATTGCTCCCTGTACCTTCGCCGAAAGGTCCCTGATGTGCCGGCGAAAAGTTAGACCTCTGTCCAAGTTTACTCCTAAGTACTGGACAGAGTTAGACCACTCTATCCTTCGACTTCGGTAGCTGAAGTTGGGGCAGTCTGCGGGGGTGTGGCGCTTTGTGAAAAGTATGGCGTGGCTTTTGCCCGGATTTACGGACATCTGCCAACGCCGGCACCACTGTTGTGTTAGGCGGAGATGTCTTTGAATAGGGTTGAATGACACAGACCTCACGCCATGTCACATGAAAATACCTCAGATGGCATTCGTAAGAATGGTTTTCAAATGAGTTCAACATCATAATTGAATACAAGTACCAACAAAATTGATAAAAAAGTGCTTAAGTAATAATGTCAATTACATAAAAAGGTAAGGAGAAATTTAAATATACATAGTTTAGAATACTTCCGGTTCCAAACAGAGTTATTTTTTGGTTCAATACATTCCAAATATGCATTCTGGATACCATTTATTTTAACAAAATAGACAGCAATTAAATCTAAGGTATACCTGCATACAATTATTAAAATTTCTTATTAAACTCTGTATATATTTGCAAATCTTCTTCGCCACATTAATATCCTGCAAGTGGTGCCATCTCTCGACAGCAAGACTCCGTCCGTATATGCGTTGTCAATTCGATCAAAATAGAATATTTAAACAAATTTTATAGTTATCGCATAATAAAATCAACATTTTAACAAATATTCCATGTAAAGAGTAACCTCAAAATCAGAAACTCACATTCTTGGAATATGTTGAACATAAATTCAAGTCTAGTGTCTACTGAATTTCCATGCTGTCTCTTAAACATGGAAAATGTTCCAACATTTTGAATCTTTCAATAATTTCTCTAAACATACTTATTAAAATGCTACATATTTGAAATGTTTTGTCTAAAAGTGAAGTATATCTGAGGCGCTGAGAACCATAATGGCCCAAGGTACAGAAGTATACCTTTGAGAAAATGAGATGTTTCTTAAAATAAAAATTTCCATTACAAAGTACTACTTGCTAACATGATGTAAGAAGTAAATTATGTTGGCAACACTACATATAAATTGAACAGCGCAGAGGAACAAAATGATACTTTATGCTTTGGGCTCTTATGTAACTGAATATCGGAAAAAATTGACGTGGCAGCTTCTTATGAATGTCTGCTTAAATCAAAGAGGACCTAAAGCACAGCTACGGCTGGAAGTTTCCGACCTCAACATGAAGATAGCAGCACTTGTAAATAAAGCATAATGTCACCCAATTAGCGGAAGACAGGACCGGCGGCCGCTGGAAAGGACCCTAGGCAGCTGGGCCACACCCACTCATCAGTCTCTGTCACTAACTGAGGGGGAAGATTAGAGGAAATGTCACTTGCGCGGGTGGCCCCTTCCCCCTTTCCCACGGCCATCTGGAACTTTCGGGTGGAAACTAGAGAAGTCGGGAAGAGACGGCGATATTCCTATAAAAAGGGGGTTGCAGACAGACAGTGAGTCAGTGTTTGACGTGCTAGCGAAGGAGCGCCGTGTTAATGAACGAGAAGACTGTGCGTAATTGTGTACGTGCATCTGAACGGTAACGGACGAACTGGTGAATCATAATTGTGTGCATTACGTAATTTTGTGTAATTGGCAAGTGTTCAACTGTAAGTCGGTGGAAATAAAGAACATTGTTGAGTTTGTGTAATTGGACTTTTCATTTCACGAGCCCACAAAGTCACAATTGGTGTCAGGAGTGGGATATAACACAATGGAGGCAACATTAGAAAAGATTTTAGCGGAACTGAAAGAAATGACGACGGCAAATGAAAACCTCGCTGCAAAAACAGAAGCGGCAAATAACAGCCTGGCCGCGAAGCTGGAGACTACAAATAACAACCTGGCCGCCGAGTTGAAAAAAATGAAGACGGCCAATGACAACATCACCGGGAAGATGGAAGAAATGAAGGCTGAATTAACAGCGAAGATGGAAACGGCAAACAACAACTTGGCCACGACAATGACCGCAAAGATGGCCGAACTGACAACGGAGATGAGGGAGGCGAACGCGGTCCTCGCCGCCAAGTTTGAGGAACGGTTGGCTGGCGTGAGGGATGACGGCACGAATCTGGGCAAGCACATGGGTCAAGTAGACGACCGCCTTAATGATTTAGAGGAAAAGGCCGACAACATCGCAAAACCCCTCACCCGCCTGATGGAGGAACACCGGCCTTATGTGTGGACAGAGGACACCGAAAACGCTTTCCAACACCTAAAGGAGACCCTGTGCAGTGCTCCAATTTTGGGTTTCCCACAACCGGGTGGCGCCTTCGTTGTGGACACCGACGCTAGCGACCATTGCATTGGAGGTGTCCTATCGCAGATCCAGGACGGCCATGAGCGGGTGATAGCCTACTACAGCAAGACGCTATCCAAGGCAGAGAAGAACTACTGCGTCACCTGACGAGAATTATTGGCAGTAGTAAAGACCTTGGAGCACTTCCGTAAGCACCTGTACGGTCAGCCATTCCACCTGAGGACTGACCATTCCGCCCTAACCTGGCTATTGAGTTTTAAGAACCTGGAAGGCCAGACGGCACGTTGGGTCCAGAGGCTGCAGGAGTACGACTTCACCTCGGAACATCGTAGAGGGAAGAGCCACGGTAACGCAGACGCCATGTCCCGAAGACCCTGTCCAGTAGAGTGCGGCCAGTGCACAAGAGTGGAAGAGAAGGAGCGTGCCGCAGCAGTCCGAGTAGTTGTGGCAGTGCCTGCGGACGGCTGGGATAGCGCAGGCCTGAGGAGGGAGCAGCTGGTGGACGCAGAATTGGGGCCACTCTTGAGGGAAGTGGAGGCAGGGACAAGACCAACCTGGGAGGACATCGCACCAAGGGGCGCCACCTACAAGTCGTACTGGGCCCAATGGGACTCGCTGAAGACCAGAGGGGGCGTGCTGTTCCGGGTATGGGAGTCACCCGATGGGAAGGCGCAGAGAGAGCAGTTGGTACTTCCCCGGAGTAAGGTCCCGGAAGTCTTGGAGGAAGTGCACGCCGGTACTTCAGGAGGACACCTGGGAGCGAACCGAATGATTCACAAACTACGGCAGTGGTACTACTGGCTGAGACTCCGAGCAGATGCTGGTGGTGCACCTGGACCGCCTAGCCCGCTACAATGGTGCTGTTCGGGACGACCAGCTTTGAGGAGGGAGCAGTGTCACCCAATTAGCGGAAGACAGGACCGGCGGCCGCTGGAAAGGACCCTAGGCAACTGGGCCACACCCACTCATCAGTCT
Organism: Mantis religiosa; assembly: GCA_030765055.1. Lineage (NCBI taxonomy): Eukaryota > Metazoa > Arthropoda > Insecta > Mantodea > Mantidae > Mantis > Mantis religiosa. Next base: position 12,291,275 of record CM060951.1, read on the forward strand.
CTGTCACTAACTGAGGGGGAAGATTAGAGGAAATGTCACTTGCGCGGGCGGTCCCTTCCCCTTTTCCCACGGCCATCTAGAACTTTCGGGTGGAAACTAGAGAAGTCGGGAAGAGACGGCGATATTCCCATAAAAAGGGGGTTGCAGACAGACAGTCAGTCAGTGTTTGAGGTGCTAGCGAAGGAGCGCCGTGTTAATGAACGAGAAGACTGTGCGTAATTGTGTACGTGCATCTGAACGGTAACGGACGAACTGGTGAATCATAATTGTGTGCATTACGTAATTTTGTGTAATTGGCAAGTGTTCAACTGTAAGTCGGTGGAAATAAAGAACATTGTTGAGTTTGTGTAATTGGACTTGTCATTTCACGAGCCCACAAAGTCACAATAATGATTTTTGTTGTTCATGTATAGACAGTTACTCACCAAAGCTTTTGCGGCCATTTTGGACGTTCAGTTGTTATGTAAAAGTCGTTTGAGTGAGTTGATGTGAGTGGTGAGTGTTTTTATGAAAATGGACAAAATCGAGTATCGAGCTGTCATTAAATATTTGTTGAAAGGCAATACGCCTACGTAAATCAAAGATGAGTTGGATTCTGTGTATGGGGACTCTGCACCATCATTTGCCACAGTGAAATATTGGGAGCTGAATTTAAACTTGGCCGTAACAGCTTGGGAGACGATGAACGTTCGGGACGTCCAAAAACTGTAACTAGCGATGAAAACATCGCCGAAGTTCACCAAATGGTGCTAGTGGATCGCCGAATTAAAGTGAGAGAGAGAGAGAGAGCAGAGGCTATGAACATGTCAAAAGAACGTGTATGTCATATATTAAATCAACATTTAGACATGAGAAAGCTGTCCGCGCGTTGGGTGCCGGGTTTGCTTACGTTAGACGTAATACGTGTTCGAATGAACACTCCCAACGATCTGTTGGCGCAGTTTAGGCGCAATAAGTCTGAGTTTTGGCTTCGTTTAATTACTGTATATGAAATTTGGATACACAATTATACGTCCGAAACAACATTATAGTCGAAACAGTGGATTGCGATGGGAGAAACGTATCCAAAATGAGCAAAAACTGTTTTATCGGCTAGGAAAGAAATGACAACTGTTTTTCTGCGATATTCATCGAGTTATTTTAGTCGATTATCTTTAAAAAGGAAAAAAAGTATTACAGGAGCATACTATACATCACTACTTCACGAGCAGAAGGCAGAAAATGAGCAAAAAGGTCCACATTTGCAGAAAAAGAAATTCATGTTTCACCAAGAAAACGCACCGTCTCACATCTCAGTGACTACAATGGCGAAAATCCACTAATTACGGTTTGAAACGCTTGGCTTGCCAGATCTAGCCCCAAGCGACTTCTTTTTGTTCCCTTATCTGAAAATTGCGCTCGGAGTTCAAAGATTTTCGTCAAATGAAGAGGCGCTCACCTTCGTGAATAACTATTTTGAAGGAGAAGAACGCCGACTACTATTAGAACGCCGAGTAGATTTACAAGGAAACTATATTGAAAAACGCCAAGTACTATTTAGACGGGTTACAGAGATAGGAACATCGCTGGGAGAAGTACATAGAGTTACAAGGAGACTATGTTGAAAAACGCCGAGTACTATTTGGACGGGTTACAGAGATGTGAGCATCGTTGGGAGAAGTGTGTAGAGTTACAAGGAGACTATGTTGAAAAACGACGAGTACTATTTGGACGGATTACAGAGATGGGAACATCGCTGGAAGAAGTGTTTGGAGTTACAAGGAAACTATGCTGAAAAACGTCGAGTACCATTCGGACAGGTTACAGAGGTGGGAACATCGCTGTGTTAAGTATGTAGAGTTACAAGGAGACTATGTTGAAAAACGTCGAGTACTATTTGGATGGGTTACAGAGATGGGGACATCGCTTGGAGAAGTGTGTAGATTTACAAAGAGACTATGTGGAAAAAGGCCGAGTACTATTTGGACGGGTTACAGAGATGAGAGCATCGCTGGGAGAAGTGTGTAGAGTTAGGAGGAGACTATGTTGAAAAACGTCCAGTACTATTATGGACGAGCTACAGAGATGGGAGCATTGCTGGGAGAAATGTGTTGAGTTACAAGGAGACTATGTTGAAAAACGTCGAGTACTATTTGGACGGGTTGCAGAGATGGGAGAATCGCTGGGAGAAGTGTGTAGAGTTAGAAGGAGACTATGTTGAAAGACGCCGAGTACTATTTGGACGGGTTACAGAGACGGAGCATCGCTGGGAGAAGTGTGTAAAGTTAAAAGGAGACTATGTTGAAAAACGCTGAGTACTAATTGGACGGGCTACAGAGATGAGAGCATTGCTGGGAGAAGTGTGTAGAGTTACAGGGAGACTATGTTGAAAACGCCGAGCACTATTTGGACGGGTTACAGAGATGGGAGCATTGCTGGGAGAAGTGTGTAGAGTTACAAGGAGATTATGTTGAAAAACGTCGAGTACTATTTGGACGGGTTACAGAGATGTGAGCATCGCTGGGAGAAGTGTGTAGAGTTACAAGGAGACTATGTTGAAAAACGTTGAGTACTATTTGGACGACTTACAGAGATTGCAGTATTGCTGGGAGAAATGTGTAGAGATACAAGGAGACTATGTTGAAGAATAGAAATAAAATAAGTAATAAAAATCTGAAAAATGTGTCTTGTATCTTTATTAGATCAGAAACTTTTGAGAAAACCCCCGAACTTGCTAAAATCTCAAAATCGACTATGTTGTGTTGAAAATCCTTCTAATGTTCTAGATGAGTTTTAGATGTAATTCCTCTAATGAATTGGTATTAGGACATTTTAAATGGCAATGTCATTGCCTGTATCGGCTATACGACAAACGTTAACAAATAAACACAATTATGATTTTTCTTCACTATTTGGTTAGGCAGGATCGCAGTAGGAAGTTAAGAGGCTGCTACATTGCCCATTTAAATTGCCCAAGTTTAAAGGTTAATGCTTTCTTTTGTTTAAGGCTGCTTCACATTTTATTGCATCGATGTCTACTCATTTCTAATTTTCGAGTACAAATTCTACTGGATGGAAGGAGTCCTGTCGTAAGAGGTTGTAGTTCTGTGTCTGGCACTGTGCCCAATAGCCCATCTCCCTCTTCTACATAGAACATAGCGAAGAATCTTGGGCTCAACTCCATGGAATCAAGAAAACGACATTTCTTTTATCTCTTGTTCTCAGGAATACTCCGTACTTCTACTAAATAACAGCTGACTATAAATCGAACAGTTTTAGAACGTTTTTTGTTAATGCACTGCACAGTATTGTTTCAGTGCATTGTGACTGCAAGGTTGTAGTTCTGTGATAACGTGTTACAGAAATGTCGCACCAATTAAATAATTTATATCTATTGTGACTTTGTGGGTTCGTGGAATAAAAAGTCCAATTTCACCACTCAAAACTGTTCTTTATTTCTACCGACTTACAGTTTAACACTTGCCAATTACACAGAATTACTTGCTGCACACAGTTACAATTCACCAGTCCGTCCGCTACAATTTCACTGTACTCGCGGTTACGTAAGCTCCGGTACACATTCAAAGTTACGTACAGTCTTCCGTTGCACAACCCTTTCGTTCATTAACACGTCACTGACTAACTCTTACACCAAGAACTGCGACTGTCTCCTCACTCACTGACAAAACCAACTCACTGACTGACTAAACCAAAACCAACTCAACTCACTAACTAACTCCGTCTGTCTGTCACATTCTTTATATAGGAATATCGCCGGTTTCTAGTGACCAGGAGAATTTCCAGATTACGTAATTTCTGGAACCAGGTGGACAGAAAAACAGACGCACAGTTATGTTTCTTTCCGACCGCTGGCTGTCACCACTATAAGACAAACGAGGGAAAGGCGTGGCTAACCGAGCCTCCCCTGTCTTCCGTTGCCAGCTGCTCACAGGGTGTTTCAACGCTCCCCGTTACACTGCTCCCTTCTCAAAGCTGTTCGCCCTCGAACAGCCCCATCGTAGCGTGCGAGGCGGTCCAGGTGTACCACCAGCATCTGCTCGGAGTCTCAGCCAGAAGTAGCGCTGCCGTAGTTTGTGAATCATTCGGTTCGCTCCCAGGTGTCCTCCTGAAGTACCGGCGTGCACTTCCTCCAAGATTTCCGGGACCTTACTCCGGGGAAGTACCAACTGTCCTCTCTGCGCCTTCCCATCGGGTGACTCCCATACCCGGAACAGCACGCCCACTCCGGTCTTCAACGAGTCCCATTGGGCCCAGTGCGACTTGTAGGTGGCGCTCCTCGGTGCAATGTCCTCCCAGGTCGGTCTCGTCCCTGCGTCCACTTCCCTCAAGAGTGGCCCCAAGTCTGCGTCCGCCAGCTGCTCCCTCCTCAGGCCTGCGCTATCCCAGCCTTCAGCAGGCACTGCCACAACTACTCGGACTGCTGCGGCACGCTCCTCCTCTTCCACTCTTGTGCGCTCGTGGCCGTCCTGGATCTGCGATAGGACACCTCCAATGCAATGGTCGCTGGCGTCGGTGTCCACAATGAAGGCGCCACCCGGTTGTGGGAAACCCAAAATAGGAGCACTGCACAGGGTCCCCTTCGGGTGCTGGAAAGCGTCTTCGGCGTCCTCCGTCCACACATAAGGCCGGTTTTCCTCCGTCAGGCGGGTGAGGGGTTTTGCGATGTTGTCGGCCTTTTCCTCTAAATCATTAAGGCGGTCGTCTACTTGACCCTTCCGCTTGCTCAGGTTCGTGACGTCATCCCTCTCGCCGGCCAACCGTTCCTCAAACTTTGCGGCGAGAGCCTCGTTCGCCGCCTTCATTTCCGTGGCCAGACTGCCGTTCGCTGCTCTCATTTCTGTGGTTAACTCGGCCTTCATCTCTTCCATCTTCTCGGTGATGTTGTCGTTGGCCGTCTTCGTTTGTTTCAACTTGGCGATGAGGTTGTTGTTTGCCGCTTCTATTTTTGCAACGAGGTTTTCATTTGCCGTCTTCATTTCCGAGATTAGTTCGGCCTTCATTTCTTCCATCTTCCCGGTGATGTTGTCCTTGGCCGTCTTCATTTGTTTCAATTCCGCTAAATTCTTTTCTAATGCTGCCTCCATTGTTGTAATGTTCGGTGATGTTGTTTTCCCGCTTCCTGACACCAGTGTGACTTTGTGTTTATCCCACTCCTGACGCCAGTGTGACTTTGTGGGTTCGTGGAATAAAAAGTCCAATTTCACCACTCAAAACTGTTCTTTATTTCTACCGACTTACAGTTTAACACTTGCCAATTACACAGAATTACTTGCTGCACACAGTTACAATTCACCAGTCCGTCCGCTACAATTTCACTGTACTCGCGGTTACGTAAGCTCCGGTACACATTCAAAGTTACGTACAGTCTTCCGTTGCACAACCCTTTCGTTCATTAACACGTCACTGACTAACTCTTACACCAAGAACTGCGACTGTCTCCTCACTCACTGACAAAACCAACTCACTGACTGACTAAACCAAAACCAACTCAACTCACTAACTAACTCCGTCTGTCTGTCACATTCTTTATATAGGAATATCGCCGGTTTCTAGTGACCAGGAGAATGTTCCAGATTACGTAATTTCTGGAACCAGGTGGACAGAAAAACAGACGCACAGTTATGTTTCTTTCCGACCGCTGGCTGTCACCACTATAAGACAAACGAGGGAAAGGCGTGGCTAACCGAGCCTCCCCTGTCTTCCGTTGCCAGCTGCTCACAGGGTGTTTCAACGCTCCCCGTTACACTATAATAAAGTATTCAAGGTAATCTCATTTCAGACGTTTGCAAATTATTAGACCCATTTATGTTTTTTTTTTAATTTGCTCCAGTTTAACACTCAAAATAATAGTTATTTTCCGCCGTAACCTATTTCAAATTGTCTTAATTCTTTTCCTTGCTATAATATGAAGCATATTCAATGAAATTTCTCTCTTAATAATAGCTAGGGAATTTTTATTTTACTTATAGTAATATGGTGGTAGCTCTGAATTAAGAGCAGCCGTTTTCTTCATGTGTGTTTATCCAACTGTTTGGTGATATTGCTTTCATTTGGTAAATGTATTAACTGAAGATTGTTAATATTTGCCTTTATTGTGTTTTATGGCTAATATATCCTCAGTATTTATTATTAATTGATCACACGCCAGGTAACATCGTGTATCTTATCCTTAGCATTCACATTGATTCAGAAGTGAGGTTATGGGTAAAACTGCTGACTTATCCCCAAGGAAAGTAGCTGTAACTGAGAGTCTTTTAAAGCAAACTCTATTCACAACGTGAAATAGCTACGAAATCGTGTATTTCACAAAAATCTGTTAGTCGCATTAATCAAGCTTTAACATTCGGTGAGACGTTGACCTCACAAAGGGATGGAAAATGCGGGAGAAAAAGAAAGCTATCACCAAGGATGTAAAGCAAACTTGTCAAGGTGGCAAAATAAAATATAAGAGAAGCCAGCATTGACCTCAGTAATCGACTAAAACAGTACGGTATAGAAATATCAGCCTCAGTAGTTCGCAGAAGATTGTGTGAAGCAGGTTTATCAGCACCCAGGCCTCGTAAAAAGGCTAAACTGACACCTGCAATGACAAAGAAACATTTAGAATGGACCAAAGAGATGCAGAAACATCCAGTGGAATTTTGGAGAAAGGTAAGTAGTATGAAAATTGTATATAGCACAAAATTAAAATATGTTTCTGTCATTGCTGGTTTTGTTATACTATCTTTGAGCAATTTTAAAACTGTTTAATACTAAAAGAAGTTTTTATTCTTTCAGGTAATTTTGTCAGTTGAATCTATGTTTGAAGTATGTGCAGAGAGCAGCCAGTATATGAGAAGGACAGATAAAGAAGCATTTTCCCCTCAGTGTGTCGATCAAAGAGTAAAGCACCCAACATCAATACTGGTCTGGAGCTGTATGTCTGTCCATGTACCTGGAAGATTATACATAGTTGTGGGATCTGTGGAGCAGAAACAGTATAAAGGTGTATTATAAACAAGACTATTTCTGCAAAGTAAAGAATGGCTTACAAATGGTGATTTTGTGTTCATGCATGACAGTGCTCCCTGCCATAGAGCAAAATCTGTAACCCAGTTCCTCAAAGAAAACAATGTAAAAGTACTACCATGGCCGGGGAATAGCCCTGATTTAAATCCAATAGAGAATCTGTGGGGTATTGTTTAACAGAGACTGAAAAAATTGAAAATAACAACGGAAGTTCTGCTTATTGAGGGCCTGAAAAGCATTTGGCGCAGAGATGAAGAAATAAAAGGAAAAGTGTTCCACCCTTGTAGAGAGCGTGGATAAAGGCATCAAAATAGTAACAAAGGATAAAGGAATGCATAAAATCTACTAAGAGTTGAAAAAATAATTTGTTATATTATTTCTGTTAAATAAATAGAAAATAAACGGTATATGTTAAATACTTCACCATTGAATGTAATAATTTGCACACGTCTGTAGGTATGGAAGTCTAGTTTAGGATTCTTGGAATGTGAGGTAGTATTCCTTAGAAGTTTATTGACGTATTCTGAGTTGTAAAGCAGCAAATATCAGAAAAGCTGAAATCAATGGATACATCGGATTAGAAGCTGATAGTGAGGGGATAGTGGAGGTTATTAGAAAAATTTTAAACTTAACATCGCATCCTGGGCATAATCTAAGACAGGTGAAGACAGGTAGTGGTGGTGTGACGTCAGCTACGCCAGCTCTCACCGCAAAATGTACTCCCGAACGAAAGGCAGGTTATCGTGTGAGGTTAAGGCACTGATTACTGCTGTCGAAGGGGAAGGAATGGTTTGGTGTGTGCGGGTAGGAAAGACAGAAGCGTATTGGGTGTTGTAGGGGATATTTTATGTTGTTCTTGTGGCATCTGATGGCGTGTGTTTCGGTGTGATGGTTTGGATGCAACATTCAAAAGATCCATAGAGTAAAAAGATCACTTGATCTTATAAAATACTATTGCATGCATTAATTTTCTTTTAAACAAATGAATAGCAGAGACTACATTCCTGCTGTGCTAAACAAATGATGGTAGTGTAATTTAAAATTCTTCTACATGTAACCATTGCTGTATACGGACGTGTGTACTTAAGTGCCTGTACGAAATATTGTAGATCTTTCTAATGCATTTAGCGTTCATTGTTTGCATGTGTTCACAAGTATATTAAATAGCTAATGCATCAGACATTCTTTAAGAACGGACAACTTTACGATTATTTCTGAAGTATAGGAGAAAACTGATGCAATAATTTAAATTGAAAACTGAATTGTATCGACTAAAAGAAGAATTATTTTGTAAAGTGTCCACCATCATTTCAAAATATTTTGCTATAATCAAAACATCAGTTTTGAAAGGAAATAAATCGAATTAAGAGTAATTACTTCATCATCCCAAAAGATTATATTATTTCTCTGTTACGGGACTGCGAACCTGGGTGCAGAGATCATCACTCGAGAGCAGCCGTGTGAACTTTAATTCTGCAGGAACTTCACCAAACGTGAGAACCTCATCATCAAACACCTTCCTCGCCCAAAATAAACTGCTGCAGTATTAATAATATATACAACTTACATCTTGGTTGTTGTAATTGATTACACAATTGGTCAGAGTTTACAATTGCATTTTGGCTCAGTGTTATGAGAAAATACACTCCTGGAAATGGAAACAAGAACACATTGACGCCGGTGTGTCAGACCCACCATACTTGCTCCGGACACTGCGAGAGGACTGTACAAGCAATGATCACACGCACGGCACAGCGGACACATCAGGAACCGCGGTGTGGGCCGTCGAATGGCGCTAGCTGCGCAGCGTTTGGGCACCGCCGCCGTCAGTGTCAGCCAGTTTGCCGTGGCATACGGAGCTCCATCGCAGTCTTTAACACTGGTAGCATGCAGCGACAGCGTGGACGTTAACCGTATGTGCAGTTGACGGACTTTGAGCGAGGGCGTATAGTGGGCATGCGGGAGGCCAGGTGGACGTACCGCCGAATTGCTCAGCACGTGGGGCGTGAGGTCTCCACAGTACATCGATGTTGTCGCCAGTGGTCGGCGGAAGGTGCACGTGCCCGTCGACCTGGGACCGGACCGCAGCGATGCACGGATGCACGCCAAGACCGTCGCATCCTACACATGCCGTAGGCGACCGCACCGCCACTTCCCAGCAAATTAGGGACACTGTTGCTCCTGGGGTATCGGCGAGGATCATTCGCAACCGTCTCCATGAAGCTGGGCTACGGTCCAGCGCACTGTTAGGCCGTCTTCCGCTCACGCCCCAACATCGTGCAGCCCGCCTCCAGTGGTGTCGCGACAGGCGTGAATGGAGGGACGAATGGAGACCTGTCGTCTTCAGCGATGAAAATCGCTTCTGCTTTGGTGCCAATGATGGTCGTATGCGTGTTTGGCGCCTTGCAGGTGAGCGGTACAATCAGGAATGCATACGACCGAGGCACACAGGGCCATCACCCGGCATCATGGTGTGGGGAGCGATCTCCTACACTGGCCGTACACCTCTGGTGATCGTCGAGGGGACACTGTATAGTGCACGGTACATCCAAACCGTCATCGAACCCATCGTTCTACCATTCCTAGACCCGCAAGGAAACTTGCTCTTCCAACAGGACAATGCACGTCCGCATGTATCCCGTGCCACCCAACGTGCTCTAGGAGGTGTAAGTCAACTAACCTGGCCAGCAACATCTCCGGATCTGTCCCCCATCGAGCATGTTTGGAACTGGATAAAACGTCGTCTCACGCGGTCTGCACGTCTAGCACGAACGCTGGTCCAACAGAGGCGCCAGCTGGAAATGGCATGGCAAGCCGTTCCACAGGACTACATCCAGCATCTCTACGATCGTCTCCATGGGAGAATAGCAGCCTGCATTGCTGCGAAAGGTGGATATACACGGTACTAGTACCGACATTGTTCATGCTCTGTTGCCTGTGTCTATGTGCCTATGGTTCTGTCAGTGTGATCATGTGATGTATCTGACCCCAGGAATGTGTCAATAAAGTTTCACCTTCCTGGGACAATGAATTCACGGTGTTCTTATTTCAATCTTCAGGAGTGTATATAAAACTTCAGCTAGAAGTTTATCTGAAGGTCAGGCATGTTATAAAGAAATAAAATAAAATACAAAGTAATTTTCTCTGCAAAATACAGGAGACCCATTCAGAACAAAATTAAGTGGAAATTTTCCGACATCTTCTGTTTCTTTTTTCTTTAACTAGTTTATCAATGTCAGGACGGAATGTCTGGGAAGTCTGCAATCGAAGGCTGTAAGTTAGATTGTGATACGAAAAGGTATAGTGGCCGCGTTTAAACCATCCCCAACCGGCTCTCTTTTTAGGGAAAAACTGTTCTTCCCCCTAACCACGATGTCATAAACATCTTAGGAAACACCAACTGGGGTCAGAGGTGAAGAATGTTAGACACGTGTTTACAGCTAAGAATACCCAGGCTTGCCGTTGTTTAAAATAACGTTTAGAGCAAAGTATTAATAAATAAAGCAGAATTCACTGTAAGAAGTCGTCATTGATCTTTTAAAATAAATTTTAAATGGTTAATGTTTCCTGTAAAAATACATAATGTTACAACTCTTTATAACATAACTGAAAAGAGGTATATTACTTATGGTGTTAAGGTATTAGTACTTCTACAAGAACTAAATGCGTATTATTACCATAATATCTAAGAAAAGTTTAGTAAAACATCATTACAATTTTAAAAGGGTTAAATTGCATCAGTGTGCATGAATTTACGAGGGATATTTACTTGTAAATTAAAGAAGCACTTTTGGATATTCTGGTAGTTAATAATAACACTAGGGAACACGTTTTTTTTTTACCCGAAACAAAGTAGGCTAATTCTTACGCAAAATGACTCGCTGATTCCAAAATTGCCTCTGAAAATGCTGTATCACCTAACGTTTTTGAGATATTCTTATTCTTTTATATAAAATTACAGAAATGAGGTGTGATACCAACTCATATTGACTTAATTTAAAATAATAGCCATTGACTCTTCTAAATACAGCTTAAAGGCAGCGTTGCTTCATAATGGCAATTTACTACCTTCAATACCTTTATTTCATGCCATAGGAATGAAGGTGACATACGATTCCATGTCCATCATTTTAGATGCTATTAGTTATCAAAACCATGGCTGGGAAATCTGTAGTGACCTCAAGGTAGTTGCATTGCTAACGGGACTGCAGGGAGGTTTCACAAAATATTGCTGTTTTTTGTGCTTATGGGACAGTAAGGCAACTGACAAGCATTTTATAGTGAAATAAAAGTGAAGACTATACCCCTGGAGCAAGCAATGTTAAGTATGTGCCTCCAGTAGACCCAAACAAAGTTCTTCTCCCCCCACTTCACATAAAGCTCGGGTAAATGAAGAACTTTGTTAAAGGTTTGGACAAAAGTGGAAGTGCATTTGAGAATTTAAGAAGTATCTTTCCCAAAATAAGTGAATCTAAATTGAAGGAAGGTATATTTGTCGGTCCTCAAATAAGACTGCTTCTTAAAGACAGTGTTTTTGTATCAAAGCTTAAAAGTGTTGGACTGGCAGCATGGAAATCATTTAAATCAGTGGTGGAAGGCTTCCTGGGCAATAACAAAGAAGAAAGTTATGAAACTTTAGTCTCAGAACTATTAAGGAGCTACAAAGAAATGGGTTGCCGTATGTCACTTAAAATCCACTTTTTGCACTGTCACCTCGATAGTTTCCCTACAAACCTAGAAGCTGTAGTAAGTGATGAGCAAGGTGAGCATTTTCACCAGGACATTTCTGAGAGGGAAAGACGTTACCAGAGTATCGCTGGGATTCAGCCGTGTTCGGAGACTATTGTTGGTTCTTCAAACGGGAGAGTCAATACAAAAAAACTCAACAGTGAAATACTTCTGAGATAATTCAGGTATTGGTTTTCATCAGTATCTTGTGTTTATTTTAATAGTAATCAATAATAATTATTATTTTCAATGTTATTTGGCAATAAAATACCTATTATTTTCAATTAATTAAATATGAGTTATCACATCACATTTCTGTAAGTTTTCATAAAAAAATATGAATACTTAAAAAACGTTACGTGATACAACATTTTGCGGGGCATTTTTGAAATCACATGATCAGTTTACATAAGAATTTGCCTATTTTGTGTGCGGTATATAATTTTTTTTCCCAGTGTAATTTATAAGCAAAGATTGCACGTTATAGCTTTGTTTATTGCAATCGTGAGATGATTTATCCGAAAACACGTTCCTTTATTCTATGGCAGCTACAGGTGGTGAATTTCTGTTGATTTAACAAAGCAAAAGATACTTAAAAAAAGAACCAAGGAATTAAAGAAAAACTAGTAAGGAAACTCTATTACTCTTTTTAAATTTTCGAAGCTTTTTACAAGGATATCAGCTAATTTTAAAAGTTTGAATAAAGTTAAGCAGTGTATTTTTTGGGGGAGGGGTTCTGCTGCTAAACACAATTTCAGTAAATAATCACGTACATTCCGCATAATAATTAAATATGTCATAAACGCTCTAGAACTCGAGAAAGTTTAGAAATACTGTTTTATATATATTACAAGTATGAATGGAAGTCCATGTTAGCATATCCATGTTATGTTCGATACCCATGGTCTCCACATCTTCATTAAATTACACAAGTGTTAAACGCCAATAACTATTAAACACTATAATAATAGACTGTGATAATGTAATAATAGACATTATATTATTATAATAATATAATGGAAGACTGTGTATATGTGATGTTGTTACGTAAGAATTGGACAGTGTATTGCTACGGAAATAAAGCAGATTTTTAATTTCTGCAACTCGGCCTTTTAATTACACGAACCCACAAATTTACAATATCAACATGCTCCCACATTAATATAATTACAAATAAACGTCTTGAGTTTTCCTTTTAAATGACAAATTTCATTCTTTCTGCATTCCTTCAGTCCTCAAGTTTCAGAACGTACAAACAAATATCCTTTCAAACAGCAATTTAAATTTATTGGGATCTTACTGAACCGACTTGAACATTAATCTTAAGTGGAAGGTACACTAAAAGAATTGTAGTTTGTTATATTGTGGTATTTTTACCTGACAGTGTTTTCTCCATAACTTTAAAGGTTCATTGTCCAAGATGACGTGTCGGGTATAATGGAGGAGCACTTACTTGTAATACTGGACCTCGAAATATATTGTTCTGTATATCTTGAACGTATTCGTCACCAGGAAAGCGTGAGGTCTTAATTATTTTTAGTTATATAAACAGAAATACAGCCAAATTTAAAGTAAAGAAGATACGTGAAAGTCATCTGTTTCTCCACGTGAGTAGTGCAATATTGCTTTTTCTTTATCCTCTCAACACTCGAAAGATAAACAAGGGTTCGAGTTATCTCACCTCAACAAAAATATGCACAGTTAATCTGTATTAGTCTACTTTAAAAACAGAAATAAGTTGTTCACACATTCACTGAGTTGTAGCGTCTTCACATGTGTGAGTTCTTTTAAATAATTGTTTGTACTATGTAACTAATATTCCATACTTACCGTTATTGTTGATATGTATCGTAAGTTGACATTCCCACACAGTGCGGTAGGTATTTCTCCAAGAAACACATATAGGTGATGTACGTTCTAAAATCTAACATTTATCTTCAATTATATTTATTAATATTTCAGGTAATATCTTAACTACTGAAATTCAGATTCATATAAATACACATAGTTTAAATAATAATGTGCAGCACACATGTGGTAAGAAAATAACGGAATCTCCAGAATTGAAAAAACTTGGTGCAAGCGTCTCGTTTTTTAAAACGTTTCCTCGTTCCGTATACATTAATATCGCAATATACTATTATTAACCACTTTGTTAATTGACCTATTCATATCAACGCCGCCGATATGCAGGAATTTTGACCCACAGTAATAATTTTACATGCAAGCATATCTACTGACATGTGACTGTCGCTTTTGGATGAAAGGAATAAGCTGTTCATTGATAAGGAGCAAACTCTCGTCTTCCTATTGGAAGAATTCTCTAAGAGAACAAACAAATTCCCTAACTTGGTTGTACAATGTAACAACCGGACCGTAAGCTGATCTTTGTCTTGGGCTATGATTCCTCGGTCCACCTCTAATCCTACTGTCACTACGTCATGTTTCTCTAAGAGAACAGACAAATTCTCTAGCTTGGCTATGTAATGTGACAACCAGACCGTAATCTGATTTTTACCTTGGGCCATGATTCCTCGATCCACCTCTAATCCTACCACCACTACGTCTTGTTTCGCTAAGAGAAGAGACAAATTCTCTAGCTTGGCTGTACAATGAAACTCCCCGACCGTAAGCTGATCTTTGTCTTGGGCTATGATTCCTCGTCCCACCTCTAATCCTACCACCACTACGTCTTGTTTCTCTAAGAGAACAGACAAATTCTCTAGCTTGGCTGTACAATGTAACAACCGGACCGTAAGCTGATCTTTGTCTTGGGCCATGATTCCTCGGTTCACCTCTAATCCTACCGCCACTACGTTTTGTTTCCATAAAACCTATTTTAATTGTGTTTTAACAAAGTAAGCTAACAATACACAAAGCAACTAGGCAAACTCTGTTTCCCGCATACAACTAGTGATAACTGAGCTGAGGAGTATGCGATTCACCAGTGCAACCAATCTGGCAACCTTTGTTTATGTTACCATAGCAACGACCTTTCCTTCTTACCATTCGCGTCCCTTGCTTCATGACCTTAACGTATCTTCTTTTAAAAATCAGACTGTAGATGAAAAGTATTTGATTTACGTCACTGAAATGCAAACTAAACCTACTTTTTATGTTATTCTAGACTTGGTCTATAATCTAGGTTTACATACATTTTTTGTGTGGAATTCACCACTTCGTCAGTTTGCTCTAAATATATAGTAAAGAAGGTAAAACGATCAAATAAGTGGCGCATTAAAATCGAGGTAGAGGTTCCGTTGATATGGACCAGGGCAGAGAAAGTTGATGTACGCCCGGGGCATCACATCCATCATATAAAATGTTTGCCAGCGTCTTTCTCGAACAATTTGTTTGTTTCTGTCACGACATGTGGATCCACTCATGCAGTCGGTTTGTTCTCTCCACCCCATTCTTACATTTTTCCTTATTTTCTCCCGCACGTTTTCACGTTCTTGTCTGCGTTTACTTACAAACATGTATAGAGCTCTATTCAGGTGTTTATCCTCCTTAAATTACGTCTTCTTCTGTTTCTTCTCCGATTGTTATATAGTTAAATCTTTGTATATTTGAAATCACCTTATCCTGGTTTCTAAAACCCCTTTCCAGAGTTTATTTATAACGCTATGTATTGCTAAATGTTTGTTAAAAGTACAAATTTTGTGATACCAACAAAAGTAAGTTTATTTTACAGTATTTTGCTTTCAATATAAGGAAGCTTAAAGCAAAAATTGTTCTATAAACAGGTCTTTCAACATTTACGATATGTTTTTGTTTTAATTCCCTGATATTCAGCATTTCACATTCTTTCCGAATATTCCTTTTAGTACAGAAGAGCCCGCCTCGGTAGCGTGGTGGTAGCATGTCTGCCTCACGCTCAAGAGGTCCCGAGTTCGAATCTCGTTCAGGGTGAGTTACCTGGATAGGGGTTTTCCGGAGTTTACGTTATCCTGAAAGACGAATGTCGGATAACTCTAAGCTCGATGGGTCCTAGGCTCATTTGAGCATCACTTGAACCATTCCATTCATTGTCCGATATGACTTAACGTTGAAGGACGTTAAACTACAAAAAAGTACAGAATATAATTGATTTATTTACATTTCAGGAGAGCATTTAAAACCCATTCAGTATTGCTTAAAACATTAATCAGTTCAGTTGAAATTAATTTTTTTCCATAACTCAGCCTTTCTACTGAAATAATTAAAATTAAGAAATATCTGCAGCAGAATTTCATGAGGTCTGTATATAACGCCCCAAATAAAATTGTGAAAGCGTTACCATAAGCATATTGGCCTAGAAATACAGTGTGATCCATATTAATCTGAACCATTTCAATAGCCCAAAGCTTTTGAATCAATAATAGGACACGCGTGCAAATTTGAGAGAATATAATACACAATTGGGAAATTACATTACACTATTTAAATCTCAGAGAAAATGTTGGAAGTGTCCTCCACCAGCATCTATACATGTTTGTACTCGACTCGCCATATTCTCTGAAGTTTTACGGAGAGTATCCTCGGCAATGTTACTTATTTCGGTTCGAATAATTCCTTAAGATCATCAATTAGCCGTGGCGTATTCTTATACACTCTATTTTGAGATAACTCACAAGAAAATATGCGGTGAAGTTAGGTCAGGGGATCTGGGGGGGGGGGGGTGTCACAAACCTTTAGAGATTATTCGATTATCAAAGAAATTGGTTACAAGTTCCATGGTGTCATTACATGTATGGTACTTTGCTCCATCTTACTGGAAGTAACCTTCTCTCAAAACTATTTTGAGAAGGACCGTCAAAATTATGAGCATGAGTGAAGGTTCGTTGTCAGCCCTCGTATAGCAACAAAACTTTGATTAGTTGAGAGATTAAAACTTTTTCCAAACTCACTCATTGTTTTTACAAAATTAAAATGTTGATTGTATGATTATTACAATTTGAAACACCCATTTCTTGGGTGGAGGAAGTGGTAGAGGAATCTATCAATTGTCTAAAACAGTTTGGAAAAGCTTGGGAATAAAAAACTCCTTGGAATTGATAAATCACCTACAGAAGTACAACATCCCGGAAAATCACATACTAGTTTCTTTTGATGTTAAGGCACTTTTTATAAGCATTACAGTAGAAAAGATACCTACATTCCTCAAAAAATGGCTAACCCAGACTACAGTGTACCACAGAGAAATAGATGACATTATCAATCTTACAGATTTATGCATAAGGAACAATTACTTCATGTTTAACCAAAAATTCTACAGACAATCAAAAGGATTAGCTATGGGGAGCCCACTTTCGCCCATTTTAGCAGACCTATACATGAGCTATTTTGAACTAAACCTGCAAGATAATCACATCCAATTTACTATGGAAGTAGAAAGAGACAACACCCTTCCCTTTTTGGACCTCAAGATAACTAGAAATCGTCATGGTGTAGATTTTGGAATATACAGGAAGCCCACACACATAGATAATTACATAAAGAAAAATGAATACAACCCAGTTTCACATCAACTAGCGGCCTTTAGAAGTCTAATTCACCGGCTATACAACATCCCACTGAGTAAGGATGAATTTTTGAAAGAACAACAACACATAAAAGACATAGCGGTATTAAATGGATTCAACCCAGCCATCATAACGAACATGATGAAGAGAAAAGAAAAACTGAAGATAATTTCAAAAAATACCACTCTCACATCACTTAAAAACACAAATTGGCAATATAGAAAATTCACCTACCATCCATGGGCTTTTAGAAAATTTGAACGAATCTTCAAAAGACTAAACTTAAAAATAGCACCCCAAAACAAATTCAGTCTGAGGATAAACTTGAAAGAAGCGTAGGGACAGTGAAGCACAAATTAATACAAAATTGAATCGAGAATATATTGACACATTGCTTCACTCACACTGTTTATTCACAGGACATGTTTCAAGAGCTCTTGCTCCTATCCTCAGCTGATACTCGACTAGTGCAAGTTGTAGTGGTTTCCTCTTTCTCCGTTTTCTCCATAGATGGCGTGATGTACTTGTCAAAGATGTCCGATAGTGGAGTTTCAAAATTCATGACTCTATGACGATTTTTGTTAATGAAGACTTTTTCCCATACGGAAAGGTCTATGGGGTGATTAACGTATTTTATTAGAGATGTTTCCAAATTGATGTCATGTCTAGTATTCAAAAAAAGAAAAGCCACTGCTGATTTTTCTGTTTAACCATTTTTAATGTTTCACATATGTTACTTAGTTCTGATGTTAATATTTCTTTTTGTTTTTCCTATACAAATTTTAGGGTAAGTTTCACATTTGATCTCATAGATTCCTGGTTTTTCTTTGGTAGTGATTGAATTTTTGGAAAGGCCTTTTAACAAATTTCTGATATTAAACCTATTTTGAGGTGCAAGAGTTATGTTGTGTTTTGAGAAGATTTTTTGGAATTTGTTATAGGCTGATGGGTGGAAGGTGAACTTTTTAAAAAAAATTTTCTCTTTTTCTCCTGTAGGTTCTAGGGTGGTGGTTTCTTTTATTTTCTTAGCTTTGTTGAGTCTGTTAACTGTTTTGTCTACTAAATTTGAGTTGAAACCGTTGGATATAGCTACTTTTTTGTGTGTAGGTATTCTTCTTGATAATCTTCTCTGTTTAGTGAAAAGTTGATCATCCGAAAGATTAAACTGTTGAAAATGGCATGTTGGTGTTGTTTTGGGTTGAAACTGTTGTTCTGAATGTAATTAAGAATTAATGTAATACATTAATTAATAATTAATAATGTAATTAATGATAATGTAATTAAATTAATGCAATTACATTAATAATGTAATTACATTAAGAACAACAGTTTCAACCCAAAACAACACCAACATGCCATTTTCAACAGTTTAATCTTTCGGATGATCAACTTTCCACTAAACAGAGAAGATTATCAAGAAGAATACCTACACATAAAAAAGTAGCTATATCCAACGGTTTCAACCCAAATTTAGTAGACAAAACAGTTAACAGACTCAACAAAGCTAAGAAAATAAAAGAAACCACCACCCTAGAACCTACAGGAGGAAAAGAGAAAAAAAATTAAAATATTCACCTTCCACCCATCAGCCTATAACAAATTCCGAAAAATCTTCTCAAAACACAACATAACTCTTGCACCTCAAAATAGGTTTAATATCAGAAATTTGTTAAAAGGCCCTCCCAAAAATTCAATCACTACCAAAGAAAAACCAGGAATCTATGAGATCAAATGTGAAACTTGCCCTAAAATTTATATAGGAAAAACAAAAAGAAATATTAACATCAGAACTAAAGAACATATGAAAAACATTAAAAATGGTGAAGCAGAAAAATCAGCAGTGGCTTTTCATTTTTTGAATACTAGACATGACATCAATTTGGAAACATCTCTAATAAAATACGTTAATCACCCCATAGACCTTTCCGTATGGGAAAAAATCTTCATTAACAAAAATCGTCATAGAGTCATGAATTTTGAAACTCCACCACCGGACATCTTTGACAAGTACATCACGCCATCTATTGACAATACGGAGAAAGAAGAAACCACTACAACTTGCACTAGTCGAGTATCAGCTGAGGATAGGAGCAAGAGCTCTTGAAACATGTCCTGTGAATAAACAGTGTGAGTGAAGCAATATGTCAATATATTCTCGATTCAATTTTGTACTCAGTCTGAGGAACCTGCTAAATAAACCACTGAAAAATACAATCCCCAACAATTTGAAATCAGGAATTTATCAGATTAATTGTGAAACCTGTGAAAAAAGCTACATAGGAAACACTAAGAAAAACTTGTTAACCAGGCAAAAAGAACACCAGAGGAACATTAAGTTGAAACAGACAAAAAAAATCTGCAGTTTCACAACATTTTTGGACAGAAAACCACAACATTGGCCACAACATTAAACTGTTAAAATCTTTAAGTACACCCATAGAATTGGATATTTGGGGAAAAATTTTCATTAACAAAAACCGTGATAAAGTTATAAATTTTGAAATCCCGGCATTATATGAAGTATTAAAACTCAGTGCCCCTAACACCAGATGACAGAGTGATTGGAGCTCCGTAGTAGTGGAAGAAGAGGAAGGTTCATTTAGTCACCAAACAGCTGAGGATGAGATCGAATGATCTTGAAAACGTTTCAATTATACAACAAGTAAGTGAAGTTTGAGTGTAAACATAGTGACTCATAAATCAAACTTAAATATGTCTAAAACAGCATTACTGAAAATGCAGATTAACACGAAGAGTAAGGGTCTTACAAATATAACAGAGAAGGCCATGTCTGTAAGTAACGGTAGATTATTATCAGCCCATCAGGTGGGTGATACGCTTGCAATTTGCGTAACGCTGTACTACAGTGTTTTCCTCGCCTCGCTGGCTCGATTCATTAAGGAACGAAGGCCCCTTGAGTGGTGCTGCCACTACGGTACATTGTGTCAGTCCCTCATTGTTATGCGACGTCATGTTCTGTTGTCGTCAGTCCAGTGTTACTATAATGATGTAACACGTCCTTCAGTCGGCGTGAGATGAACCAGGGGTCGCCTTTGTCTGGCCCTCAGCATGCCTCACATCAATAATTTTATAAAAATATCTAATGCGTTGCAATGTTATGACCATCTCTACTCTTTTTCCTTTATCTATCTCATGTTAGTCGAGTCTCCTTTTGTAAATTTTCCTATAGGTACAAGGGAATGTGGGAATCGAGTAAACTTTAAGTGATAATGGTTATTTATGGTAGTAGTAGTAGTAGTAGTAGTAGTAGTAGTAGTAGTAGTAGTAGTAGTAGTAGTAGTAGTAGTAGTAGTAGTAGTAGTAGTAGTAGTAGTAGTAGTAGTTTTTTATTCATCCGTTAAGTCAATACAATGACATTGGACACGTCAATACAAATATTTAGAACAATACAAATAATATAAGTATAAAAATAAAAAATAAGTTGCATCGAGTGTAATTAATAAGATCTAAGCATGAACTCATAAATATATATAGTTGCATGGCTCTACAACTACACAGCATTTAAAATGCATCACAAATATGTACAATTATATGGCCAGCTACAGTGTATCTAGAAATTCACTTATATCATAATATGAATCACTTAATAAAATTTCTTTCAACGATAGCTTGAAACACCGCATGCATTTGATGTTTTTCAGATTGGCCGGTAGTTTATTATACAGAGTGACTGCTGAATATCTAACTCCTTTGGAATAAAGTGTAGTTCTATGTGTTATTGTTCTTAAGTCTTTTTTACCTCTGGTGTTATGATGATGTATTTGATTATTTGTGTGAAATTTTCAAGGTTTTTTTTGTATAACATAGCAAACAGTATATATACAGATTGGGCAGAGTCAAGATTTTCAACTCCTTAAAGAAGTTCCTGCAGGAGTCATATTTTTTCCTGACATTAGGCATCTGACAATCCTTTTTTGTACTTTAAAAACCAAGTGACTGTCTTTACTATCCCCCCAAAACATAATGCCATACCTCATTAGACTTTCTGCATATTCAAAATATAAGGTTCTCATGTCACTTGCATACAACTCATTTTTTATTACTCTTAATGAGAAGTAGAATTTATTTAACTTTATTACTAGATATTTTATGTGTGCTTCCCAGTCTAAATGCTGATCTATCCATACTCCCAGATAATTTGCTTCTGTCTTATAAGAAACACATGCACCATACAACTTGATGTCAGGTTTGCCAATATTTTTATTTTGTTTGTAGTAAACAATCAAGAACTAAAATAAGACCTGAAGATTTCCTGTCGAGGAATGTGTTCAAGTGCTTCTCGGGAAGCAAGCCAGTTGGAAAGACGATTAGAAATCGACGTTAACAGCCTTTCCGAGTGGTCCAGTAATGCTTTTGATAAATGTAGTAGGTTAAATTTATAACCTTTGCTGCCTTATTGGTGGTCCTTTGGCAGTTTAAAAAATTAAAAGTTAACCAAGACATTTTTAATGTACACAATGAAATGAGATCACACACTTCCAGATCACCAAGCAAATCTCTTTGTTTATCAAAGAATCTTTTTTGTTCAATCTTCTCATTATACAAAATACAGCTTCTATGATTTCTAATACTGACAGTTTTTCTCTCGTTATATAATCATTAATTTAGCTTTTATTTATGGATGTCTTTTAACTGTACTGGCCCTCCACACTGCGTTTAATGCTGTTCAGATGCATCTTTATGCTTCTTAGGATTCTACTATACCGTACCACCAATGGCGCAAATGCCAAAGCCTTCTTAATTCTCCGCTCCCAGTAACTAAATGGTGGTCCCCCAAAAGTTGGATCTATGGTTGTTATCAAAGCAATGCTCTGCCAGTCCACACTTCTCAGTTTGCATTAAACGAATGCTCGTTCATGTTCGTTTATTCTAGTAGCGATGGCACTTCCTGTTTGTCCTATATACGGTGTCCCACATTCACAGGAAATGCGGTACTTTCCCGGAACTTAGAAGTCCAGATTGTCTTTCAACGGTCTCAACAGATGTTTAGTCTTCGGAGGTGGCTTGTGAATGGTCCTGATGTATTTACCGAGTATTCTGCTGATTCTGCCGGATAGATTGCCGGTAAACGGGATGTAGGCTGTAGCGGTAGGCTTATCTGACGCTTGCTCTATTACAGGTTTCCCTTTCCTAACTTTGCTGATCGAGGCTGCTCATTCTGCCGGATATATTGCCGGTAAACGGAATGTAGGCTGTAGCGGTAGGCTTATCTGACGCTTGCTATATTACAAGTTCCCCTTTCCTACTTTTGGTGATCGAGACTGCTGACTCTGCCGGATAGATTGCTGGTAAACGGGATGTAGGCTGTAGTGGTAGGCTTATCTGTCGTTTGCTGTTTTACAAGTTCCCCTTTCCTAGCTTTGGAGATCGAGGCTACTGACTCTGCCGGATAGGTTGCCGGTAAACGGGATGTAGGCTGTAGTGGTAGGCTTATCTGACGCTTGCTCTATTACAGGTTTCCCTTTCCTAACTTTGGTGATCGAGGCTGCTCATTCTGCCGGATATATTGCCGGTAAACGGGATGTAGGCTGTAGCGGTAGGCTTATCTGACGTTTGCTGTATTACAAGTTCCCCTTTCCTAGCTTTGGTGATCGAGGCTACTGACTCTGCCGGATAGGTTGCCGGTAAAACGGGATACAGGCTGTAGCGGTAGGCTTATCTGACTCTTGCTGTTCCCCTTTCCTATCTTTGGTGATCGAGGCTACTGACTCTGCCGGATAGGTTGCCGGTTAACGTGATGTAGGCTGTAGCGGTAGACTTATCTGACGCTTGCTATATTACAAGTTCCCCTTTCCTAGCTTAAGTGATCGAGGCTACTGACTCTGCCGGATAGGTTGCCGGTAAACGGGATGTAGGCTGTAATGGTAGGCTCATCTGACGTTTGCTGTATTACAAGTTTCCCTTTCCTAGCTTTGGTGCTCGAGGCTACTGTTTCTGCCGGATAGATTGCCGGTAAACGGGATGTAGGCTGTAATGGTAGGCTTATCTGACGTTTGCTGTATTACAAGTTTCCCTTTCCTAGCTTTGTTGATCGAGGCTAGTGATTCTGCCGGATAGATTGCCGATAAACGGGATGCAGGCTGTAGCGGTAGGCTTATCTGACGCTTGCTGTATTACACGTTTCCCTTTCCTAGCTCTGGTGATCGAGGCTGCTGATTCTGCCGGATAGATTGCCGGTAAACGGTATGTAGGCTGTAGCGGTAGGCTTATCTGACATTTGCTGTATTACGAGTTCCCCTTTCCTAGCTTTGGTGATCGAGGCTTCGACGTCATATTCGGAGTAGCCGTTTTGATGGAAAGTGAGTCTCAGGTGCTGTAATTCTTGTTTTAAGCAGCTGGGATCAGAGATAGTGGGCCAGTGTATTGAGAACAGAAATTGAGAACATGAGCATGGAAAGGGAACATGGCTATTCCATCCCTCCTAATTGCAAAGGTACAAAAGTCAGCTGAGCAGGTCATGCTTTCAGGTTTCTGGGACTGTCGTGGAGTTATCCTTACAGATGATCTCGCCAAGGGTCAAACCATCACGGGCAGATGCTACTGCAACCTTCTGGTCAAGTTACGAGCAGCTCTGATTAAGAAACGAAGCGGTATACTCTCCAAAGTTGTTCATCTTCTGTCTGACAATGTACCAAATCATTCATCTCAAATTGCAGTTGACAGAACAATGAAATGTGGCTTTGAGACCTTACAGCATCCACCTTATGTGCCAGATCTCGCACCAAGTGACCATTTCTTGCTCCCGGAACTCCCACACAGTTCTAAATATTAGAAAGGGGAAAGACTTAGCAAGTCAAAAGCTAACAGTACCGTAATAGTTTTAAGAGTGGTAACATATAGAATCTTTGGTAGGTAGTCATGAATTTGGATATAAGAGGAGGGACCCATAAGAAACCGGACTCCGAGGGCGCTGCCACTCGTAGATGTAGTACGGGGTTCTCACGCTAGATGGTGCTAGTTGAGACCTGCATTAAACAGCTGTGCAGACGGCGTCAGTGTAGAGCTGAACGTACAAGTATGGTATTGTGTTTCTCTGACTATTGGCGGGTTACCTCTGCGAATTCGTTATGGCTACCCCAAAAGAACAAAGAGTGTGTATGAAATTTTGTTTCCTGCTTTAGAAAACTGCAACGGGAGGACGCTATGAGCCGCACATATGTTTTCGAGTGGTTTGGGCGCTTTAAACGTGGTGAGATGTGTGTTGAAGACCAAGCTCGTTCTGGACGCCCTTCAACATCGCGAAATGAGGAGAACATTGAAAAGGTCCGCCAAAAGATCAACGAGGATTGTCGCCAAACAATCGACGAAGTTTCAGGAGCGACCGGAATCAGTTGGAGCTCGTGCCAGCGGATTTTGAAGGAGGATTTGCACAAGAGACGTGTTGCTGCTAAATTTGTTCCGCACCTTCTCACACAGGAGCACAAAACCATCCGCATGAATGTGTGTCAGGACTTGAAAACAGAGGCTGCACGTGATCCAAACTTCTTGAACGAAGTCATTACAGGGGATGAAAGTTGGTGTTACGGGTATGACACAGAAACCAAGCAAGCGTCAAGCCAGTGGAGGACTCCCAACTCTCCCAGACCAAAACAAGCAAGGCAAGTGAGGTCAAATATGAACACGATGATCATTGTCTTTTTTTATGTTTGTGGAATTGTGCATCAGGAATTCGTACTCCCTGGCCAGACTGTTAACCAGCACCTTTACTTGGATGTTTTAAGGCGTCTGCGAGAGGATGTGAGGAGCAAACGCCTGGAACTATGGGGATCAGGTTACTGGTTTCTTCACCACGACAGTGCTCCAGCACACACGGTCTTACCAGTGACCCACTATTTGGCATCTCAGAGGTGGTCTGTCGTTCCCCACGCTCCGTATTCGCCGGACCTAGCCACGTACGACTTTTTCCTATTTCCACGAATGAAAAAATACGGTAAAAGGGGAGCGTTATGACGATGTGGAGGCGCTAAAAACAGCTTAGCAAAGGGCACTAGACATTATCAAACTTGAAGAGTTCCAAACATGCTTCCAACAGTGGGGAAAGAGAGTTGACAAGTGCATCGCATGTAATGGAAGGTATTTTGAAGTTGAATGAAGTAATTTTGTAATAAAATTTTGATGGTAAACAATGCGGTTTCTTTCGGCCCCCAATCGTACTGACATTGATAGAAAACGTGAATTTCTAAAGTTCACGTGATTTTGTATTAGCCCACGATTTGAATGCTAATAAACTACGATCCATAATTAATTAGCATCGCTCCTAGTTACCTACAGTTATTAATTTCTGCTGATATCCGGTAATCGATGGAAGCTAGAGCTGGTGTGAACAACTGCGGAATACAGTGACAAGTGCGAGAGCCCCAACTTTGCTAGGAAATACATATGACTGTTTTGAGAAGGACCAACAGAATTATGAGGATGAATAAAGGTACGCTGTGATCATTCTTTTCTCAAAAAGCCCTCGTAGTACATTATTTAAATGCTTGACGTTTCGTTTACGCTTACTAATGGATTAGGTTTTTATTGTGCATATTCGAAAATTTTATAATTTACAACTTTTGGTTACATTGTCCTTACCTTGTTGCTACCTTGGCTTACATGACACTCTGGTCTTCTGCTCTGCTAAGTAAACATTTATCGATTTTTGTGAACAAAGTTTTCTTGATATTTTAAATGAAAAATACGGAGAAGATGAATCTGGGGAATATACATTTATAAATACAAGAAAGTAATTTTAGTAGAATTAGGAAAACCAGGAAGAAATGGAATAATAATGGAAATGTGATGTGATGATATATATACTACGGCGGTCATCCGCGCCCCTTAAGGGTATGTATGACTGAAATTTCATGAAAATCGTGAAAATAACGACTTTTTTATTTTAATTCTGTAAAATAATTTAGACATTCCCGAATGTGAGAAATGCATAATTTGCCTCCGAACGCCATTTTTAAATGCTTATTTAAATGTGGGTGGCCTTTAAACTCTGTGAGAGTCACGCACTCTTTTGCCTACATCCACATTCTTTGTCTGTTTTCCGTTCTTAAATTTTCAATTCAAGAAAAGAAAAATAAGGCTTTCAGGCAAAATAGTTCCTAAAATGTTGCCAATATATCAGAGGCTGGCTTCTACAACATTACTAGAGAGGTGCAAAACAGGAAAAACACAGAATGCCAATGAATCTTTGTATCATGTCATAAGGAATAAGTGCCCAAAGTAAGTTTTCAGATCAAAACAAAAATTGGATCTTGCTGTTATTAAAAGCATCAGTGAGTTTAACATGGGTAGTCTTAAGTCATTGGAGCTGCAGCGAAATATCAGAGGTGAAAGTGTAGTAGACTCAGCAAGGAAAACTTCAGTGCAGCGAGATCAGACTCGTATCCTGCAAAGCAGGAAACGAAGTTGTGCAGAAGAAAAGCAACATCTTAAGAAGAAAAAGGTGGGAAAAGCAGCAACAGAGGAGAGGAAAAAGAAATCTGAGGGTCCAACCTATCAGCCTGGTGGATTTTAATGTGAGTTATGCAATCAAATCTTTAATCGCTGTTTCCTCAATGTTCATATTTTCAGCATTTTTCTTCCTGTAAAATGCTCCTTGCGATGCAGTTTTTGTACTACATTCATGAAACTTCCTACACAGGTTCAGAATATCATGAGGAATGGAAATTGCCCTAGGTTTTATTGTGAAATTTATATAAGCATATATTTTTAATTTTCAAACACAAAACTTACAGATTTTTAGACAAAAAAATATTTGTAAATTAAAAAATTTTTTGTGACCTAAACTAAAGGAGACAGAAAAACCCAGAGCAATTTCAAAAAGTATGTGTATTATGAACATAGGGTTAAAATATTAGACCAAAATTCAAAATATTTTGTCGCAAGGGACCTTTTTAGTGACGTAACAAAAAACATACAAAACTTATCATAATTTCTAAACTGGTGGAGAAAAATGGTTTAAATTTAGGTTGTAACATGTCTACATTATACTACACCTATACTGAAAATTTCAGTCATACATACCCTTCAAATAAACGCTTAACCTCCTTTTTCAATAATTTTACTCCTTTTTATCCTCACCTTGAGCCTCTGTGCTATGGTCAGGGCCTAGTGTCATGGCCATAGCCAGATAAACCCACGATTCCTGCGCCCTTCCTTACGCGCAGATAGCATTCACCGAAACTAACAGAGGTGCTTATGCGGAACTCCACTATCTCTTTTACTTCCATTCTTACCTCTTTTACCACCCCTCACTAAAATTAAAAAAAATTTAAAAAAAAACAAAAAAGTGCCCTTTAAAAAACTAGTCATGGCAAAAGCCAGATATAAAACTTTCCAAAAACCGTACAAGTGTAACACCACCTACCAAAAATACACGTACATAAAAGACATCAATCAAAACCTACTAAAAATTTCGTTCACTAAATCCCAAACCCCAAACTAGAAAAGAATCTAAAATCCTCCACGGGTCTCCACGCACGGCCTACACGTGGGTGAGCCTGTTGACCGTCTCCCTCAACCACGAAGAGGAGCCCACACTAGGGAGACTGTTGGCTCGAGACCCCGGGTGCGCCAAACCCGTACCTACCGAAGTAGGCCCCTGGGGTTTAATAATGAAAAGGATAATAAAATTTTGGTATAGGTGTTTGGCCAAAGAAGAAGGGAAAATTATGAAACTATGAATGAGACGGCAAAAAGATACGAAAACTCAAATAGTTGTTGGACAGAGATAGGAGGAATTATGGCAAAAATAGGAATGGTAGATATATTGTGACTTTGTGGCTTCCTGAAATTAAAAGTCCCATGTTCTTTATTTCCACCGACTTACAGTTGAACACTTGCTAATTACACCGAATTACGTAATGCACACAATTACGATTCACCAGTTCGTCCGTTACAGTTCCACTGCACGCTCACAGTTACGCACACTCTTCCGTTGCACGTACACAGTCTTCTCGTCCGTTCACTAACCTCGGCGCTACTTCGCTGCTTGCCAAGCACTGACTGAACTAACTCATTTCAGCCCTCTTTATTAGAATATCACTGTTTTTCCAGAAGTCTCTCGTTTCAGTAAATCACCGCGAAGGTTCCAGACTGCAGGGGAGGGGGGAAGAGGCGGCCAGCGACAAGTGACACTTCCCTAATCATCCCCTCAGTTAGTGACTGAGATTAATGGGTGGGTGTTGCCCACATGCCTCTGGTCCCTTCTCAGGTTTCGTTGGTCGGGCTTTCCGATAATTGGGTGACAATATGGAGATTAGAATGCAGAATAGAAGATATAGAAAGGCAGTAAATATGGGGAAGTCTAGAAAAAATGAAATCATTACAATTTTATAAGAAAATAAAAGGAAATTGGGGACGAGAAGCATATTGTGACTTCGTGAAATTGAAAGTCCAATTGCACAAACTCAAAATGTTCTTTATTTCCACCGAATTACAGTTGGAACACTTGCGAATTACATAGAATTACGTAGCGCACACAATTACAGTCCACCAGTTCGTCTGTCACAGGTCCGCTACACAGTCACAATTACGTACAGCTCCTCTGATACACGTACACAGTCTTCCAGTCCGTTCGCTAGCACGGCGCTCCTCACGGCTGCTCGCCAAGAACTGAGCTCTCTTCCAGCCCGGTACGTCGCTAATATAAGACCAACTGACCAATCTAGAAGGTTCCGGATCTCCTAAGTTATTTGGCAACAAAATTTCTCCCCAACCCAAAACTAAATTAAAAATACCAGAGTGCAGGGAATTGCATCCTGTCCTTTCATCCCGAAGGTACAAATTGTAACCTCACAAAATTCTTCAAATCTCAAAACCTACACCATAGCCATCCTACAAAATCCCGTTCAAATACCTTACCTGCGGTAAAACCCTTAACGGGTGGGCACACAGCAAAAGACCTTCAGCACGTCAGCAGCACGTCATGGTCATGGTAGAAGGTTCCGGGTTAGATGAAATATCCGGACTGCTCCAGACGTCATGGGACGGGTAAAGAGTCGGTACAGTGGCTTTCTAACCATCCCCTCAGTCAGTATCACAGAGATAAATGGCTAGGCGTGGTCTGAAAGGTTCCTGTTACTTACTCAGCTGCCAGTTGGTCTTAAAATGAAATGTGTAGTTTTTAACGTCCGCTTTTACTACATACGGTACCGCAGGGGGTGACACTGATGCTACATAAGATGAAGATGGAGCACTGGTGGAATGAGATAGCGGGGCAAACCGGAGGTCCCGGGGAAACCCGCCCCAGCGCCGTGTTGTCCACCACAAATATCACTTTGCGGTCGCCTGGGATCGAACCCGGGCCGCCTTGGTGAGAGCTAAGTCATCTAACCACTGAGCCACGGTGCGACCGCAGTTGGTCCCGCCTTCCGTTAATTAGGTCACAATATGTAGATTAGTGCGGTAGGCAAGAGAGAGAAGGGTTAGCTTGGATGAGAACAGGAACGATGTTTCTAAGAGGGACAAGAAGTAGGGAAAAGGGAAATTGTGGATTGTGTGGGGGGAAAAGAAAGCATGGAACACTATGTAGCAAAATGCGAGGAGGCTATAATGTGGAGAAAACATGTTTGGGAGGAAAAACGGGAGAAAGTAGAGAAGAGGAAAGTAGCTATTAAAATGTTATTAGGAAAAGAGGAAAAGAAGGTAAGAAATATTGGTGCGGTATTGTAGAAAGTAAAAGGAAAACAGACTAGAAATGTAAAGAATATAAGAAAGGAAGATGATGGGGAAGAATGGGACTAATTAAGCAACAAGGAGGTATGCTTACTGATATGCTCACTCCCATTATGCTCCAAGAATCATTGCTTCCGAAGAGTAGGCATGGAAGGCAGAATAGAGCATTTCTTTCTTGACACTCGTATCCCTACTTATGCTTATATACTTTGGGGTTAAAACGTCTGGTGTAGGAATTACGAGGGCTGTTTTTTCAACCTCCGATCGCTCCATGCCGACGCTACGAGGGCAGCAGAAAGCGGGTATGCGCTGTCGGCGACTGCGCAGCTCTCGCACTACACACTCCGCCATTGTTGACATTCAGTCGTCAGTCGGCGTTGTGCTACAGCCTAGTAAACATGGCCGCCATTATTGATGCTCCCGACAAGTGCGAATTGCGAAGTGTAATTCGTTTTCTACAGGCTGAAGGCCATGGTGCTGCAGAAATCCATCGGGGGATGAGTCGTGTGTGTGGCGAAAACTTCATGAGTGATGGTGTTGTTCGTGAATGGTGTCGAAAGTTTAAAGATGGTCGTAATGATGTGCATGATGAAGGGGGTCAAGGACGCAAATCTGTTGTTTCAGATGACCCTCTTCAACGAGTTGACAGAATGGTTAAAGAAAACCGCAGATTCACCAGCACTGCTTTGTCTACGGAGTTTCCAAAAGTTGCAAGGTCTGTTTTGTCGTACTTGATTGTTACTGAAAGGTTAGGCTACAAAAAACTTTGTGCACGTTGGGTCCCAAAAATGTTGACTGACAACCACAAAACTCGACGAATGGCATCAGCTTTGGAGTTCCTTGAGCGTTATCACGATGAAGGAGACAACTTTTTGAAATCAATTGTGACTGGGGATGAAACTTGGTTCAATACGACACACCGAAACGAAACGGCAATCACAACAATGGATGCATTCAAATTCACCAAACAAACCAAAGAAATTCAAACAAACATTCAACAACAGAAAGACCATGGCTACTGTGTTTTGGGACCAACAAGGTGTGTTGCTTGTGGAGTTTATGCAGCCCGGAACCACAATAACTTCAGCTGTGTGATCTTGGCTTCCGGTGAAGGCCGCGTCATCTTGGTCGAAATTGCCGACGTTTCGCTCATCTTGTCGTGAGCTTCTTCTGGGCTCTTGTCCGCTCTTTGTCCGGTTGCTCCCGTTTATATACCGGTTGCGAATCTCTGCTGGTCCCGCCCCTTTGTCCCCGATTGGTTGCCTGCCTGCCAATGGGATCTTGCACCGGTGTCACCGCTTTTTGTTGGTTTTGGAGATAATTAATATTGTGTTTTGCTGTCTGGTTCGATTCCTTAGGGCTTTCTTTTCCTGTGGTATTCTTCCCTAGACCATCGTTTTGCAGAGATTGCTGTGGCAGGCCGTCGGACGCGGGATGGTCTGTTCGCTCCGCCCCTTGCTTTTCATTGGCTGATCTTCGGCCAGTAGCTGTGCTAGTAAGCAGGGCCTTCCAGGTGTCGTGTAGCTGCCTTCCATGATCTCTGTTGATGTTATTCTTTTCTTTGAAGATTTCTAAACTTTCTCGCGTCAGTCTGTATGAGAAATTTTTGCAGGTGGCTAGAAGTTCGGTGTTGTCAAAGTCGATGTGATGGCCGGTTGTAATCACATGTTCCACATCAAGACACAGGCCGTGGAAGCCTACGCATCCAATAACTTCAGCTGTTTATTGTGAAAATTTACGACGTTTATGTAGAGCCATTCAGAACAAACGAAGAGGAAGGCTGACTGCTGGAGTTGTTCTGATCCACGATAATGCCCATCCACACACTGCGGCAGCAACTCAACGGCTTTTCGACCAATTTGGATGGGACATTTTCGATCATCCGCCATACAGTCCTGACTTAGCACCCAGTGACTTTCACCTTTTTCCTCAACTGAAGACGTGGCTTGGTGGGAAAAGATTTCAAACCAATGAGGACCTTCAAACGAACGTCAAGGACTACTTGAATTCACTGGTGGCAACTTTCTTTGAAGAGGGAATTGAAAAGCTTGTCCACAGATATGACAAATGTCTCAATCTCGTCGAAAAGTAACCATAAGTGTACTATTATTTTGGTAAAAAAAATATTTTTTATATAAACTTCTGTTTTATTTATAGCCTATCGGAGGTTGAAAAAAAATGGCCGTCGTATTCCTCCCTCCTTTTGCACACTGCGTTATAATTAGTTCTGGAGTTTGCCCAAACAGTTGCTTGATTTGCACTTTTTCCTCCAGGGTTGCTCTAGAGAAAGGGAAACCGATTAAAGTGCACGCAAAGACGTTGTGATACCACCAACAGTAACAATATATCTTAAACTGCACAACTGTTTTCAGTAAGTCACTAATTCGTATTGTAAATAACGAAATGTGTTTGTAGTGTTTAACGCCCGTTTTTACTACATACGGCACCGCAGGCGGTGACACTGATGATACATGATATGAAGATGGAGCACCGGTGGAATTAGTTGGCTGGGGAAACCGGAGATCCCGGAGAAAACCCGCCCCAGCACCGTGTTGTCCACCACAAATCTCACTTTGCAGTCGCCTGGGATCAAACCCGCGCCGCCTTGGTGAGAGCCAAGCGGTCTAACCACTGAGCCACGGCGCGGCCATAAATAACAAAAGCTGTTACGCGGGCTGTTCAATAAAGAATGATCACAATTTTTTTTTTTTTTTTTTTTTTTTTTTTGACAACGTACCTTACTCATCCTCATAATTTTGATGGTCCTTCTCAAAATAGTCTCCCCCGAATGCGATGCACTTGTCCCAGCATTTCTGCCAGTCTTCAAAGACATGCTGGAAAACATTTTTGAGAGATCCTTCAAAATCGCCTCCGCAGCTTTCACCACTGCTACTGATGATGCATAATGCCTCCCACGAAGGCGTTTCTTGAACTTAGGGAATAGAAAAAGGTCACATGGTACTAAATCCGGACTATAGGGAGGGTGAGGAATGCACTTCACGTTGATTTTTGCAAGATATTCAGCAACAACATTGGCAATTTGCGGCCGCGCATTATCGTGGTTGAGCATCCAGCCTGCTTAACGGAAATGTGGTCTTTTACGCCTGATATGGACTTGCAATGTTTTCAGGCAATCCCTGTAGTATTGTCTAGTTACTGATGTGTGTGCGGGTACAACATGCTGATACACCATTCCATGAATATCAAAGAATGAGATGACCATAACTTTCCCTGCAGAAGTAACCACTTTTGCTTTTTGGGGGTTGGTGATGAAGGAGATTTCCACACTGAGCCTTGCTATTTTCTCTCAGGATGAAAATGGTGTAGCCAAGTTTTATCAGCAGTGATTACGTTTGAAAGAAACTCCGGATCTTCCTCTAACATCAACTTTAACTGTATGTTACCTCCATTGCAGCGGTAGGCGATACTGAACATGTCTGAACTTGGCTGGTTCTCACAGGCGGAAACCAGGAGTTCCAACAATGAATCTACTACGGCGTGTTTGTTTCACATTAAGCTAACTGAATATACTAAGACTGAATTTTAGTGCAACAAATTATGAGCGTAAAAACATAATCATTTTTTATTGAACAGCCCTCATACGTTCCTGACTCCCGCCTGTATGCATATACGTGTAAGAGCAGTTCTAGCGGTAGTAGTTTACTGTAACTACTGCAGATGGCACTGAAAACACTACAGCAAGAAGCAGAAGCTTTTGTGCTCCGTTTGGCCGTAGCACAATCCGAAACAAAAGCAGCCAATCAGAAGAGTTGTCTCAAAGCAGTATGCCGCTATGTCAAATGAGTTCATTGGACAGCATTCCCACAAACACACTTCTCTACGGTGTAGCACAAATTTCTGACAACTATCCTTAATTCTTGCTAGCACGTGTAACTTAACGCAGGCCCTGTCACCTAGGAGCACTGAGACGTCATATAACCTGATATTAGAAAGACATTGACACTTACGAATAAATATAAATAAATGATAGATTCATAAATATAAATAAATGACGTATACCAGAATAGACAAATGGCATAATGCTAGCATATACTCCGGAGAACGTCACAGTGACAAAACCACTCTACGAAGGTCAGTAAACATCCTTTGCAATTCCTGTAGACAAACAACCCTACTGTATTGTCTGTTTTGCCCTCAAGACAAATTTGGTGCCTCTCATTAGGAAACCAACCCATTGTTAAAATCCCACGCGTGCTTCTGACAACAGGCTATAAGATTTTGACCGACGCGCAGAGCACATGCCTGTTTTGCATGCGGACCGTTAGGGAAGGCGTCTCTGATATCAGGTCCGAAACTGGAAATTCTGAACACTGATCTCAAGTGGGGATAGTTATCAGCCAATAATGAAATCTGTAGTGTTTAACGCTCGCTTTTACTATATACGGCACCGCAGGCGATCACACTGATGATACATAAGATGAATATGGAGTTCAGGTGGAATGAGATGGCGGGGGAAACCGGAGATCCCGGAGAACACCCGCCCCAGCGCCGTGTTGTCCACCATAAATCTCACCTGGTATCGAACACGGGCCGCCTTGGTGAGAGCCAAGCGGTCTAACCAATGAGCCACGGCGCGGCCTTATCAGCCAATAGAAAATTGATATTTGTTTATGTGATTTTGCAAACTCCGAGAAATACC
This sequence comes from Mantis religiosa, assembly GCA_030765055.1. Lineage (NCBI taxonomy): Eukaryota > Metazoa > Arthropoda > Insecta > Mantodea > Mantidae > Mantis > Mantis religiosa. The sequence continues at coordinate 12,325,865 of CM060951.1, forward strand.
TAGAGTGGGGGTAATTTAAAGTTATGGCGGAAATTAGGTTTTGCTAGTAAGGGCACTTCGGTCTTGAGTTCTACGTGAGACGGACGCGTATTCGTCGCCGCCTAAGAAGTACTCTTCCGCGCCATGCACAGAGACAAAGTATACTCCTCCACAGGAGAGAAAGTCTCTGAGGGGCGTGAGGCAAGGGGGTGGCCGAAGGTCCCCACACCCTCCCTGGACAGGTTTATGACACCCCATGTCAGTACAGTTACAGAACATTCAAAAACATTCTGACGGCTTCTACTTTTGTGAATGAACATTCTCGGCTTTAATGTACAGACTGAATAGGGCGCATGCTTTTTTAACGGTCTGCTCCTTGTCTAGCAAGTGTTCTCTGTCACACATTCGCTGTCCTTGTCCCACAGCACGTTCCTTACAGGGAGTTTCTTTGCGTTGCTATACTATACAATATTTAACAATCTCTCCAGTGAGAGTTAGCATAAAGAGTAATATATAGGGAAGACGAATATATCCAATTCGACTACACAGTGCTACTGCCTTCGTGCTTCACATCACAGCATTGACAGTGACGCTAAACACATCAACCACACCGACGACGACTTTATGGTGGCGAGCGTAGGAGCCTAAGGACTAAAATAAATTTCTGTCTACCAGATTCGAGGTGTCATCATTCAACCCACAACCTGTCAGGACGCACCCACTTGATAGCGAAATTAAGGTTTGCCAGAAGTAAAGAATCATGATGGATGTCAAAATAATGTTGGTTCTTTATTACAAAACGGGCAAGGCCAGTTGAGTTGGGGGGAAAGTTGTTATAACAAAAGCAATGTAAGAAACAGTGTCCTTAGTAGTTTTCTAAAGGGGCTCACTTGACTTGTAAGAATAGGGTATTCTTTGGATCATTCAGAATGGCATGACAAAACAGCCACAAAGAATTTTTTGGTGGAATGAAGAGGGCTTTCAGAAAGTGAAAGTTACATACACACCCACACGCGCAGCTGTGGTCATTCAAGAGTCTTCGGCGTCAGGCCGATGAGAGCAGTCTGAGGCGTGAGGGCGATTAGGGGCAGTCCTCTTGTTCTGTCTTGGATATTTGTCGGTTCATATATACGTGAGGAACGAATAAAGTTTATCGAGTAATAAACCTTCTGCCGTCAGTAGCTCTAAACAAGGATATTGGTAACCCTTGGTCGGCAACTTCAAGTTTGATGTTCTAAAAAAAAGAAGCAGTAAATAAATAAGTTGGAAACGGGCATTCCAGTGTCATTAAATATCCTTCTCACACACATCTACGCATACCCTGTGAGAAACCTCATTGATTTACACTGAGCTAAACAAAAGTGCTTCAAACTGTATTGTCAAGTGGACCATTGTGAGCCACATATATTGTTGCTTCAAATTGGCGTTCACAACGGGGAATTGTGTGCACCCATAAACATTTTTGTATCACACTCCTAAAGTACAGATGAGAGTTCTCATGCGGATGCTGCAAGTCACCTCGAACCGATTGCAATCTCCCTTTCCTTAACCTCCGTACGCCACCAATCCTTAACTGTGAGGCGTTGAGCACAAGGGAGAGCTCGACGTGCTTTGCTACGGGCCGGACCGCCTCAAACTCTGCCAGAAGCAAAGAAAATGTTTAATCATTCGCTTCAGCAAACTATTCTGGTGTAGCTCTGTAGTACATTAGCACGAACCGCGCCTGATGACTAGAGCTTTTGTTTCTCAACCTAGTCCTATATCTTCAACTGTTTTCCTAACTTCTTCCAAAATCGCACTCTATTTTCAACTGTTTTTCTCTGGTTATATTTGTTATTTAGTGAACCACATTATGTACACCCCTAGGAAGGCCTTTCCGACACACGTCCTTGTTTGAAGTTGTTTGCTACTAATGATGAACACTTTATTAATGACGTTATTTCTGCACGTGCCTTTTTGACATGTTTCTTTTGTCGTCGACCTTCCAAACATTGTGTCTTTCTCCTTATTGTACTGCATTTTCTTATTTTGACATTTCTCTCCAAGTGTTGCCCTCTTTTCATTTTCTGGATGCGCCCCGCTTCTTTTTTTACCGCCGCTCTTTCTTCCTCGGTTTTCTTGCCCCCACATCCATTTCGCTAGTTGAGTTTCTTATTTCTTCATGATGAATAATAGCAAAGTACTGTCGTCTAGTGGTACACAAAAGACTCCTGCTACAGCACATGGTCACAAATTGAAGGCTGCCTCTTCCTTGCTACTGTGAAACAAACAACTCACGTGTAACAGTCATATGGCACTCTCTACTAACACTTCTAAATTACTGAAAAGTCTTTGTTTACCTACTTAGTGAATAATTATATCAACATATAATCTACAAATACTTTTACAAGATCTATATGAACCCAACATTTAAATAATGTAAAAAAGTATAAATAAGTGCAAATATAGAAAAAAAAAAACTTAATATTCTGCAAGGTGAAATTCTTCATCTACTAACTGCAGCTGTCAAAACTACCCCTGTACTTGCTCTACTGATTTTAAGAAATCATCCAAGACTTGACCTTGACATTGAAAAGTCAGGCATTCTACAGTATGAAAAATTAATCAGATTACCTTCTTATCACTGCGAAAAAAGAAAATCACAAGCAAACTTAAACACTCAACAAAGTAAAAGAAATCAAACAAAAATTGCAACGTCCTTACTTAAAAGAAAACTTACAAACAAGTACCAATTCTTTAGAACTGTTTGATATTGATTACTATTTAAACTTAGCTGTAGAATATACAAAATCTGAAACCATTTCATGTGTTCTAAAACAAATGGCACTAGAAATAGTAAATATAAGATATCCTGACAATGAATCGCTACATGTTTTCACTGACGGTTCCAGCTTATAAACAATAGTGCTACTGGCAGTGGTGTAATATACCCACATTTTCTACAAAAATTTAAGTTTAGATGGTACAAATTTGGATGGATAAATTTCGCAATGCTTCAGAGCTTACACAATCTTCTATATCATATTGTCACGAGGCGCCTATTACATGCAGAGAGAGAAGCGGGGAGTGAGGGAGGCGAATAGCGTTAAACCCACGCCTACGCCCATGCGCAGCACTAACGGCGTGCCAAGGAGAGACGGGGTGGCGAGAGAATGGTCAGAGAAAGCTCTGGAAAATTCCTTTGCCATCAAAAGTGCCCGTGAAGCTTCGGGAAGTTTCACCAGCCTTGGAGAAACATCTAAATCGTGTATATAAGAGCTTTTTTTTTAAATTTACGTCATCCAACGTTAAGTCATATCGGACGATGAATGGAATAGGTGGAATGATGCTCAAATGAGTCCAGGGTCCATAAAGCTTAGAGTTACCTGACATTCATCTTTCAGGATAAGGGAAAACACCGGAAAAAACTTTATCCAAGTAACTCACATTGACCGAGATGTGAACTCGGGACCTCTTTTACATGAGGCAGACATGCTACCACCACGCTACCGAGGCGGGGTATATAAGAGTGAGCTAGGACTACTAGCAGAGGACGACAGGGAGCCGAGATAGTGAGTTCAGGTAGACATACAACAGTATCTAGAAAACCTTGTTAACGTTCCAGATGCTTTACATCGCTGAACGGAGATAAAACACACTCCCATACACGTACACCAACACACACACGCACGCACGCACACCTTCCACAGCCCTCAAGTCCTTGCGCCAATCATTGGCCAAGGCGGCCCCTGGGAAGGAGGGTCCCCCGTGAGAGGCACAGGCTCTCACCTACAATTGATAGGTAGGCCGCCCGCCGAGTGTGCACTCCAAAATATCGACCAAGCAGACACATGGAATATGAGAAGGTATTTTCACACAACTAACGATGCTGACGGCAGATAATTACAACTGACCATTAAAGGCAAATGCCGATAATGCAAACTAGATTTATATTTAGGTTTAGCAAGATAGCAATAAGTATATTAGACCACAACTGACAAGCTTGCAAGCATTACTTCCCGCGACAATGAAACACCTAAACTTAAGACATAGCGCTACGGCGTCATAAATTACCCTAAACATCCCAACAAATAACTCCAGGAATCCTACCAAATACCTCTCACAATAGGCAGTGGATCAGGCTGGGCTTCATGTCAAGTCTGTATCCCTGCATCAGAAACCCACTCTGCTGAATCGCACTGCGAGACAGCTATGATCATCTCCTGGAATGCGCGGGTACTTTAGGCGGTACCGCAGCACATTTCTCCTTCCCAATCCGGTGGAGGTTTTTTAGTGGAGTAGTTACCCTTGAGGTGAAGCCCACATATGCCACTGTGCCCTCCAACACAGTGGTAATCCGTAAATGGATTTTTCCTCCACTCGAAAAAAAAGGACGGCAGTGAGCCGAGATAGTGAGTTCAGTGTGGACCTGCGGCAGACGAACTGGATGATTGTAATTGTGTATGTGACGTAATTCTGCTGGTGGACAAAGTGTATTTCGACGCAAAAAAAAAAAAAAAAAAAAAAAAAGAACGTTTGAATTTCTGCAACTTCGAGTTTTAATTCCACGAATCGACAAAGTCATAACATATATCATACAATGGGGTTCTGAACAGATTCCGACCTCAAAATGAGGATTTCAGCTCTCGTAAATAAAAGCTAGTGAACTCAGTTGTTCATCTGTTGATAGTTACTCAAAGAAGTTTTAGCCGATTTTGGACGCTCAGTTGTTATATAACAGTCGTTTGAGTGTTTTTATGAAAATGAACAAAATGGAGTATCGAGCTGTCATTAAATATTTACTTTTGAAAGGCAAAACGCCTACGTAAGTCAAAGATAAGTTGCATTCTGTGTATGGGGACTCTGTACCATCTATGCACTATTTCACTTCCCATATTTTATTAAGTAATGTTTATCATTTAATAATCTATTACCAAACCTGCAGCCATTTAACATTTAACACAACTATAGAAACTATTCATTTTTATTTTACTATGGATTATGATGTATTTAATTGAGCCGTAATTTCACTAGCAGGCAAAGTCGTTGGTTTTGTGTATGTGTTTACGTGAAGCTCTGTAGGTATTTGTTTTTCTGCTGCCGTGGGTGTGTGCGGTGGTTAACAAATGCAAAAGTAATGGACCATTGTTTAAGGATAACGATAACTCAATGTACCTCTCTTATTTTCTAGTTACCTCCCGAAAGATACTCTTACCTCACATAATTGTATCACGTTTAGCGCTACTGCAGCACACCACACCTCTCCACTTTTGCATTTCATGAGTAATGCTACTGTGATACTCTGGCAGAAATCCCGGCTATGGCATTGAATTTTTCAGTCTGGCTCTACCCTTTCATAATTAATATAATGTTCTCAGTTCAGACGCGGGAAATGCGTGTATCACATTCGGCAGCGCTTTTGGGCGGGCAAGCTTAGGATAGGCCGACCTCCATATGCCTTTAACTTTTGCGAAGATTATAATAGGGTAAGATTTGAGTCAGTTGGAGAATTTAATTTCATGACGTTAGTAAATTGTCAGAATATGGAACACAGTGTTGTCTCTATTTTGCTCTATAATCTGATTCATGTTGTGCACCCCTAGTTACGCCACTCAACCCCTGGGTGTAACAATATTAATTGACATGAAAGGTAACTCATGGCCATCCGCTGTTAGAATCAGGATAAATTAGGACTGCTGTCAAACAACAATCAGCGCTTAGAGAAGTGATCGATTTGTAGTCAGCTCTCTAGGCAAATTCCTGACATACATACCTCAAAAAACATGTCACATGGAAGGTAATGTTGGCTGTTTTCCACTATATTATTTGGAAACCTCAGTTTTGTGATGCATCTCAAAGAAGACTATTTCTCACTTCAGATGTGTTGACTATTAAATGCCGTACTCTTTCCTTGGGAGGGACATAAAAGAATGAATGACCTCCTATTTGAGGAAAGTGTATGCGTTTGAAGATTCAAACAATACAAAAAAATTGTGGAAATGATTCACTTATTATTATTATTATTATTATTATTATTATTATTATTATTATTATTATTATTATTATTATTATTATTATTATTATTATTATTATTATTATTATTATTATTATTATTATTATTATTATTATTATTATTATTATTATTATTATTATTATTATTATTATTATTATTATTATTATTATTATTATTATTATTATTATTATTATTATTATTATTATTATTATTATTATTATTATTATTATTATTATTATTATTATTATTATTATTATTATTATTATTATTATTATTATTATTATTATTATTATTATTATTATTATTATTATTATTATTATTATTATTATTATTATTATTATTATTATTATTATTATTATTATTATTATTATTATTATTATTATTATTATTATTATTATTATTATTATTATTATTATTATTATTATTATTATTATTATTATTATTATTATTATTATTATTATTATTATTATTATTATTATTATTATTATTATTATTATTATTATTATTATTATTACTATTACTATTACTATTATTATTATTATTATTATTATTATTATTATTATTATTATTATTATTATTATTATTATTATTATTATTATTATTATTATTATTATTATTATTATTATTATTATTATTATTATTATTATTATTATTATTATTATTATTATTATTATTATTATTGTTATTATTGTTATTATTATTGTTATTATTATTATTATTATTATTGTTATTATTATTGTTATTATTATTATTATTATTGTTATTATTGTTATTCTTATTGTTATTATTGTTATTATTATTATTATTATTGTTATTATTATTGTTATTATTATTGTTATTATTATTGTTATTATTATTATTATTATTGTTATTATTATTATTATTATTATTATTATTATTATTATTATTATTATTATTATTATTATTATTATTATTATTATTATTATTATTATTATTATTATTATTATTATTATTATTATTATTATTATTATTATTATTATTATTATTATTATTATTATTATTATTATTATTATTATTATTATTATTATTATTATTATTATTATTATTATTATTATTATTATTATTATTATTATTATTATTATTATTATTATTATTATTATTATTATTATTATTATTATTATTATTATTATTATTATTATTATTATTATTATTATTATTATTATTATTATTATTATTATTATTATTATTATTATTATTATTATTATTATTATTATTATTATTATTATTATTATTATTATTATTATTATTATTATTATTATTATTATTATTATTATTATTATTATTATTATTATTATTATTATTATTATTATTATTATTATTATTATTATTATTATTATTATTATTATTATTATTATTATTATTATTATTATTATTATTATTATTATTATTATTATTATTATTATTATTATTATTATTATTATTATTATTATTATTATTATTATTATTATTATTATTATTATTATTATTATTATTATTATTATTATTATTATTATTATTATTATTATTATTATTATTATTATTTCAAATTTTGTAAATAGGGGAAAAGTAAGGTAATAAATTGACAGCTGTCAGCATATTCTTAAAATTTGTTTATGTACACTTTTAATTATAGTACGAGGCATGTTTTTTTAAGTCAGTACCGTTTAGTGATTACGCCGCCGCAGCGCTACGGTCGGCTTTCTGCGCATGCGCGCTGGTTACCTACCTCTCTTGTCTGCGCACTGACGCCATTACAGTCTGATTCTTCATTGTATACGTTGGTTACTGAGTGTTTAAGATGCCTCCGACAATCGTGAGTCCCACCGATTGTGAAGAGCGGGCTGTTATACGATTTCTTATTGCTAAAGGTGTAAAACCGATCGATATTCATCGTGAGATCTATGAAGTTTACGGAAAAAACATTATATGTGATGGAATGGTAAGGAAATGGGTGAAAGCATTTAAAGGTGGCCGCACAAATGTGCATGATGAAGAATGGAGTGGGCGTCCTTAGGTCGTTGCTGAAGATTTGGTGCAGAAAGTGGATGAAAAGATGAGAGAAAGCAGACGCTTTACAATTTCATCACTGTGCGACTATTTTCCTCAATATTATCGTGGTCTTTTGTATCTCACTGTGATCGAGAACTTGAAGTACCGGAAATTGTGTTCACGTTGGGTTCCGAAAATGTTGACGGATTTGCACAAAACCTAACGTTTAGGCAGTGCATTGACCTTCCTTGAGCGGTACCACAATGAAGGTGAAGTTTTTTTAGACGAAATAGTTACTGGTGACGAACCATGGGTGGCCTACGTCACACCAGAATCGAAACAACAATCCATGGAATGGCGACATTCATCATCACCCACAAAAGTTGAGTTTAAGAAAATAATTTCTGCCCGTAAAATAATGTGTACAGTTTTTTGGGACAGAAAAGGAGTATTGCCAGTGGAGTTTCTGCCTCGTAATGAGACAATCAATGCAGCGCCTTATTGTGGTACATTGAACAATCTGCGGTGTGCAATCCAGAACAAAATACGTGGCAAGTTGAGTAAGGGTATCATTTTGCTACATGACAATGCCCGTCCATATGTGGCTAATCGGACCAAAGATCTCATCAAATCTTTTCAATGGGAAACTCTAGATCATTCTCCATACAGTCCTGATCTGGCGCCCAGCGACTACCATTTGTTCCTGCACTTGAAGAAACATCTGGGCGGTCAGCGTCTTCAAGACGATAACGAAGTCAAAACAGTTGTGATACAGTGGTTAACACGTCAAGCGGCAGATTTTTTTGAGGTGGGTATACAAAAACTGGTGCCACGTTATGAGAAGTGCCTCAATATTCACGGAAGTTATGTAGTAAGGTAGATTAAGGTGCAGGCTTTCATGTAAAATGAAATTATTGCGATATCTATGCACGTCTTTTTTTAATTCCAAAAAGTTACTGACTTAAAAGACATGTCTTGTACATGACTATATTCTAAACCAAAATGCGTAGAAAAATGTGAACTATTTAACTAAGCAAAAACAAGGAATGATTTTGCCCCAATTTTTGTGTCCCAATTTTATTCGCAATCCCAATTTTATCTGTGATTGTTTTGTTTAAATATAGATTTCTTTTTACTTTTCCGACCTCAGCCCATTTTATACCTGACACTGGTTTTCATTTTGACGTCTTCAAGTACGTCCCATCTTAGTTGCTGAGCAGTTGTTTGGTACCTCAAAGCATTTATGTATAACAAAATTTTTACTACTTTGGAACTGAAATACGATGCTTCCTATACTAAATGAAAGTGCATAGTATATAATTAAAGCAACAAGTGTGAAGGGATTTGTTTTGCCTCATTATTCGTGATGGTGTTAAATCTTGCACGACCCTTGCAGGTTCTTAGCTCGTACTTACAATGTTCAGTTGATGTTACAAGAGAATAAGCCCGGCTTAGGCTGAACAAGTTAATATCGAATGTGCTCGTTATGAATGGACAAGAGCAACACATGGACTGTCCACAGCGGCACGGTCTGTTACATTTAATAACTTCGGGGAATAAAGAACGTAATATTGCGCACACTGGCTTTTGGAACGAATTCCCGAGGTTCACTATAACACACCCCCCACACCCTGGAGCTGGACACACAAATAAAAACGCATTAAATCTCTCACATGTAGCATAAAAAACATTTCTTGTTTCCAATATACCAGACTGACAAACTAAATATATTCCAATTTCATTGGAGGTCGAAATTTTTTTCCGAAATCACGTTTTATAGATTTGCTGAATCTGTGAGCAGTAAAACTAAAAAGTCAAACAGCAAATTACTACCAGAACAACCTGGGGGAAGGAAGGATATATACACATATGTAATAAGTTAGGACGAAAACATTTTGCTTGGGCGAGAACAGGAGTGAGAAACTTGAAAGGTATAGCTCAAGATGGGGAGCTAGATAAATATCCATTGTGTGGAGAAGAGAATGCAGACTTCCATTGTATATTATATTATAGTCAAAAAAAGATATGGAGAGAGTAGGCCTGGCTACGTAAATGGAACAGAAAGGTATAGGTCAAGAGAGGGAGCTTGATAAATGTCCATTGTGTGGAGAAGAGAATGTAGACTTCCATTGTATATTATATTGTAGTCAAACAAAGATATGGAGAGGGCAGGCCTGGCTACGTAAATGGAACAGAATGGTACAGGTCAAGATATGGAGCTAGATAAATGTCCATTGAGTGGAGAAGAGAATGCAAACTTCTATTGTATATTATACTGTAGTCAATCAAACATATGGAGAGAGCAGGCCTGACTACGTAAATGGGACAGAAAGGTATAGGTCAAGAGAGGGAGCTAGATAAACGTCCATTGTGTGGAGAAGAGAATGCACACTTCCACTGTATATTATATTGTAGTCAAACAGATATGGAGAGAGCAGGCCTGACTACGTAAATGGGACAGAAAGGTATAGGTCAAGAGAGGGAGCTAGATAAACGTCCATTGTGTGGAGAAGAGAATGCACACTTCCACTGTATATTATATTGTAGTCAAACAGATATGGAGAGAGCAGGCCTGGCTACGTAAGTGGAACAGAATGGTACAGGTCAAGATAGCGAGCTAGATAAATGTCCATTGTGTGGAGAAGAGAATGCAGACTTCCACTGTATATTATATTGTAGTCAAACAGATATGGAGAGGGCAGGCTTGGCTACGTAAGTGGAACAGAATGGTACAGGTCAAGATAGCGAGCTAGATAAATGTCCATTGTGTGGAGAAGAGAATGCAGACTTCCACTGTATATTATATTGTAGTCAAACAGATATGGAGAGAGCAGGCCTGGCTACGTAAGTGGAACAGAATGGTACAGGTCAAGATAGCGAGCTATATAAATGTCCATTGTGTGGAGAAGAGAATGCACACTTCCACTGTATATTATATTGTAGTCAAACAGATATGGAGAGGGCAGGCTTGGCTACGTAAATGGGACAAAAAGGTATAGGTCAAGATAGCGAGCTAGATAAATGTCCATTGTGTGGAGAAGAGAATGCAGACTTCCATTGCATATTATATTGTAGTCAAACAAAGATATGGAGACAGCAGGCCTGGCTACATAAATGGGACAATTTGGGGGACGAAGTAGTAATTAGAGAAATTTTGTCAGTAAAAAGGGCAAAGAACAGGAGAAATATAGGGAATTATTTAGGGACAGTTAAAGAGAGATGGCAAAGAACAATTAAGAGAAAAATGTAGATTAGGATAGGTGAAATGGCAAAATGTGTAAAAAGGAGTAGAAGGCCTGCAATGCACAAAAACCTAGAGTTAGGTGTATGGGGACCGAATTATTATTCAGTGGCAAGCAACGTGGTAGGATTCTCAGGTTTTAGGAATATATGACATTTTTCAGTTTAGATTTTATAATTGTAATCTTGATTTTGTACTTCTTTTTGATGATGTAAAAGGAAGGATGAAAAATAAATTACAAATTATTACCAAATTTAGCATTTAATTTCAACATCTTCCAAAGGTACATCACAAAAATATCTCCCACAGATTCTGCATCCTAAGTTAATCTAAAATAGAAAATTATTTCCAAATTTTGCATTTCTGAAACAATGGTTTCTTAAGATTTTGTTTAAATTACTATATGTGTGAAATAATTTAATGGATAATTCAAAGAATACCTTGATCCTTGTTCTCTCCTTTTTGGAGGACTTTGTGTTACTAAATAGTAACTAACAGATGTCAGTTAAATTATCGTTCTGGACAGGACAGAAAAAGACAGAGAGAAGCTCCATTGTTCTGCCCATTGATACTGCCAATTAACATTTGGCCCATTGTTGCTGCCGCTAAAGTTCTCGAAAGGATTGCAGCTTTCTAGAAACAATTGCTAGTGTGGTAACTCCCGCAAGGTATTATAAGCGGCAGTTCTTTGTTGGTTAAACGACAGTCGACGATTGTAGTGTACCGCGGTGATTTCTTTCATTTGCTTTCGTGCAACAAAACAGCAAGTCAGCCTTGAAGACAGCTCATTGTTAATTTCACCTGTTTTTGCTGCAGAAAAAGTTGTTCTAAATTTCTGCAAACCAGATTTCCGAATTTATGTAACTCTCGCAGTGACAGTACTTAAATGAGTCCAGGCTCCATAAAACTCAGAATAAGGGAAAAACCCCGGAAAAGCCTTATCCAAATAAATCAGCCTGACCGAGATTTGAATACGAGATCTCTTGAACGTGAGACAGACATACTGTTTGACGAAAAGTGCAAATGTTCCTAAAATAAACAGTTTATGCCATATAATTTTTATTTGGTTTGGCGTAAATTATTTTTTAGATATTCCTGACTAATGATCTGCATCTTAAAATATTTATATCTTTCTCAAATGGGAAAGCGTTATACATTTTGTTGTTCCTTCTCGTCATGCGAAGATATTTAAATTAAAAAGTCATATGCAATAGCTAACTTAAAATATTTGACCATCCCTTGGGCTTACTCTATGCCCACATTTCCAGTCTACTCACATAGAAAATATACTGCGATCCATATAACTCTGAACCAATTCAATAGGCCATAACTTTTGAACCAACAATACGACACACGTGCAGCTTCTGGAGAATATAATACACAATTGGGAGATTACATTACACTATTTACATCTCAGAGAAAATGTTAGAAGTGTCCTCCACCAGCATCTATACATGTTTGTACTCGTCTCACCATATTCTCTGAAGTTTTACGGAGAGTATCCTCGCCAATGTTACTTATTTCGGTTCGAATGGACTCCTTGAGAACGTCAATTGTCCGTGGCCTATTCCTGTACACTCTATTTTTGATACCCTTACAAGAAAAATTACGGTGAAGTTAAGATTACTGAGGTAGAGATTATTTATCAAATAAACTAGTTGCAAGTTCCATGCTTTCATTAGATGTATGACACGTTGCTCCATCTTGCTGGAAATAACCTTCTCTCAATTCAATATCGTCTAGCTGCTCCACAAATGTCTTGAAGCTAACCATATATACTTCAGTGTCTACAGTCGTATAAACGAAAATGGGACCAACGATCCTGGAAGCTGACACCGCGCACCATATTCCAAACTTTTCATAATGCAGTGGGGTTTTCGTGGATCTCTTGTGGGTTTACAGCAGCCCAATATCTGGTGTTTTGTGTGTTTATGTAGCTTGACAGATGAAACCATGCCTCATCTGTAAACCACGTTATGGAGAGAATGCCTGGACGTGAAATAAGAGTGCCCTATAACCATCTACAGTAACTGATTCGTTTATCATAATCTGCTTCTTTCAGTTGTTTTACCATATACACTCTGTAAGGTCGCAGCTCTTTGACATGTTCCATATGAATACCCTGATTCCTGGCTCAATCGACACAACGATATTTTTGGACAATTCAATAGCCTTCTGCGAACATCTGTAACAGATGACGGTCTATGTTTTCCACTCTTAGTTGTCTCCAGCTTTCTTACCAGCGTTAAAATTGTTGCATTTCTCAGAACATCACGTACATTAAATGCTCTTGGAAATTCCCGTCGTGTTGTTAGCAAGGAATTTGTCTTCCAATATGTTTTCAAAATGTAAACACGGTCTCGTAGTCAGTACTGCATGCCGATGTTATGATTGCACATTTAAGACTGTCAATTGTCAACAATTGTCAGTGTTGTGAATTCTCCAAGAGCTATTAAGATCATTAAAACAAATTTCTACATTCTACGAGCTTTCCAAAGGAAATTATGGCCTATTGTAACGGTTCACATTTTTATGGATCGCGCTGTATTACTGCATGTTACTTGCATTCTTGCCGACCACAGTGTTTGCCTTGGTGCCTCTTACACGAATGCTGAAGTGTTTATGCATCCTGTGCACCATTTCTCATTCTATTCACTTGGTTGTAGCATCAGAGACATTGTTCGATGGGGCCTGCCTCAGTAGCATGGTGGTAGCATGTCTGCCTCACGTTCAAGAGGTCCCGAGTTCGAATCTCGGTCAGGGTGAGTTACCTGGATAAGGTTTATCCGGGGTTTGCCCTTATACTTCAAGACGAATGTCGGGTAACTCTAAGCTCCAAGGTCCCTGGACTCATTTGAGGATCATTTCATCCAATTCATTCACCGTCCGATATGACTTAACGTTGGAGGAGGTAAATAACACACAAAAAAATTGTTCGACGGGTTGTATCTATGCCAGCCTCGTTAGGAATCGTCTCTGCAGAGAATCCTTTGTGAAAACCATCAGAGGTGAAGGAATTGTAAGAGTGAGATCGGCCAGCGACGGATGCGTACGTACTGTAATTGTTAAGGACACCGGCTGTAGGTGTCGACATCCAGATCTTGTTTACTTCAGTTGTCTCCCCAATTTATTTCCTTATATGGACAAAACTCTGCCTTTTGAACTATATAAAGGACTTTTCTCTGTAATGCGGCAGCCCCCTTTACCTGTCTCCCTATATCTTCACCTTGTACCTATACATTAGAACAAAACAACACATTAAAATACGTTTTGTTTTCTGTAACGGCTTCCAAATGATAGCGGCCTCACTTCACTGGAAGATCAAGTTCTGTCTAACTTCAATAAAAGCATCGTGTTCTTATGGAGGGATAACAGTAAAACTGTAGAGGAAGTTGAAGGCATATTTTACGATCAGGAAGTAAGACACGGTATCTCATGCAGAGATAGCATTACAGTATAATGGCACCCATGATCCACTAACCCCCCACTACATTGCTGAATGTGCCGATCGAATACGAAAACTGCTTTCACCGTAGGCGTAGCTAACTGTACCAAATGGAAGGGAAGTTATTGCATTAATTTGAACCAGTTAGGGATCTCATTATTTGAAAATAGGTGCTTTTAGAACACCTGAGGCTAAATTAAAGCACCGTGCCTGTGAGCATACAACTTAAGACACAAAAGTTGGTTAAATAGGTAAGCGCCGAATACTTGATTGTTGGGCAACTTGGATTAGTATTTCAAAATCTGTTCCTTGGGTGACGATAGTGTATTGTTTTGTAGGAACGAAGAAGTTAACTACCTGAGACAGTGGACTGTGTATTACGATTGTATTTCTTTAGTCTTAAGTGAAAAATCAAACCTTCCTCATAAAGTTTCCGACCTCCACATGATAATGGCAGCACTTGTAAATAAAAGCTAGTGAATTTCGTTAATTAATCTATTGACAGCTACTCACCAGCCATTTTGGACCCTCAGTTTTTATATAACAGTGGTTTGAGTGACTTTATGTCAGTGTTTTTATGAAAATGGACAAAATCGATTATCAAGCTGTCATTAAATATTTGCTTTTGAAAGGCAATACGCCCATAAAAATCAAAGATGAGTTGGATTCTTTATATGGGGACTCTGCACCACCATTTACCACACTGAAATTTTGGGCAGTTGAATTTAAACGTGGCCGTAAGAGCTTAGGAGGCGATGAACGTTCGGGACGTCTAAAAACTGCAACTACCGACGAAAACATCGCCAAAGTTCACCAAAAGGTGCTAGATGATCTCCGAATTAAAGTGAGAGAGATAGCAGAGGCTATGAACATGTCAAAAGAATGTGTTTGTCACATATTATTTCAACATTTAGACATGAGAAAGCTGTCCGCGCTTTGGGAGCCACGTTTGCTCACGTTATACCAAAAGCATGTTCGAATGAATATTTCCAACGCTCTGTTGGCGCAGTTTAGGCACAATAAATCCGAGTTTTGGCGCCGATTAATTACTGTAGATGAAACTTGGATACACCATTATACGTCCCAAACAAAAATTGCAGTCCGAACAGTGGACTGCAAAGAGGGAACGTGCTTATGAAAAGCAAAAACTGTTCTTTTTTGCTGGCAAAATGATGGCGACTGTTTCTGGGATAGTCATGGAGTTATTTTAATCCATTATCTTCAAAAAGGAAAATACATTACAGGAGCATACTGCGTATGATTACTCATTACCTGACAAGCTGAAGCCAGAACTTGCGAAAAACGACCACATTTCCAAAAAAGAAACTCTTGTTTCACCAAGACAATTCACCGTCTCACACCTCAGCGGTTGCAAGGGCCAAAATACACTAATTACGGTTTGAGCTGCTTGACTCAGCAGATCTAGCCCCAGACGACTTCTTTGTGTTCCCTTATCTAAAAATTGTGCTCGGAGGACAGAGATTTTCGTCAATTGAAGAGGCAGTCACTTTTGTGAACAATTATTTTGCAGAGAAAAACTCCGAGTACTATTTGTAGGGGTTACAGAGATAAGAGATGTGTGTAGAGTCACAGGGAGACTATGATGAAAAAAATGCGAAAAAATATCTTGTACCATTATTAGACTGGAGACCTTTTAGACATTTTTTTCTGTCTAATTTATGTCCTCCAACGTTAAGTCCTATCGGACGATGAATGGAATGAAGGAAATGATGCTCAAATGAGCATGCGGTCCATGGAGCTTGGAGTTACCCGACATTCGTCTTACAGGATAAGTGAAACCCCGGTAAAACCTTATCCAGGTAACTCACTCTGACTGAGATTCGAACTCGGGACCTCTTGAACGTGAGGCAGACAAGCTACCATCTACGCTATTGAGGTGGGCTTAGACCATCTATGTGTGTAATACTCCGTTTCTGGCATTTTGTTAGATTTTTAAGATAGATTTATAACAAATAAGCTTTGAAATTGTTTCAGAAACCTGTACAATAAGAAGACTTTCTCACATCAGTAATTCTTCTTAAAGTAGTGACAGTTAATTGAGTGCTGCCAATGGGCAAAACTAAATACCACTATTGCAATGGGTGAAGCAGTTACGCTGACCATCAAAACATCAGAACATCGGACGTAACATGACGTATATTTATTACTCTCTGACGAATAAGTACGGTTGATATACATTGTTCAGACATGTTGACATGGAAATTAGTTCACAAAACCTAAGCCGCTATCATACTTAAACAAATTTAACTTATTTTTAGATCGAAAGTTTTCAATGTCGCTTTTGTTCCATGAAACAAAAGGAAAGAAAAATATCGTCGTACTTCATTCCTTCTCGCTGTATTCCAACGTATGTACAAGCTTAACGTGGGCTATAAAGCAAAGCTTCATAACACCTGAAGCACAATTTGTGCCTCCAAAAAGTGTAGCAAATTGTAGTGGGCCGTAAACTACGTATCAAATATACGATTCGCTGCTTCGTATCACTTTTGATGGCGTACATAGAGGGGCGGGCAGGTAGGTATGTGTTTCCGCTAAAGTTCTGAATCCTATATTTTCTCCCACATAAATCTTCAGGAAAGTGATTGTCAAGTAGCATTTTCATATATTTCTCAAACCACGTGACTTCCACGACAGACACCTGAGTCAAGGGACATGTAAACGCTCCCTCGTCGCTTCAGAGGCGGGGTAAAGCGGGGCATAGGAATCGAACTTGAAATTTATTGCTGCAAAAAGCGGCGAGAAATCGTTTGGAGAGAGCAAAATCCTCTGACCTGATACTTCGCTCAACGTGGACGAACTTGCCAGGAATTCGTTCTGAGAATGTCTGATGTGGCCTTCTACTCCCATTCTCCTACAAATCTGTCTAACAAAAGCTGTGCATTTCTTATATAAATAAACCTTCATGTATAGTTACTCGTTTTGCTGGTATAGATAAGTTTAAAAGCGTATCGCTATATGACGAGAGTTCGAGAATAGTCATCAGAAACGAAATTCATAAGAGCAATAACTGGATATACCAAAATTGATAAAACCCTAGTCAGAATATTAGGACAGAATTAAAAGTAGAAAAAATAAACCATACTATTGAAAGAAATAGAAATCAATGGAAAGAACATGTTCAGAGGATGAATAATAACAGAATACCAAAAATAGGCTTAAACTATAAACCTATAGCAAGAAGAAACCAGGGAAGGCCGAAGAAAAGATGGGCAGACCAATTTGGAGCCGGAACGGGTTAAACAATCCAAAGCCGAGGCGTAGAATAATAATAATAATAATAATAATAATAATAATAATAATAATAATAATAATAATAATAATAATAATAATAATAATAATGATGATGATGATGATGATGATGATGATGATGATGATGATGATGATGATGATGATGATGATGATGATGATGATGATGATGATGATGATGATGATGATGATGATGATGATGATGATGATGATGATGATAATGATGATAATGATGATGATAATGATAATGATAATGATAATGATAATGAAAATGATAATGATAATGATGATGATAATGATAAGGATAAGGATACGAAGAAGAAAGAAGAAGAAGAAGAAGAAGAAGAAGAAGAAGAAGAAGAAGAAGAAGAAGAGGAAGAAGAAGAGGAGGAAGAGGAGGAAGAGGTGGAAGAGGAGGAAGAGGTGGAAGAGGAGGAAGACGAGGAAGAGGAGGAAGAGGAGGAAGAGGAAGAGGAAGAAGAATAGGATGAGGAAGAAGAAGAGGAAAAGGAAGAAGACGAGGAAGAGGAAGAAGAAGAAGAAGAGGAAGAAGAAGAAGAAGACGAAGAAGAAGAAGAAGAAGAAGAAGAAGAAGAAGAAGAAGAAGAAGAAGAAGAAGAAGAAGAAGAAGAAGAAGAAGAAAAAGAAGAAGAAGAACAAGAAGAAGAAGAAGAAGAAGAAGAAGAAGAAGAAGAAGAAGAAGAAGAAGAAGAAGAAGAAGAAGAAGAAGAAGAAGAAGAAGAAGAAGAAGAAGAAGAAGAAGAAGAAGAAGAAGAAGAAGAAGAAGAAGAAGAAGAAGAAGAAGAAGAAGAAGAAGAAGAAGAAGAAGAAGAAGAAGAAGAAGAAGAAGAAGAAGAAGAAGAAGAAGAAGAAGAAGAAGAAGAAGAAGAAGAAGAAGAAGAAGAAGAAGAAGAAGAAGAAGAAGAAGAAGAAGAAGAAGAAGAAGAAGAAGAAGAAGAAGAAGAAGAAGAAGAAGAAGAAGAAGAAGAAGAAGAAGAAGAAGAAGAAGAAGAAGAAGAAGAAGAAGAAAGAAGAAGAAGAAGAAGAGAAGAAGAAGAAGAAGAAGAAGAAGAAGAAGAAGAAGAAGAAGAAGAAGAAGAAGAAAGAAGAAGAAGAAGAAGAAGAGAAGAAGAAGAAGAAGAAGAAGAAGAAGAAGAAGAAGAAGAAGAAGAAGAAGAAGAAGAAGAAGAAGAAGAAGAAGAAGAAGAAGAAGAAGAAGAAGAAGAAGAAGAAGAAGAAGAAGAAGAAGAAGAAGAAGAAGAAGAAGAAGAAAGAAGAAGAAGAAGAAGAAGAAGAAGAAGAAGAAGAAGAAGAAGAAGAAGAAGAAGAAGAAGAAGAAGAAGAAGAAGAAGAAGAAGAAGAAGAAGAAGAAGAAGAAGAAGAAGAAGAAGAATCGCTCTATGATGGCAAGATGCACTTGTCCCACCGTCTCTGCCAGAAAAATAGCTAAGTGCCAAGACATGCAAAAACATGCTAAACGACAATGCGGTTCTATCATAGATTTTCTTTTTTCTTTTTGTACTTTACGTCCTCCAACGTTAAGTCATATCGGACGATGAATGAAGTGGGTGGAATGATGCTCAAATGAGGCCGGGGTTCATGGAGCTTAGAGCTACCCGACATTCGTCTTTCAGGATAAGGAAAACCCCCGGATAAAACCTTATCCAGGTAACTCACACTAACCGAGATTCCAACTCGGGACCTCTTGAACCTGAGGCAGACACGCTACCGAGGCGGGCATTCAACAAAGAACAATCATAATTTTTTACGGTCATAATTTTTCGCAAGAAATTTCAAACTTGTTATATTCAGTTAGCTTAATGTGAAACAAACACGCCGTTGTAGTTTCACTGTTGGTACTCCTGGTTCCCGCCTGTGAGAACCAGGCAAGTTCAGACATGTTCAGTATCGTCTACCGCTGTAATTATAGTAACACGCGAGGAACAATATGCGGCTTTGAAATTATGCTTTCGTCTCAACAAAACTTCAGTTGATTTCTATACAATATTACATGAGGCCTATGGAGAGTCTGTTCTTCCCTACAGCACAACCCGAAGGTGGTTTAAAATGTTTAAAGAGGGAAGGCAATCAATTTCAAAGGAAGGTGGACCCAGTGCTACAGTTACTGCTCTTACGGAAGAAAACATCAACACTGCTGCTGCCATTGTGAGAGAGGATCGACGAATTACCTTAAGATCACTTTCTGAAATACTGAACATTTCATTGTGTGCCACCCACACGTTGGTGACAGAAACATTACACATGAGACGTGTTTGTGCGCGATGGGTTCCAAGACTGTTGAGTCCCGAACAAAAGGACATTCGCTTGCACGTCTGCATGCAGTTAACGTTGATGTTAGAGGAAGATCCGGGGTTTTCTTTCAGACGTAATCACTGCTGATGAAACTTGGCTACATCATTTTGATCCTGAGAGCAAACAGCAAAGCTCAGTGTGGATGTATCCTTCATCACCAACCCCCAAAAAGCAAAAGTGGTTGCTTCTGCTGAGAAAGTCATGGTCATCTCATTCTTTGATATTTATGGGAAGGTTTATCAGTATGTTGTACCTGCACACACATCAGTAACTCGACAATAATACAAGGATGTCCTGAAAACATTGCAAGTCCATATCAGGCGGAAAATACCACATCTTCGTGAAGCATTCTGGATACTGTACCACGAAAATGTGCTGCCGCAGATTGCCAATGTTGTTGCTGAATATCTTGCAAAAATCAACGTGAAGTGCATCCCTCACCCTCACTGTAGTCCGGATTTAGCCCCATGCGATTGTTTTGTATTCTCTAACTTGAAGAAACGCCTTCGTGGGAGGCATTATCCATCAACAGAAGCAGTGGTGAAGGCTGTGGAGGTGATTTTGAAGGATCTCTTAAAAATGGTTTCCAGCATGTCTTTGAAGACTGGCAGAGACGGTGGGACAAGTGCATCGTATTCAGGGGAGACCATTTTGAGAAGGGCCATCAAAATTATAGGGATGAGTAAAGGTACGTTATAAAAAAGGTTTATGATCATGATTTAGTGAACAGCCTTCATAATTTATATTGTGCGTCACATATTCTTTTACATTTCTCATATTTATTAAGTGTTTGGAAACCTGACGCGATGGGAGGCAAGGGATATTATTTTCGAATTCAGCACACAAAATATGTTTAGGACCACCTTTCAGATTAAAAAATTATAAATTAAATTTTGAAATGCAGAAGAGTGATAATCAGTTTATCATATTTATTTAGCTATTATTATATCTCATCTGAGGCTAAAATTTCTACTTCGCTGTCCATTTTATGTATCCATAGTTTTACAAACTATAAGTGTGTAGGGGTATACAAAACGCTGTAATGACGTGTACAGTTCAGAACACGTCAATGCTGCGGACAATCACACTATACCCAAACAGTGAACCCTGAGAATACCATTTCATTTGTCACGCTTCAGTGTGGTATGTTAATGGACTGAGTGTCTGATATAGTGACAGAGTCGGTGTTAGAGGTCGAAAAGCCAACTGACTTTGGTTACATGTTCATTATGGACGTACCAGGGTTAGTTATCTGTGACAGCGCAGATGTAAAATCACGTACAAACTCGTCTTTTTAGTCATAGAAATAGAACGGTTGCAGCTAGGTTGGGAAATAATGAATAGATTACATTATTTATTTAAATGCCACTTTTATTCATTAAAGGTATAGTGCGATCCATATAAACCTGAACCATTTCAATGCGTCATAACCTTTGAAACAATATTAGGACATACGTGAAGCTTCGGGAAAATATAATACACAATTAAGGGATTACATTACACTATTTACATCTCAGAGAAAATGTTGGAAGTGTCCTCCAACAGCATTTATACATGTTTGTACTCTTCTCACCATATTCTCTGAAATTTTACGGAGAGTATCCTCGTCAATGTTACTTATTTCATTTTGAATTGATTCCTTGAGAACATCAATTGTCCGTGGCCTATTCTTGTATTTTGGATACCCCCACAAGAAAAGAATCCGGTGAGGTTAGGTCACATGATCTTGGGGGACCACAGAATCTTTGAGATTATCCGATTATCAAAGAAACTGGTTATAAGTTCCATTGTGTCATTAGATGTATGACACGTTGCTCCATCTTGCTGGAAATAACTTTCCCTCAATTCGATATCATATCCATAAAGGTTAAAGTTTGTATTTCTATGTCATCAAATCTTTACCTTGTTTTCCTTTACTCTCCAAATTTCTCTTAGATAATTGCGGAAATCGAGGTGCACTCAGACTGAGAATGATGTACTAAGACAATGAAAGCGGAAGAAACAATGTAGTTTGTACACCCCTTTGCTGATATTTAATCTCGCTAGTTATGCTCCTGCATGCATCCCTACAGGAGAGGTACCAGGTCGATAGGCTGATGTACTATAAAAGCAGAGATCCCAGCAGCAACGATACAAACGTTGCATATGAATTACTCTCTCAAGCAAAACTGAGCAAGCCTTAAGTTATATCACCACGTCTACTGTTCTACTATGGAAGTGCTTGAGGGTGGACTTAGCAACTAAACATATGAGATTTCTTGTGCCCTTCGGGAGACAGAGAACCAGATTCTGGAACCAAATCGTTCTGTGCTATATAGGATGTGAAAAATTGATTAATTTTGCTTATAGGTTTCTTTATCAGCTTTGACACAACATAGCACCAATGACTTTACGTTCTGAGTTGTCCTCCTAAGTTATATAGTTAATAAGACGTTAGTAATAGTCAAATTTCATTTCGAATTAAGAGACAAACAAATCATATAAATTTATCGTTGCGAAATGTGCTTCGAAATTGGATTATTTATGTAAGGTATTCACGAAACAAGAAGGTCCTTGTATAGGAAAGAAGTGGGAAATTATTAATGAAATAAAAGAATGCACATGTTGAATACAGAGTTTAGGATATTACAATTGGTTGTTTACGGGCTGTTTTGCCATGGTCTGTTGAAGTAAGAGTCAAACGTTTCGTCCACAACTACGGTAGACATCATCAGTGGAGCAGTCGAAGCTTTCTTGCAGAGAGTTTGGCTGCGCCTGAAGCGTTCAGAGGTCCAGAGGTAGTCCTAGTCGGGCGGGGCTATCCCCGTCCGGGTGTGTTATGCCGCAGTACCTAGCCGCTTTGCGGCTTAACCTGCGAAATCAGCTAGTAGTTCCATGTTCTGCTGGGGTGACTATAAGTATTGAAAATTTGGAATAGGTTGCCCCTTTTGTCGTGGGCAGCTGTACTTAATCGTTCCTCCGTTTTGGGAGACACGATTTAATTTTTTGCTCCGTTTTGGCTACGGGTTGTGTAGCGCTTGATCCATCAGGCGTAAAAATTGTTCCCAGAGACATCTGGGGTTTTCCTTGGGTTACCCAAGGGGTCCCAAGACGTCTCTCGGCAGTCTGAAGGACGGCAAGCGTCTTTGATCCCTCTGGTCTTACCTTCCCAGGGAGTTCACTAAAGGGTTGGGGAGAATTTGGATTTTGTCGTACATTGATCGTGCCCTCTCGCGGATGACATCGACAATGTACGGGATCTGGGAGTGCTCATGTAGGATATGAGCCGGGAATCCCCAGCCTGTATCGTAAATGATGCGGAGTGCCTTGTTCTGCAGCGTCTGGAGCCTGGCGAAAGTGGTATTAGCCACTTTTCCCCAGATCTGATAGCCGTACAGAATTATAGGCGGAATGATTGCCTAAGTCGCGCTATTTGTACTGGTAGTTGGGGGGCGGAGCCTGGGTAGTCCGGCAATGGTGTCCTGTGATTGGTCCGCGTCATTTTTGGTGGTTAAATGGCGTTTCCTGTTTTCGATAACAGGATGCCAGTTCCTATTTAGTTTTAAGGCTTCTTCCTTTGTGTTGAAGTTATTAGGATATTTGTAAATTTCGATGGCGTCCCGCTGAAGGCGTGTATGGTAATGTTCTGTGGTAGAAAGGATGCCGGTGTCCTGGAACTGTATCACATGCTCGCCTTCCGCCTCAGTCGCATGCTCGGCGACTGCGGACTTACCTGTGTGGCCCAGACGGCAGTTGCCCCTATGTTCCTTGATTCTGGTGTTGACACTGCGTTGTGTTGTTCCGATGTATACCGCGCCGCAAGAACAGGGAATGCGATATACACCGGCTGAGGACAGAGGTTCCCGAGGATCTTTCGCTGAGTGTATTAAATGGTTCAATTTCCTAGTGGGTTTGAAGACGGTTTTTATATTGTGACGTTGTAATATCCTTTCTATCCGGTCAGTAATATCCTTGAAATATGGCAGAAAAACAGTACTTTTACTCTTGGGTGCTCCGGTTTCTGAATGGTGGGCTGAGATCTAATTAGATCATTCAGAACCCGGAGCAACCCAAGAGTAAAGGCACTGTTTTTCTGCCATATTTCAAGGATATTACTGACCGGATAGAAAGGATATTACAACGTCACAATATAAAACCGTCTTCAAACCCACTAGGATCACAGGAAACCATTGCCAGACTACCCAGGCTCCGCCCCCCAACTACCAGTACAAATAGCGCGACTCAGGCACTGAACGTTTCAGAGGAGAGCAACACAGACGCCGAAAACTAAATCGTGTCTCCCAAAAAGGGAGAACGATTAAGTGCAGCTGCCCACGACATTTCAAACACCCCAGCAGAACATGGATCTACTAGCTCATTTCGCAGGATAAGCCGCAAAGCGGCTAGGTACTGCGGCATAAGACACCCGGACGGGGAAAGCTCCGCCCGACTAGGACTACCTCTGGACCTCTGAACGCTTCAGAAGCAGCCAAACTCTCTGCAAGAAAGCTTCAAACGCGCCACTGATGATGTCTACCGTAGTTGTGGACGAAACGTTGGGTTCTTACTCCAACAGACCACGGCAAAACAGCCCGGAAACAACCAATTGTATTATGGACTCTGGCCGTGAAAGCTTGCGTTCTTTCAGTTTAGGATATTGTCTGGTAAAGTGTGAAAAAGTTTTAAAATGAAGAGATGAGGTATAAGAAAATGTATAGCCCAAAATGAAAAATAAATAAAAATACTAACTAGCAAACGTGGCGATACAGTGAAAATTAAGAGGAAGTTCTGGCTTAATTGAACTGTCGCGACCAGGGACGCAGATCCATGGTACCATCACCACATGCCTCACTCAACTGGCGATGAGCTTCAATAGATGTCACACCACGAAAATGGAGAAAACTAATGATTACACGCTGTTCCTGCAATGAAAATGTCACCATTTTAGCTGTCAAAACAGTTCTACCTCTCGTCCCTGTCACTACAGTTCTATGCATTCCACAGTGCTGCCATCTCTGACACGCATTTACAAAGAGTCCACGTGTATTTAAAAAACCAAAAGTTCCTATCTGATCCCAGACCTTGTTATAACTTGAACACACCTCGTAAGAAGTGTATTGGCTACGCAGGTTGCTAAAGAAATAAAAAGAAATAAAGAAATAAGGGAGTAAAGACACTTTAGTTACACATCAAAGCTGGAACAAGTACGAGGGGGGCCCAAAAGAAACCGGATTGTTGTAATAAAAACTTTACTGATGAAACTTTTCACATAATTACTGCAGTCACCTTCAAAATACCCTTCATTGCATGCGATGCATTATTCAAGTCTCTTTTCCCACTGTTGAAAGCATGTTTGGAACTCTTTAAGTTTGATATTGTCCGGTGCCCTTTGCGAAGCTGTTTTTACCGACTCCACATCGTTATAACGCTCCCCTTTTAGCGTTTCTTTCATTCGTGGAAATAGGAAAAAGTTGCACGGGCCTGGGTCCGGCGAATACGGAGCGTAGGGAACGACATACCACCTCTGAGATACCAAATAGTGGGTCACACGTAAGGCCGTGTGTGCTGGAGCGTTGTCGTGATAACCTGATCGCCAAAGTTCCGGGCGTTTCCTCCTCACATCCTCTCGCAGACGCCTTAAAATACCCAAGTAAAAGTGCTGCTTAACTGTCTGACCAGAGGGTACGAATTCCCGATGCACAATTCCACGAGCATCAAAAAAGACAATGATCATCGTCCTCACATTTGACCTCACTTGCCTTACTGTTTTTGGTCTGGAAGAGTTAGGAGTCCTCCACTGACTTGACGCTTGCTTCTTTTCTGGATCATACCCTTAACACCAACTCTCATCACGTGTAATGACTTTGTTCAAGAAGTTTGGATCACGTGCAATCTCTGTTTTCAAGTCCTGACACACATTCATGTGGATGATTTTGTGCTCCTGTGTGAGAAGGCGCAGAACAAATTTAGCAGCAACACGTCTCATGTGCAAATCCTTCCTCAAAATCCGCTGGCACGAGCTCTGACTAATGCCTGTCACTGCTGAAATTTGGTCGATCGTTTGGCAACGAATCTCGTTGATCTTTTGAATGTTCTCCTCATTTCGCGATGTTGAAGGGCGTTCAGAACGAGCTTGGTCTTCAACACACATCTCACCACGTTTAAAGCGCCCAAAGCGCTCGAAAACCTGTGTGCGGCTCATAGCGTCCTCCTGGAATGCTTCCTGAAGCATTTGGTGTGTCTCCATTGCAGTTGTCTTAAGCAGGACGCAAAATTTCACACATAATCTTTGTTCTTTTAAAGTTGTCATAACAACTTAGCAGAGGTAACAGTCAGAGAAACACAATACCACACTTGTACGTTCAGCTCTACACTGACGCCGTCTGCACAGCTGTTTCATGAAGGTCTCTACTAACAACATCTAGCGTGAGAACCCTGCACTACGTCTACGAGTGTCTGCGCCCTCGGACTCCGGTTTCTTTTGGGTCCCCCCACGTGCATATATGAATTATGTACCATGTACAGCTCCATTCTTCTCCAAATTTTATGATTTAAATCATTGTAATTCTTCTGAAAATGTTTTATATACAAATTTGTAGGTGTGCGACTTAATAAAGCCTGGGAATGATTTCTTTTACATACACTAGTCTTTGTCCGTATTGTTCTCAGTGGTTAGACCGCTTGGCTCTCACAAAGGCGGCCCAGGTTCGATCCCAGGCGACCGCAAAGTGAGATTTGTGGTGGACAACACGGCACTGGGGTGGATTTTCTCCGGGATCTCCGGTTTCCCCCGCCATCTCATTACACCGGTGCTCCATCTCCATCTCATGTATCATCAGTGCCATCGCCTGCAGTGCCGTATGCAGTAAAAGCGGGCGTTAAACACTACACATTTCATTTTCCGTATTGGTG
Organism: Mantis religiosa; assembly: GCA_030765055.1. Lineage (NCBI taxonomy): Eukaryota > Metazoa > Arthropoda > Insecta > Mantodea > Mantidae > Mantis > Mantis religiosa. Next base: position 12,352,982 of record CM060951.1, read on the forward strand.
CAGTCTTTATCAAAGTATTCTCCGTTAAGTTGAATGCACTTTGACCACCGCTTTTGCCAGTCTTGGAACACGCGTTGGTAGCGATATTTTGACGTCTCCTGAAGTTACTTGCTTCTTATTTCCATCTTCAGACCAGGAAAGATCTGGAATGATGGAATTCAGCTATGCATCCCCATGCATCTCAACCAGAGAGGCAATGTTTCCCTTACATAAGAAATAGGGCATGGAGTGTAAATTACTGGAAGATCTGAAGTCGCCGCTCATTTTGCAAGCTCAACTGCACGTTCATTTGCGACAACCCCTACGTGCCCTCTGACCCATGAAGTACATCCATGAAAACCGATTAATAATAAATTACTTATTTCAGCTGCAATAGGTTTGCTCTTTTTTGTATCTTTCAAAGCCGCAGTTACGGCCTGTGAATCACTGTAAAGGCAAGCAGATCAATGTAAGTTGTTGCACCATTTCACTGCTTACGAACGACTGTCAAATGGTACAAAAACTTACAATGTACCGCTCGCCTTTACAGTGAATCACAGTGACTGGTATATAGAAGAATAGAAATTTGTAAAACAGTAGAGAAAGTCCTGTAAGGGCCACACATTGGAAGTTTTATTCCTATGTAAGAACCGAGGGAATAATTGTTGGTTCTCTGTGTATGTTAAATTACCTAGGCAACCCAAAAGTAAGAAAGGGTCTACATCATGATTTTTTTTATTTATCCAGATTCATGAACCCTATTTTACACAGTGGTATATTAGGGTTATAGTTGATATACATAAAAATACACAATTTTAACAAAAATATTTTAAATACTAGAAGGAATAAAATATGTTATAATCTGAAGCATATTAATTTAAACCATTTCATACGTTTAAACACTGAGTTTATAAACATCATGAAGTACTTATACTGTTGTGGCTTCATTAGCAAAGATGTGAGCGGAGCAGAAAATTCGAGTTCCTAGAGAGTCTAGCTTGAATATTAATTCTTGTCTTTCTCTCCAGAAAATGGGACAACAGAAAAGGAGATGAACCACAGTTTGAAATTCTTCCCCACACATGCACTTGGGGTTAGATGTTAAGTGAAAACGTGATAAGTATTCACCAAATTTACCATGCCCACTTAAAAATTGTGTCAAAACAAAATTTGGTACAAGAGTTTCACATTTTCCTCTGTCATATACACTAGGGAAAAATAATGTTTTTGTTAAACTTCCATTTGGAGTTGTTAGCCATTGTTGGTTCCATTCTTCAAGAACATGTTGATGTATTATTCTCCTTACAGTAGAAATAGGACACAAAGAGTATGTCACAGGAAGATTGGATTCTGCAACCTTCTTAGCCAAGCAATAAGCTCTCTCGTTACCTAAAATTCCATTTTGTCCTTTAACCCATCCCATGCAAATATGTCCTGGATGGTTTTGAAGCAAGGTTCTGATTTCATGTGCTAACGAATTTCAATTTTATTTATCTTTAATAGCGAGTAGAGCTGATTGTGAATCACTGTTCCCTTTAACAGTACACCATTTTATAGCTTCTTTAATTGCTAAGAGCTCCTACTGGAATACAGAACATTCAGCTGACAATTTAAACATGGAGTGAGTTAGTTCCGTTTGGTTTTCATAAACAACAAAAGCACATCCTACTGCAGATATATTATCTTCAAATTGGTAACGCGAACCATCTGTATATATGAAATAATTATGAAAATTACATATTTCCTTTAAACAGGTTACAAAACTTGATGGGTGTCCTGCTGTGGTAGGATGCCCCGGGATTTGTAGTTTTAAGTGAGACAGACAAGACGCACATTCACGTCTTAAATTCATAATAGTTGCTCTTGATAAACCAGTGAGAGCCAAAGGTTCGATGTCAGCTATAATCTGAGCTGCATCAGTGGAGATTCTACATCTTGATTCATAATTTTTAGACATTCCTTTGTTAGCCATCCACTTGTTGAATACGATCTGTGCTAATTGTGGCAAGTAATTTATTTGAAGCCTTGCTGTGCGATCTCCCGCTATCCGGTACATTAGTCCGACCTACCGTCACAGGTTCTTTCTCAATTAAGGAAGGAAATAATGGGAGTGGGTCTTTGTGTAGCTAAATTAGTCGATATACTTACTGACTGCACTCCACTTGACTCTCAAAACCAGTGAGGCTTTCTCCACTTGCAACTGATACGACTTAACCTCTGACGCAATAATTGTGTCTGCCAAGGCTCCTATAAATGTATCTTTCTCCCTATTCCTGTACAAACTAGACTTACTGTTAATTTTCTTGTTGACGTAACGGGAATATGGGAATACAGTGGACTTTAAGTGATAGTCCAATGTTGTTAGAACTACTCGCTATGTAATCGCCTTGTTTGCTCGCCAAAGGATGAACAAATATCATTCCCGAAATACACCACTCCATAAAAAGGTATGTGATATAAATTGAGCGCCCACTTTGGTAGCGTTGTTGGTAGCATGTCTACCTCACGTTCAAGAGGTCCCGAGTTCAAATCTCGGTCAGGATGAGTTACCTAGATAAGGCTTTTTCCGGGGTTTTCCCTTATCTATAAAGACGAATGTCGGATAGCTAATAATAATAATAATAATAATAATAATAATAATAATAATAATAATAATAATAATAATAATAATAATAATAATAATAATAATAATAATAATAATAATAATAATAATAATAATAATAATAATAATAATAATAATAATAATAATAATAATAATAATAATAATAATAATAATAATAATAATAATAATAATAATAATAATAATAATAATAATAATAATAATAATAATAATAATAATAATAATAATAATAATAATAATAATAATAATAATAATAATAATAATAATAATAATAATAATAATAATAATAATAATAATAATAAATAAATTGAGTGTTTTAACGAGATCTTCATTTTTGTCAAGATTTTGTCTATCTCTTAGCAATTTTCTGGGCTCAGACAAACTGAGACCAAATGATATGAGGAGTGTTCATCCAAGATTTGTCCTGTCCCTTTTGGAGGCCAGGGGACTTGAATAAGCACTCCAGTAATTGTGGCATAATAGGCCCAATATTGCGGCCTACGTGCAAAGGATCGAAAGCGCTCAAACCATTTACGAGGGCTGTTCAATATGGAATTATCATTTCTTTACTTTCATAATTTTTCGCACAAAAATATCAACCTTATTATATACTTTTAGCTTAATGTGAAACAAACACGCCATAGTAGTTTCATTGTTGGTACTCCTGGTTACCGCCTGTGAGAACCAAGCAAATTCACAGATGTACAGTGTCACCTACCACTGCAATCTAGGTCTGCATGCAGTTAAATTTGATGTTAGAGGAAGATCCGGAGTTTCTTTCAAACGTAATCACTGCTGATGAAACTTGGCTACATCATTTTGATCCTGAGAGCAAACAGCAAAGCTCAGTGTGGAAGCCTCCGTCATCACCAACCCCTCATATAGCAAATGTGGTTGCTTCTGCTGGGAAAGTGATGGTCATCTCATTCTTTGATATTCATGGAATGGTTTATCAGCATGTTGTACCTACACACACATCAGTAACTGAACAATACTACAGGGATGTCCTGAAATATTGCAAGTTCATATCAGGCGAAAAAGACCACATTTCCGTGACGCAGGCTGGATGCTGCATGACGATAATGCGCGGCCGCATATTGCCAATGTTGTTGCTGAATATCTTGCAAAAATCAACGTGAAGTGCATCCCTCACCCTCCTTATAGTCCGGATTTAGCCTCATGTGACTTTTTTTCTATTCCCTAACTTGAAGAAACGCCTTCGTGGGAGGCATTATCCATCATCAGAAGCAATGGTGAAGGCTGCGGAGGCGATTTTGAAGGATCTCTCAATTAATGGTTTCTAGGATATCTTTGAAGACTGGCAGAAACGCTGTGACAAGTGCATCGCATTCCGGGGAGACTATTTTGAGAATGACCATCAAAATTATGAGGATGTGTAAGGGTACGTTGTCAAAACCAAATTGTGATCATTCAGCCCCTGTATTTTCATTCATTCATAGCATTAACAACTTAGGGGTTGGGATGACTGATGCTGCAGCTTCACTCTCAGGAGCTAAACTGGATTTGGAAGCATACCGGAGGAGCACAACCATGCCATCGGTCACATTATTATGGATGCTATCACCAAATCACCTGCAATTCTAATATCATTTTGTTTCTTATATTATTGGACAGTGATTGCTGAATCTCTTCTTCTCTAATTTCATCAACACAGCGACATCCTTTCATTTCATGCTACTCACAAATCTTCCGATAGAGCTCTTAATTTCGTATTTCCATTCATTACAGAAGGTAGGCGACATTTCATCCTTGTAGAAGGTAAAGTTATATTTAAACGTTTTTCCTGTTTTAAGGAGTCGCAGAGACTTCTAACAATTTAAGAACACATCAGTAGTCAGTGTCAAGCTGTGTTTAACAAATACAGGAAAAGACAGAGACAGAAAAACAAGGAAAAATTCTGCTCCAACAAGGAAAACAAAACAGTTGGACTGTTATTACAAAATCCCAGGCAGCTTGGAACTGTTTCATGTTCACTGGAGCACGGTTATCTTTCATAAACAGAGTTACTAATAATATTTTCTTTCAGGATTTAATAAACCATTCTTGTTAAAATATGTCATTTGCATCACATTTTCTGACTTCATTTCAAAGGTCAGGCCATCTCATGCTGCGCCCACCTTTCGTATTTTAATTCAGTTTTCCTTATACTAACAGCGGGGGTTTCTATTTTTTAAATTACTTTTTAATTCACATCCTCTAAAGTTAAGTCATATTGGGCGATGAAATGAAATGGGTGAAATTATACTTAAATACGGCCAGGTCCATAGGCCTTAGAGTAAACACACATTCATCTTTCAGAATAACAGAAAACCTCCAACCTTGTCATATGAGACGATGAATGAAATCATGTTAAAATGAGTACAGGGTACATAGAGCTTAGTGTTACCAGACATTCATCTTTCAGAATAACAGAAAACCTGCAACGTTAAGTCCTATCGGACGATGAATGAAATGATCTACAAAAGAGTACAGAGTACGTAAAGCTAAGGGTTACCATTCATCTTCAGGTTAAGGTGAAATTTCCAACGTTGTAATACTGGACGATGAATGAAATGATGTTCCAATGTGTCCAGGGTACATAGAGCTTAGAGATACCAGACATTCATCATTCAGGATAAGCTAAAACCTCCAGCGTTAAGTAATATCGGTCGATGAATGAAATGATGTTCAAATAAGTACAGGGTACACAGAGCTTAGAGTTATCAGACATCTTTCAGGATAACGGAAAGCCTTCAACGTTAAGTCATATTGGACTATGAATGAAATGATGTTCAAATAAGTACAGGGTACATAGAGCTTAGAGTTACCAGATATCTTTCAGGATAAGGGAAAACCTCCAACGTTAAGTCATATCGGACGACGAATGAACTGATGTTCAAATAAGTACAGGGTACATAGAGCTTAGAGTTACCAGACATCTTTCAGGATAAGGGAAAACCTCCAACGTTAAGTCATATCGGAGGTTGAATGAAATGATGTTCAAATGAGTACAGGGTATATAGATCTTAGAGATCAAGACATTCATCATTCAGGATAAGGTGAAACTTCCAACGTTGTCATATTGACAATGAATGAAATAATGTTCAAATGAGTACAGGGTACATAGAGCTTTGAGTTCCAGACATTCATCTTTAAGGATAAGGGAAACCTCCAACGTTAAGTCATATCAGACGATGAATGAAATAATGTCCAAATAAGTACAGGGTACGTAAAGCCTAGAGTTACCAGACATTCATCTTACAGGAGAAGAGAAAACCTCCAACGTTAAGTCATATCGGACGACGAATGAACTGATGTTCAAATAAGTACAGGGTACATAGAGCTTAGAGTTAGCAGACATCTTTCAGGATAAGGGAAAGCCGCCAACGTTAAGTCATATCGGATGATGAATGTAATGATGTTCAAATAAGTCCAGGGTACATAGAGTTTAGAGTTACCAGACATTCATCTTTCAGGATAAGAGAAAACCTCCAACGTTAAGTCCTATCGGACGTTGAATGAAATGATTTTCAAATAAGTACAGGGTACATAGAGCTTAGAGTTACCAGACGACTTTCAGGGTAAGGGAAATCCTCCAACGTTAAGTCATATCGGAATATGAATGAAATGATGTTCCAATAACTACAGGGTACATAGAGTTTCAAATTACCAGATATCTTTCAGTATAAGGGAAAGCCTCCAAAGCTGTCATTCTGGACGATGAACGAAATGATGTCCAAGAAGGGGTGCGTTTAGGGGTAAAGAATTCTACACTTCGGGTGATCACTTTGCCAGCCCTGAAGTAGAATAAGCGATTTTAAAACAGTAACTTTAACATTTATAAAGAAATTATTAAACACCAAGTGTTCTGTATCACTTAGTAAAATATATCTGTAAAGGAGGAACCCAGGAATTGATTTGTTAAGGTGAATAAATTAATAAATGTTATTTTTCCAGCACGAGCAAGCTATAGCTAATATTAAAACTCACATCGTGTGGATTATGAACTGTCTCACCCAAAACAGTGTCAGCAAAGGGATTTGTGGAAGTGTTGAGGCCTGTAGTAGTGGTACCACATGTGACGGAGTTGCCTTAGGTTGTGGGTCGTACAATTGATGGCTAGGATTTTGGTGCCCCAGTACCTTGTTGTAGAGAGATTCATGACCAAAGACTCGGCAAGGTTCGCGACGGTCCCCTTAATGACCGGGGCATGTGTCACATAACGGTTCCCAAAAAATTCAAAAAGGGTAACGTTACACTAAGCTTACTATGTGAATTAATATTATGAAATCAGTTGGTAAAACTGTCTTTGACAGTTTTATACGTTGTAAGTGTTTTAAGAAATGTTTAGGTGACCGTCTGCCTCTTTGTCGACACACAGACGCTGTCCAGGGACAATGACTTTATAAACAAGTCTGCAAAATAAGGTATCTTTGAAACAGTCCTTTCCAGTGATGAATATATTTGTGTATTGTACCGTTTTCTGGGATGATTTAAAACGTGGAAGCGTTAAGTTACCTGAGGTCGGTATAGGATGGTTAAGGAAAGGCACTAAGTATTTCAAAATTAGTTGTTCTTAACGATATATTTATACTCTTAAATTGTCAAATATAACAATATAGAATTTCTCTTGTCTTCAAATCTTTAGCAACATGTCAATGAATTATCCTTGCCACTGGTTATATATTATAATTTCTTTAATTGCATTGGAAGTCTTTAGGTTTTCTTTTGTTGTTTAAAGTGTACTAACTCCACGGAAGTTCTATTAATGGACGCGATAAACAGAGGGAAAAATTTGGAATAGAAATTTAGAAGGTTTATTCAGAACTTACACAATGAAGCGAAGCCAAACAATGTTGTCCCCAATGTTCCTACGTACGGAGCGACGAAGTGCAGATGCGATGTTCAGTGTCTGAGATCCAGAAGTCCAGAGGTAGTCCTAGTCGGGCGGGGCTATCCCCGTCCGGGTGTCTTATGCCGCAGTACCTAGCCGCTTTGCGGATTAACCTGCAAAATGAGCTAGTATTTGGTTCCATGTTCTGCTGGGGTGTTTGAATTTATTTGGAATTTGGAATGGGTTGCCTCTTTGAGTTAAATCTCGTGGGCAGCTGCACTTAATCGTTCCCCCCTTTTTGGGAGAAACGAATTAATTTTTTGCTCCGTTTTGGTTACGGGTTGTATATCGCTTGATCCATCAGGCGTAAAAATTGGTCCCAGAGACATCTTGGTTTCTCTTGATTTAACCAAGAGGCCCCAAGACATCTCTCGGTAGTCTGAAGGACGGCAAGTGTCTTTTATCCCTCTGGTCATACCTTCCCTGGGAGTTCACTAAAGGGCTGGGGTGAATTTGGATTTTGTCGTACATCGATCATGCCCTCTCGCGGACAACATCTACAATGTACGGGATCTGGGAGTGCTTATGTAGGATATGAGCCGGGAATCTCCAGTCTGTATCGTAAATGATGCGGAGTGCCTTGTTCTGCAACTTCTGGAGCCTGACGAAAGTGGTATTCGCCACTGTTCCCCAGATCTCACAGCCGTACAGAATCATAGGCGGAATGATCGCCCGATACAGCTGGAGTTTGAGTCGGGCGGGCATGGTTGATCTGAAAATAGGGTATAGGCTCCGGAGTGCGACGTGCCCCAGCTGTACCTTGCCCTTGACGTGCGGAACGTAAGTTAACTTACGGTCCAGCGTCACTCCGAGATACTTCGCCGTTTGCACCCATGGGATGCTACGGCGCCGTAAAACGAAGTTCTGCTGCAACCGGTTGGCTCTGGTTTTCGCCAGGAGAATAGCAGAGCTCTTCTCCGGGTTAATTGCCTTTCGCCATTTTGCGCTCCATTCGCCAATGGCCCGGAGCTGGGTTTGGATTTGCCGGAAGCTGTGGTGTGTATTCCTATTGACTGCGCAGATCATCAGATCGTCCGCATACTGACAGATTTGGGTGTTGTGGTGCGTTGGAATGTCGGCCATGTAAGCTGCGAAGAGCGCCGGCGACAGCACGCTGCCTTCTGGCACTCCAGCGCCAATGGGCCGCTCTGTGGACAGCGCCCCTCCATCTTTACTCGGAAGCTGCGGTTTCTGAGGAAACCGACTACCAAGGAAATGTATGGAAGGGGGATCTGATGCTCTAGGAGCTTGTAAATGAGCCCCTCGTGCCTGGTTGTGGCGAATGCCTTCTCCACGTTGAGCAGCACTGCTACCGTTTTAGACCTTTCCTGGAATCTCAGGGAGGCCTCGGCAACCCGCAGTAGCTGCTCGGTCGTGGAGTGGCCACAACGGAAGCCAAACTGGTGTTCCGGGATTAGAACCCTTTCCTCTAGATGAGGAAGAAGCCGGGAGAGGAGCAGTTTTTCGAATACCTTCCACAAAAGTGGTAGAAGGCTGATGGAGCGGTAACTGGGCGGGAAAACCGGATTTTTTCCCGGTTTTAAAATGAACACCACGTGCGCCTCCTTCCAGACAGCTGGAAAGTGGCACATGAACAGGCCTGCTTTATAAATTCGGGTTAAATGAATCACGGCTCTGCGTGGAAGGTGCTTGAGCATTTCCGCTTTGACATGGCCCTGCCCAGGGGCTTTGTTGGTTCTTAGAGAATAGAGTGAGTGAGTGAGTGTGGTGTTTAAGGGCCCGTCGACAACTAGAGAATAGAGCATGTTTGCTAACTCTCTAGGGGTAAGTATGGGAAAATGGAACTCCTCGTGGTCTGGGGGCGGAGCTTCCAGGAAGTGCTCCACCACTCGTTCCACCAGGTCAGCATGGTCGTCGTCTATTGGCTCTACCCTGGGCTGGAACTGGACCTCCAGATGGTCTGCTAGTGCATCTGCTTTTTCTCTCGACTCGTAAACGAGTCGACCTCTAGGGCTGTGAAAGCGGTGCTGGTTGTCTGAGATCCAAGTCAGAAGTCCTCTCTTGTACCGGAGCCTCCCCCACCCTCGGTGCAGCGTCAAGCAATTTTCCAAGCTTTTGGCTCCCTCTACAGGCGAAGGTAGCGCTTCCTAGCGCTCTGCAACGGAACTCGAAAGAGCCTAGATACAAGTAGACAGCATGACTGGTAGTTTCACGAGCTGGAGATAACCAATATATCTCAGGAGCTAGGGGAGTAGTAGTTAGCACGAAGTAGATGAGTCTTTAGAAGTGATCAGGTGTAATGTTCAGGTGCAGCATTTACTGGGAAATTTTATTGTATAAACAAAGTCTCATGCGTTCAACTTTTTGGTATTTCTCCATCTCTCTCTCTCTCTCTCTCTCTCTCTCTCTCTCTCTCTCTCTCTCTCTCTCTCTCTCTCTCTCTCTCTCTCTGTCGTTACAAATTATTCTTAGAAACACCTACGTCTACTTCATCCAGAAATGAATTTATTATATATTTAAGATATAATTCAATATGGAAATATTGTTTGCTTAAGGGAAAGTAAACTGCTTTAAGAACTGATAGGATTGTGCCGGTTAGAAATTCCGTCCCCTTTGCATGGCCAAGAGATAAGAAAACACAAAAAAAATAACGACTTCATATTTCGGAAGAGCTAAAGGTACAGGAAAATTCAAATCACCAGTAAAGAATTCGAGGTGTGTTCAAGTTATAACTTGTCCTTTTTTCAGTACTGGGGCTAGATAGTAATTCTTGGTTTCTTTCAAAACACACATGTACTCTCTGTAAATGCGTGACAGAGATATCAGCACTGTACAGTGTATAGAATTCTACTGGCAGTGACGAGAGTCAGGACTGTCTTTGATAGTTAAAATGGCCATGTTTTCTTTGCAGGAACACGTGAAATCATTCGCTTTTTCTATTTACTTGGCGTGACACCTATTGAAATTCATCAAAAGTTGAACGAGGAATGTGGTGATGGTACCATGGATGTGTCTAATATGCATTCCTGGATGTGACAGTTCAGTGAAAGCAGAACATCTGACAACAAACCAATACATTAACGGCCTCGCACCAGTCGGTATGACAACATGATGCAGCGAGTGGAGAACGTTGTTTTGGAGGATCACCGATTGAGTATTTTCCGCTGTTCATGCAGGATTGTGTGCACATATCCCACGGAAATGCCAATTTTGGAAGCGATATCAGCAACTGTCTTGGTTTGTTGTCACACTATGTTCTGCCTTCATTCAGCTGTCACACCCAGGAACGCACATTAGACACATCCATTGTATCATCACCACATGCGTCACTAAACTGTCTTGGTTTGTTGTCACACGATGTTCTGTCTTCATTGAACTGTCGTACCCAGGAACGTACATTAGACACATGCATGGTATCATCACCACATGCCTCACACAACTGTCTCGGTTTGTTGTCACAGGATGTTCTGTCTTCATTGAACTGCCACACCCAGGAACGTACATTAGACACATCCATGTTACCATCACCACATACCTCACTAAACGGTCTTGTTTTGTTGTCACACGATGTTCTGTCTTCATTGAACTGTCACACCCTGGGACGCACATTTTCTCATCCATGGTACCATCATCACATGTCTCACTAAACTGTCTTGGTTTGTTTTCACACGATGTTCTGTCTTCATTGAACTGTCACACCCACGAACGTAGATTAGACACATCCATGTTACCATCACCACATATCTCACTAAACTGTCTTGGTTTGTTGTCACACGATGTTCTGTCTTCATTGAACTGTCACACCCAGGAACGTACATTAGACACTTCCATGTTACCATCACCACATACCTCACTAAACTGTCTTGGTTTGTTGTCCCACGATGTTCTGTCTTCATTGAACTGTCACACCCAGGAACGTACATTAGACACATCCATGTTACCATCACCACATACCTCACTAAACTACCTTGGTTTGTTATCACACGATGGTCTGTCTTCATTGAACTGTCGCACCCAGGAACGTACATTAGACACATCCATGGTACCATCACCACATGTCTCACTAAACTGTCTTGGTTGTTGTCACACGATGTTCTGTCTTCATTGAACTGTCGCACCCAGGAACGTACATTAGACACATCCATGGTATCATCACCACATGCCTCACACAACTGTCTCGGTTTGTTGTCACACGATGTTCTGTCTTCATTGAACTGTCACACCCTGGGACGCACATTTTCACATCCATGTTACCATCACCACATACCTCACTAAACTACCTTGGTTTGTTATCACACGATGGTCTGTCTTCATTGAACTGTCGCACCCAGGAACGTACATTAGACACATCCATGTTACCACCACCACATACCTCATTAATCTGTCATGGTTTGTTGTCACACGATGTTCTGTCTTCATTGAACTGTCACACCCAGGAACGTACATTAGACACATCCATGTTACCATCACCACATACCTCACTCAACTGTCTTGGTTTGTTGTCACACGATGTTCTGTCTTAATTGAACTGTCACACCCAGGAACGTACATTAGACACATCCATGGTACCATCACCACATACCTCACTAAACTACCTTGGTTTGTTGTCACAGGATGTTCTACCAAGGGTAGCTGAACTGAAATCCAGCATCACTATTAAGCGTGCACCTCTCGGCGGAAATGTTCAAAGCCTCTTTAATTCTCCGCTGCCAGTAGCTGCTACATTTGTCAAGATGGTCGTCTTCCGAAAATTGGCTCCATGGTCGTTATTAAAACAATGCTCTGCTAGTCCAGACTTCCCATATTACATAAAACGAATGCTCTGTTCCTGTTCGTGTTTAACTTGAGAATTGTCGTCGCCAGGAAAGCTTCAGGTCTGATTTTACAAACATTTTATTAGATTATAAATAGCAAAGCAATTCAGTAAACGCCTCAGAAAGCAGATCTATCATATGAGTACATTAAAAAGTCAGCTAAAGTGAAAATGACGGATTCTTCTGCTTAGAGCAGGAGTTGGCTGCCAAAAATTAGGAAACAAATTATATACACGCCGCATCCATCATGGACCCATAGGGTCAAAACGGACATATTATTAATCAACGATTTGTTTACTACGTCTCGTGCATCTTAATTAACATGCATAAGAGCTTTTGAAATTTATGTAATAATATTAAAAAAACCAGCAAATGATTAAAACTCCCTTAAAAGGCTAAATTAAGCGCGAGAACTCGCGAGATGGCATAGTTATAGCGCCAGGCATAGAAGTCGTACTACTGAACCCAGAACGTACTTTCAGGCAAGTCTCGAAATAGCTCAATGGGATTAATAGTCTCGTGTGTGCTGGCACCAAATGGCACAGGATCGTTTTTCATCCTTGTAAATACTGTTTTTTATGTTCATAAGAACTTGGAAAGCAAATCACAATAATTTAATTATAAAGTCCCTAAAAATGCATTATCCAAGAAGGTCATTAGTTCGAGCATTTGCATCGTGAGAGTAGTCATGTTCCAGGAATAGAAAGAGGGTCATTCCAGCGCCACAAAATATACCAAGTTGAAGCGACATTTTTATAGCACAATAACTCTATGTCTGCAAAATTGTGTTTAACTTCCAAGCTAAACTCTGACACTATAATTTCCATGTTTTCTCTATTCAAATGTCTATAAATTATCTATATTTCATTTCCACCTACCTATACGTGTGTTTAAACAAATACTTACTTGTAATTCACCAATAAAGAAACATCAAACAATACCATAAAGAATAAAAATTAAAAATAATAGTAGTTTTTAGAATAATAGTTGCAAATTATGAGTATTACACGGTAAAAAAATAACTATAATTAGGCAGAAGATTCGAACCACCGTCACACCAGACAAATGAGATTGTAGTCTGCGCTTGTTCTAACTAAGCTACCTAGTTACGTGTGAGATAAACATTCCGTCTAACATATAGTATTCACTTGTTCCAGTGAACATTTACAGACGTGCGAACGTCAATTGTCTAATTAAGAATATACAACAGGCGAGGAGATAACATCTATATTAGTAATAATGTCATTGAGTGTTTAACATCCATGTTAAATACGCGGGTAGAGTCTAGTAAGGGTGTCGATGTTTTTGTTGTAGTATGAAATGCGGATTGCATAAAACTCGAGAATAAGGGGCAGCTAACGCACCTATGTAACATTTGCATACAATACTTTGGGCCTGGTATTTGGGTCCGATAATTTTAATTCTGATTTCTTACTTGAATCCTCCTGTACAAGGCATCCACGCGAACATCAGCTCCAAAATTATGTTCGTACGTTCACTTTCATGATTATTTTGAAGTATCAATCGAATTCTAAATAAGTCATGAGACATATGTGTTTCAAGGCGTGGTTCGGAATAAAGAAGTCAAATTCTATAATTGGTTATATTTATACGTATTCGAACTACAACTTAAAACGTTTTTGTTCTTGCAGCGGTATACATCACATTCGTCGTTACAACAAAAATCTCTTTCTCTTTTTTACAAGATTATTAACTTATCGTAATGTAACAAAACTGAAGAACATATCTGTCTCTTAAGATTATTCACTTCTCGTAATTATCGTTACTTCTACTTCATTTTGTGATTGGCCGATCCGATGGCACGGCACCACATTGCGTCATATTACGTCATATAATTATTATTTCGGCCAATCACACAATTACATACATTTTTACATATTTAAATTCATAATTCCTCCGAACATGACACAAAAATACTGTTACAACTTTAAGACAATCTCATACGTTATCAGTAGCGTCTCCTAAACGGAATGACCGTTTGCACTTAGAGTAGTACATCGGATCACAGGGTAACTACCCCTAGGACTGGAATACCTGGGAGGAGTATTAGCTCGACTTGGCTGCAAGGGGTGAGTGAACAGGAATTGCCTAAGGTTTACTAACACAGAGTAGTGCATCTACACACATCTGGTATGTTGCCATGGTAGTGCAATGGTTAAGAGCTACCGGGTAGAGACAGGGAGATACGTAGTTCAAATCATGGCTATGGCATTACTTTTTTTCGTCTGATTGACATGGTTAACATAAGCATCTTACAGGTGATGTCAGCACTTGCAACAATGTCTCCCCTAGTAGACTGAAGTGGTGGTGAGGTATGACAGCTTGTTGTTGGTATGTGATATTCAAATGTTCAAGTACTTTAACCCACTAGTACGCATGCTTTTTTTAAATTTACTTCCTACAACGTTATGTCATATTGGACGATGAATGAAATGGGTGAAAGATGCAAACGAGTGCGAGGTCCATGGTGCTTAGAGCTATCAATATTCGTCTTTCAGGATAAGGGAAAACCACGGATAAACCCTTATCCAGGTAACTCACCCTAACCGAAATTCGAACTTGCGACTTCTTGAACGTGAGGCACACACCTTATGATGATGATGATGATGATGATGATGATGATGATGATGATGATGACGATGATGATGATGATGATGATGATGATGATGATGATGATGATGATGATGATGATGATGATGATGATGATGATGATGATGATGATGATGATGATGATGATGATGATGATGATGATGATGATGATGATGATGATGATGATGATGATGATGATGATGATGATGATGATGATGATGATGATGATGATGATGATGATGATGGTGATGATGATATATAAGGGCGCTCATCTACGGCGGTCATCAGCGCCCTTTTAAAAACTAGTCATGGCAAAAGCCAGATATAAAACTTTCTACAAACTATACAAGTGTACCGAAACCTATTAAAATACACATACATAAAAACATCAATCAAAACCTACTAAAAATTTCGTTCACTAAACCTTAAACTCTAAACTAGACAAGAATCTAAAAACCTTCTCCACGGGTCTCCACGCGCGGCCTACAAGTGGGTGGGCCTGTTGACCGTCTCCCTCAACCACGAAGAGGAGCCCACACGAGGGAGACTGTTGGCTAGGTACCCCGGGTGCGCCAAACCCGTACCTACCGAAGTAGGCTCCTGGGGGGGGGGGGGAGCAGACACCTTACCATCTACGCTATCGAGGCACTATGTGCCAGCATAACAAGGTCTAGGTTGGTACGTGATTGCCAAGAGACCTTGATTATTCTCTGCTGGATTCCTGGGAAATGAACTAGCTGATAGGCTAGCCAGGGAGGGCTCGGCCAACACGTTTATTGGTCCAGAACCTGTCCTTGGTATTACTCCAAGAAGGGCCAGATATGAGATGCTTGTTTGGTTATCTCTTCGACATAGCACTTCATAGCATAATCTCACTACAGCTAGGCAGGCTCGGTCTATGATGAGGGACCTAGCAAGAAGAACAGCAGGATTCTGCTAACCTTCAATCGGGTACAACTTAGAAGTGTTGTTGGCTTTTTGACAGGGCAGAACACCCTAAAAGAGACAACTGCATGTGATGAAGCTTAGTGCAGACTGCACATGCAGGAAGTGCAGTAGAGAAGATGAGTTTTCTCTAGATATTTTATGTGAATGTGAAGCACTTGCTGCACTTAGGCACGTTATTCTGGGCTCAGATAAACTGAGACCAGATTATATAAGCAGTGCTCATCCAAGATTTATCCTGTCCTTTTAGGAGGCCACGGGACTTGAATAAGCACTCCAGTTAGAGGGACACAATAGGTCCAATATGCAGTCTACGTGCAAGGGACCGAAAGGGCTCAACCCATTCATTCATTCATTCATTCATTCATTTATTCATTCTTTCATTTATTCATTCGTTCGTTCGTTCACTCATTCATTCATTCATTCGTTCGTTGATTCATTCATTCAATCATTTATTCATTCATTCATCTACGCTCCCCCAGGGGCCTACTTCGGTAGGTACGGGTTTGGCGCACACGGGGTCCCGAGCCAACAGTCTCCCTCGTGTGGGCTCCTCTTCGTTGTTGAGGGTCAACAGGCCCACCCACGTGTAGGCCGTGCGTGGAGACCCGTGGAGAAGGTTTTTAGATTCTTGTCTAGTTTAGAGTTTAGGATTTAATGAACGAATTTTTTAGTAGGTTTTGATTGATGTTTTTATGTACGTGTATTTTTAATAGGCTTTGTTACACTTGTATAGTGTTTAGAAAGTTTTATATCTGGCTTTTGCCATGACTAGTTTTTTAAAGGGCGCTGATGACCGCTGTAGTTGTGCGCCCATATATATATATCATCATTATCATCATCATCATCTTGATCTACGCTACCCAGGCGGACACTAGTAGGTATGTGGGCTGAACATTGATGTTAAGTGTTAGGTACGCTTAAATTATTGTAGTTTGTTACATTGGGATCGTTTTTAGCTGACAGTGCTTTATCTATTACTTCAAAGATGCCGTGTCGGGTATTATGGAATACCACATATTTTTTAATCCCGACCTACAAGCTGAATGTTCCATTTAAAGTTAAAATGAGTTTTGAGAATAATTTTAGTGGATAAACAATTTATATTAGATATATGAATCGTAATATACTCTAACTTAAATATGAAGTATACTTTACAAATTTAATTTTTTTGAAATGCAAACACTTCTTATTTTTTCCGTTATTATAGTCTTGTTCTAATGGTGTAGGAATATACACATTTCTTCAAAGCTGTTTTGTTTATTTTAAACCAAACACGTTTCATGTTTCATGAAATTTAATTATTTTTCAATATTTTAAACCACTTATTCCATAATTCCTAGCCATTTCACCTTAACCTCCATTTGTAACGCTAGAAGTGGTAAATTAATTTGAATACTTAGGAGTGAGGTGGAATAACAATTGAAAGTAGGGAGAACACAGGAGACAAATGCAAGCAGAAGGTAGGGCGGCATTGAATGGGATAAGAATATGCAAATATAAACTAGAAATGACAACCAAGTGGTTAGAAAGAATGTACGAAGCACTAGTTGAATCCAAAATGCTGTATGCAGTGGAGAACTGGGGGGAGGGCACAGAGCTAAACAAAACCGTGGACCAAAACTACAGAAGATTTTGTAAAGAGCTACTAGGCTTACCAAGATCATCACATAGGGAAGTAGCTTTAGTAAAATAAGGAAAGACAAGAAGAAATAAAATAATAATGGAAAGAATAATAAAAGTTTGATATAGGTGTTTGGCCAAAAAGAAGGGGAAAATTTGAAGTTATGTATGATACAGAAAAAAAGAGTTTAAACATTTGGTGGACAGTGATAGGTTTGGGAGGAAAAATCAGAGAAAGTAGAGAAGAGGATAGTAACTATAAAAATGTTAACAGGTAGGGAGGAGAAGAAGGTAAAAAGTACTGGTGAGTTCTTGCAGAAAGTAAAAGAAAAATGGACAAGAAATGTAAAGAATATAAGAGAGGAAGGTGAGGGGAGGAAAGGGGCTAATTAAGTAATAAGGAGGCATGGAGGTTGTAACAGGAATTTGTTGGACTATTCGTAGTTAATTATGATTTCTTTCTTGGATGCTCTTGTACAAGGCATCCACGCCAACATCAGCTCCAAAATTATGTTCATACGTTCACTTCCAGTATTATTTTGAAGTATCAATTGAATTCTAAATAAGTCGTGAGACATATGTTTCAAAGCGTGGTTCGGAATAAAGAAGTCAAATTATTTTGATGAATTCTTATTTTGTTATATCTTCACTAAACAAGACTGAAGAACATATCACTTTCCTCAAGATTATTGAATTCTCGTAACTAACGTTACTTCTACTTAATTTTGTGATTGGCCGACCCAATGGCACGTCACCACATGACGTCATATTACGTCATACCATTATTATTTCGGCCAATCACATAATTACATACATTTTTACATATCTAAATTATTAAATATATTTACATAATCAATTTTTATAAATTTATAAACTTTTCATACTTCAAACATAGCCCAAAAGTACTGTTACAAGGTTAATAGCTACCTGACAGAGCAGAACACCAGGGTGTCATGTAAGACAAGGTAGCAACAAGGTAAAGACAAATAAATGTAGACTAAGTTGTAAATTGTAAAATTTTGGAATATTCACAATAAAATTTATATCTAATTTTAAATACATTGTTTGTCACAAACAATGAGGGGAAACTTTTGTTAACAAGTAACAGCTCGTCTTACTTATAGTGTATACTCATGATGATTTGGTGATTTTTTTAAATTAGATTATATATTATGCATATTCCAAAATTTTACAGTTTACAACTTTAGTTTACATTTATTTCTCTTTACCTTGTTTCTACCTTGCATTACATGACACCCTGGTCTTCTGCTCTGTCAGGTAACTCTTAACCTCCATGTCTACTTGTTACGCAATTAGCCCCTTTCTTCCTCCTCATCTTCCTTTCTTATATTCTTTATATTTCTGACCCAGAATAAAAGAGTTTAAACAGTTGGTGGGCAGTGATAGGTTTGGGAGGGAAAATGGGAGAAAGTAGAGAAGAGAATAGTAGCTATAAAAATGTTAACGGGTAGGGAAGAAAAGAAGGTAAAAAGTATTGGTGAATTCTTGCATAAAGTAAAAGAAAAATGAGCCAAAAATGTAAAGAATATATGAGAGGAAGATGAGGTGAGGAAAGGCGCTAATTAAGTAACAAGGAGACATGGAGGTTAAGAGCTACCTGACAGAGCAGAAGACCAGGGTGTCATGTAAGACAAGCTAGCAACAAGGTAAAGACAAATAAATGTAGACTAAAGTTGTAAATTGTAAAATGTTGGAATATTCACAATAAAATTTAAATCTAATTTTAAATACAATGTTTGTCACAAACAATGAGGGGAAACTTTTGTTAACAAGTAACAGCTCGTCTTACTTATAGTGTATACTCATGATGATTTGGTGATTTTTTTAAATTAGATTATATATTATGCATATTCCAAAATTTTACAGTTTACAACTTTAGTTTACATTTATTTCTCTTTACCTTGTTTCTACCTTGCATTACATGACACCCTGGTCTTCTGCTCTGTCAGGTAGCTCTTAACCTCCATGCCTCCTTGTTACTTAATTAGCCCCTTTCTTCCTCCTCCTCTTGCTTTCTTATATTCTTTACATTTCTGACCAAGAAAAAAAGAGTTTAAACAGTTGGTGGGCAGTGATAGGTTTGGGAGGAAAAATGGGAGAAAGTAGAGAAGAGAATAGTAGCTATAGAAATGTTAACGGGTAGGGAAGGAAAGAAGGTAAAACGTATTGGTGAATTCTTGCATAAAGTAAAAGAAAAATGGGCCAAAAATGTAAAGAATATAAGAGAGGGGATGAGGGGAGGAAAGGGGCTAATTAAGTAACAAGGAGGCCTGGAGGTTAACAGTTACCTGGCAGAGCAGAAGACCAGGGTGTCATCTAAGTCAAGTTAGCAGCAAGGTGAAGACAAATAAATGTAGACTAAATTTGTAAATTGTAAAGTTTTGGAATATTCACTATAAAATCTAATCTAATCTTATATCCATAGATTGTAACGAAAAATAAAGGGGAATTTTTGTTAAAAAGTAACAGCTCGTCGTACTTATAGTGTACACTCATGATTATTTGGTGATTTTTTAAAATGAGATTATATATTATGCATATCCCAAAATTTTACAGTTTACAACTTTAGCCTACATTTAATTCTCTTTACCTTGTTGCTAGCTTGGCTTACATGACACCCTGGTCTTCTGCTCTGTCAGGTAGCTCTTAACTTCCATGTCTCCTTATAATTAATTAGACCCTTTCTTCCTCCTCATCTTCCTTTCTTATATTCTTTACTTCATATTGTTTACCATTTATTTTTACTGTCTATTTTTTTTTTAAATTTACGTCCTCCAACGTTGTCATATCGGACGATGAATGGAATGGATGAAATGATGCTAAAATGAGTCCGGGGTCCATGGAGCTTAGAGTTACCCGACATTCGTCTTACACGATAAGGGAAAACTCCGGAAAAAACCTCACCCAGGTGACTCACCCTGACCGAGATTCGAACTGGAGACCCCTTGAACATGAGGCAGACCTGCTACCACCACGCTACCGAGGCGGGCCACCAATATTTCATACCTTCTTATCCTCCTTTCCTGTTAACATTTTATAGCTACTATCCTCTTCTCTACTTTCTCCCATTTCACCTCCCAAACCTTTTTTTTCTCCATATTGCAACCTCCTCGCATTCTGTTACATAGTGTTCTATACTTTCTTTTAGGCCGCGCCGTGGCTCAGTGGTTAGACCGCTTGGCTCTCACCAAGGCAGCCTGGGTTCCATCCCAGGCGACCGCAAAGTGAAATTTGTGTTGGACAACACGGCGCTGGGGTGGGTTTTCTCCGGGACCTCCGGTTTCGCCCGCCATCTCATTCCACCGGTGCTCCATCTTCATGTCATGTATTATCAGTGTCACCGCCTGCGGTGCCGTATGAAGTAAAAGCGGGTGTTAAACACTACACATTTCATTTATACTTTCTTTCCCCCACAGAATTCAAAAATTCCCTTTTCCGTACCTCTTATCCCTCTTAGAAATATTGTTCCTGTTCTCATCCAAGCTAGCCCTTCTCTCTCTTGCCTATTGCAGTAATCTACATATGCTTCTTGTCCCCAATTTCTTTTTATTTGCTCGTATAATTGTAATGATTTCTTATTTTCTAGATTTCCCCATATTTCCTGTCTTTCTGTATCTTATATTCTGCATTTTACCAATTTATCCACATCGCTTGTATTCCTTTCCTCCAATCTCCATATATCTCTCATTCCTATTTTTTTCCATAACTTCTCTTATCTCTACCCAACAACTGTCTGAGTTCTGTAATCTTTTTTGCTGTCTCATGCATAATTTCATAATTTGCCCTTGTTCTTTGTTCAAACACCTATATCAGAGTTGTGTTATTCTTTCCTTTATTGTTCCATTTCTTCTTGTGCTTCCTAATTCTACTAAAGCTACTGCCCTAGATGCTGATCTTGGTAAGTCTAGTACCTCTTTACAAAATCTTCTATAGTTTTGGTCTACCGTTTTGTTTACCTCTGTGTCCCCCAGATCTCCAGTGCATACAACATTTTGTATTCAACTAGTGCTTCGTACATACTTTCTAACCACTTGGTTGTCATTTCTAGCTTATATTTGCATATTCTTATCGCATTCATTGTCGCCCTTCCTTTAGCTTCAATTTTTCACTTGTGTGCTCCCAACTTTCGATTGTTATTCCACCTCATTCCTAAGTATTTAAAACCACTTTTCATTTTTATCACGAAAATGCTATTCCACAACACCCTCTTGTCATATACTAAACAATTCATTTGTTGAGCAAAGATGCATTGTTTAAGATGCGATAAGTTAGAAAGTCTATGGTGTTTATTGCAGGATTCCAGTATTTTTTTGTAAAACTGTGTCATTTAGAGTTCAGAGGGCCTCGAAACCTGCATTTCGACGAAGTTTTGAGATGAAATTTTTGTGTGGAATGCAGTCGGATGTAATGAAGGAAAGGGTTGGAGTTGTAAAGCACTTTCCCGCCACAAAACCTTGAGGAGCTCTTGGTGTAGAAGTAGTAGGTATAGCAGCGTGTGCTTGACCTTCCAGTGTGGTGTTGTACACGCGCCTTGCTCGCTAATTGGCACAGGCTTCACAACACCACTCGTCTCTGGAGAGCGGCGCACCCTTAACTTCAACAGCTAACTGTAAGGGAACGATACCAGTCTAATCCCGTTATCATTTCTTCTCCTTTAAGGCTTACCTTACGTCAACAAAGCATATTGCATCCGTATACCAATGATTATTAATCGAATTACAGAGAAATCTGCTTAAAACGTATTTTTTATATGTCGGAAACGTGGAAGAACGCAAAATAAATTTTGCAACGGAGTTATTTCCCATGTAAAATTGTACTCTGTGCCAGAAAACAGCCTAACGAATGTGAGTCAAATAAAAACCTTAAATTTGCAATAAATTGAAATTTCGCACCGTTATCCTGTAAGATGGTACAGATGTATTTTTTTATCTTGAAAAGTGTAGAGCGATGCGCAGTGGTATCTGGACGAGTCCACCTCAGAACGGTTGCAACTGGAGGGGAGGGTGGGTCAGTTGCGTACCAGTTGCGAGCAACTAAACACGTGCAGAGCTACTCGGTAATACTACACCTTGTTTCATAATGTGCTTGTCTCCTGGTTCCAAGAGAGCATTTATAAATGACGCCTCCTATCACCACATTAGGAAATAAAGTGCTACATTTAAAAACACGAGAAGTAATAACCAATATCCATAGATTTATAAAACATGAAGAATGGTCTGGGTCAGCTATACAAATCTGGGGATGGGTATCTGAGGCAGCAGTTGTGTCTGAAAGCAGTTTAGGAGAGTTATTAAGGAAAGAAAAGCCATTGGTGTTAGTGCAACAACGTCCTTCTCTATGCCCAGTAAACAAAGATTAAGAATATGCACAAAATCTAATTTGGATGTTTTAATTCAAAAGTAGTTAGGCGAACTGTGAATAATTTTTAAAACACAGAAAAACAAAGACCAACTTTGAAGAAAGTGCTTATGAAGCTAAAAATTCTACTGACCTCCAAGACAGTGTCTGAACATTAAGAAGGGTTCTTTTGAAGCTAGGATTATTTGAAAGAAAAGACACTAAGCGTGACAGACAAGTTTTAATCGAACATCGCACAATACGTGCAAAAAGGCTTAAGTATTTACGAAATATTCGGAGATATTGAAGTGAAGTTTATATAGTTTATATGGATGAAACTTTTATAAATACAGCACATACTGGACCACATGCCTGGAGTGAAATTCGTTACAGGAACTCTGCAGCGATATTGAAAGGCCGACAGTTTTTTATCATGCCTGCTGGAGGAGAACAGGGTTTTGTTCCAAATGTCTATGTACTATTTAAGATCCAACAAAAGCGTGGAGATTAATACCATAGTAAGAATTACAACTTAGTTAATAAGAGCTGCAATACTGGCTTCGAGAGTGACGTTTGTTTTTAGACACCTTATGCACCGCCCTCCCCTCTCGTAATTTTACGCGTGTGACGCATTGTGGCGATAGGTGCACTATCCCCACCACAGTTGCTACTCATCCCTACCGCGCAGGATTCCTGTCAAGACAAAATAATACATCTGTAAGCGTGCTACAAACAACGTGCAGAGTGGCCTATAGGTGGCAGTACAGTGCAGAAGCACGCATAATGTCGCAGTATCAGTATAAAGACGGCTGCCCACTTGCGATTTCCACCAGGGAAGGAAAGAGTTTTCTTATTCGGTTTTGGCGTAGTGAAGGTATGAAACCTATTGAAATTCATCGACAAATGAAGGTTCAGTACTGTGATGCATGTTTGTCAAAGTAGCCAGTCTACGAATGTAGCAGGAAGTTCGCAAATGTTGTGACTTCAGTGGAAGATGCTCCACGTCCAGGTCAGACACAACAAGCTGTGACTCCACAGAACATTGCAGCAGTTGAAGTCATGGTGAAGGGAAACCGCCGAGTGACACTGAATGACATTGCAGTATGTTTACAGATTAGTCATGGGTCAGCACACCACATCGTGCATGATGTGCTGCAGTTTCACAAAGTGTCTGCAAGAGGGGTGCCACGACAGTTGACACCTGAAATGACAGAACGACGTGTAGATGTTTGTGAACGGGAAAGGTGCAGTTTGAACGGGAAGGTGATGGCTTCCTTGCAAGTATCGTTACTGAGGACGAAACCTGGGTTCACTTCGGAAACGAAGGGAGCAGCAAGAAAAGTTTCGAACAGAACCATCAGCAGGTAAGGTTATGCTGACTCTCTTTTGGGACGAAAAACGCGTCATTTTGGAGCATTACATGCCAAGAGAGACCACTGTCACCTGTGTATCGTGGGTTCGTGAAATAAAAGTCCAATTACACCACTCCAAAATGTCTTTATTTCCACCGACTTACAGTTTAACACTTGCCAATTACACAAGATTGCGTACTGCACACAGTTACAATTTACCAGTCCGTCCGTTACAATTTCACTTGTCCTCGCGATTACATAAACTCCGATGCACATACCAGTTACGTACAGTCTTCCGTTGCACAATCCTTTCGTTCATTAACACGTCACTGACTAACACTGCCTTCTTACACCAAGAACTGTCCTCACTCACACACTAACCAACTGACTCCCTGACTGACTAGCTGCAGCCCTTTTTATAAGCATCTCGCCGTCTTCTAGACGTTTCCAGATGATGAAAGATCCCGTAATTTCTGGAACCAGGTGGAAGAGAAACAGACCGCCAATTATGTTTCTTTCCCCAGTCGTCCCTGTCACCACTATAAGACAAACGAGGGGAGGGCGTAGCTAACATTGACCTCCCCCGTCTTCCGCTCGCAGCTGCTTTACAGGGTGTTCCAACGGTCGCGTTACAATATACAGAACTCCTAAAAATCCTCTGCGACCTACAATCAACTCAAAGCGACGTGGATTGCTGTCAGCAGGTGTCCTTTTGTAACATGACAATGCAAGGCTCTGTACAACAGTTACGACAACCATACACCTGCATTTTGAGTGTCTTCCTCATCCACCATACTCACCAGACCTTGCACCAAGTGATCTCCATATGGTTGGACCACTCAATGGGAGGAAAGAAGTTCCGATGAAGAGGTACGCCACGCACTGCATGACGGGTTACGCGGACTAACAAACTGATTTTCTTTTAGAGGCATTTATGCACTTTGTAAGCGCTGGAGGACTTGCATTGAGCGTGGGGGCGATTATGTTGAAAACTGATACAGATTTGTATCACATCTGCAAAATAAATGATATTTAAAAATATATTTAAGGTCTTCATTTGACTCACCCTCGTATATTTCGGGAACACTTTGGGTAAACAACCTAATTAAAAGGGATTACCTTATATATAATGCGTTACAAAGTACATATTTTAAAAAGAACTGCACTTGCAAAGAAGTTCCATAAACCATAAAGCCATGAAGAGTAATCGTTCAAGGAAAACGGAAAACAAATGACTATCTGAACTCTCTTTCAACACACATGGTAAGGGTTCAACTGTTTCGTTCTTAGGAGGGCTGTTCAATAAAGAATAATCATAGTTTTTTACGGTCTTAATTTTTCGCATTAAAATTCAATCTTATTATATTCTGTTAGCTTAATGTGAAACAAACACGCCGTAGTAGTTTTATACTTGGTACTCCGGGTTACCGTCTGTGAGAACCAGTAAAGTTCAGACATGTTCAGTATCTCCTACCGCTGCAATGGAAGTACCACGCGAGGAACAATATGCAGCTTTGAAATTCTGCTTTCGACTCAACAAATCTTCAGTTGAGGCCTATACAATGTTACAGGAGACCTATAGAGAGTCTGTTCTTCCCTACAGCACAGCTCAAAGATGGTTTAATATGTTTAAAGAGGGGAGAAAATCAATTTCAAAGGAAGGTGGACCCGGTGCTCCAGTTACTGCTCTTACGGAAGAAAACATCAACGCTGCTTCTGCCATTGTGAGAGAGGATCGACGAAATACCTTTAAGATCGCTTTCTGAAATACTGAATATTTCATTGGGTGCCACCCACATGTTGGTGACAGAAACATTACACATGAGACGTGTTTGTGCGTGATGGGTTCCAAGACTGTTGATTGTCGAACAAAAGAACATTCATATGCAGGTCTGCATGCAGTTAAAGTTGATGTTAGAGCAAGATCTGGAGTTTCTTGTAAACGTAATCACTGCTGATGAAACTTGGCTACATCATTTTGATCCTGAGAGCAAACAGCAAACCTCAGTGTGGAAATCTCCTTCATCACCAAATCCAAAAAAGCAAAAGTGGTTGCTTCTGCTGGGAAAGTTATGGTCAGCTCATTCTTTGATATTCATGGAATGCTTTATCAGCACGTTGTACCTGCACACACATCAGTAACTGGACAATACTACAGGGATATCCTGATAACATTGCAAGTCCATATCAGGTGCATAAGGCCACATTTCCGTGAAGCAGGCTGAATGCTGCACCACGATAATGCACGGCCGCATATTGCCAATGTTGTTGCTGAATATATTGCAGAAATAAAGGTGAAGTGCATCCCTCATCCTCCCTACAGTCCGGATTTAGCCCCATGTGACCCTTCTCTATTCCCTAACTTGTTGAAACGCCTTTGTGGGAGGCATTATCCATCATCAGAAGTAGTGTACCTGCAGAGGTTCAGGGCCACGCCGTAGCTCAGTGGTTAGACCGCTTCGCTCTCACCAAGGGGGCCCGGTTGCGATCCCAGGCGACCGCAAAGTGAGATTTGTGGTGGACAAAACGGCGCTGGGGCGAGCTTTCTCCGGGATCTGCGGTTTCCCTCGCCATCTCATTCCACTGGTGCTCCATCTTCATCTCATGTATCACCAGTGTCATCGCCTGCGGTGCCGTATGTAGCAAAATCGGGCGTTAAACACTACACATCTTAAACACTACACATTTGCAGAGGTTCCGTGTACATAAGAGCAGTTTTACCGGCCAGAAAAGGTTTTGGCTACTTTCCCGTAACTAAGCAAAATAGTAAATATTCCTAAAACATTAAGATCTTAGCCTGATAACACGTCACATCGCTGGGCAACAGCGCTCCGCTAGAGCGTTGCCAAGCATTATTATGCCTTTAAGTTTTGCGAGCGGTAATTTGGATAGAGAAGCTTAGCATATCACTTAGGATGTGCTTTGTTTATGTAAAAACAAAGGACAGTAGTTTTCCTGTTGAAGTTAGAGCAACCGTAGAAAGCATAATATTTCTTTAATTCTTTATTCACTTTGGGAAGATAAGTGTGATATTCTTCCTCAGAAACTTAAGGCCTATTTTTCTTCCTGAAGAATGCATTTAGTTCTTGGTTCCAGATAGCAGTTTCTTGGCAATCTCTGCTCCGTGACCAGGATATACTACTACATGCTTACGTTAAGTGGAGTGAGTAGGGCACTGCACGTGACCTGGTTACCTTATATGTGGGCCAAGAGAGTTGTCGCCTTTGTTCGATACGTGTCATTGCCAAATGAAAACCTCACCATCTTCGATCATGTTGTGGTTCCTCTTGGGAGGTCATCAAGGACTGTACTGACATCCACATCTACGTGACTGAAATGAGTCATAAATAAAACTTATTCCTAGTTTATCTGTAGCAAACGTACAACATCGTAAACTGCCTTGTAGATGAATGGAGGTTATTATGGATTAACATTTACATTTACAAATATAACCTAACTAGTTTTTAAGTATAGATCGCCAAATAATCATGAGTATATTCTATAACAAATTGTGACGAATTGTCACTTATAAAAAACTGGTATTAATTTTGTTTGTATAAAGTAAAATTTTTAAAAAATTTCACAAATGGAGGTTAATAGGAAATAGTCGGGTATTATGGAATAGTGGTTCAGCAGCTTGAAAAAATAATTTGATTTAATAAAATATGACACATTACTGGTTTAAAATAAAAATATGTAAACAAAATACTGATAGATGAAATCTGGAATAACAGAAGAAGCAGGTATTGTATGCATTTGTAGAAGTCGTAAAGCTCTATATTACAGGACTCTTCAATAAATAATGATCATAATTTTTTAACGGTCATAATTTTCCACACTAAAATTCAATTTTATTATATTCTGTTAGCTTAAAATGAAACAAACACGTCGTAGAAGTTTCATTGTTGGTACTCCTGGTTCCCGCATGTGAGAACCAGGCAAGTTCAGACATGTTCAGTATCGTCTACCATTGCAATGGAGATAACCCGCGAGGAACAATATGTGGCTTTGAAATTCTGCTTTCGTCTCACCAGATCTTCATTTGAGGCCTATACAATGTTACAGGAGGCCTATGCAGAGTCTGTTCTTCCCTACAGCACAGCTCGAAGGTGGTTTAAAATGTTTAAAGAGGGGAGACAATCAATTTCAAAGGAAGGTGGACCCGGTGCTCCCGTTACTGCTCTTACGGAAGAAAACATCAACACTGCTGCTGCCATTGTGAGAGAGGATCGACGAATTACCTTAAGATCACTTTCTGAAATACTGAACATTTCTTTGGGTGCCACCCACACTTTGCTGACAGAAACGTTACACATCAGACGTGTTTGTGCGCGATGAGTTCCAAGACTGTTGATTTTCGAACAAAATGACATTCGTAGGCAGGTGTGCATGCAGTTAAAGTTGATGTTAAAAGAAGATCCGGAGTTTCTTTCAAACGTTATCACTGCTGATAAAACTTGACTACATCATTTTGATCCTGAGAGCAAACAGCAATGCTCAGTGTGGAAATGTCCTTCATCACCAACATCCCCCCCGAAAAAGCAAAAGTGGTTGCTTCTGCTGGGAAAGTTATGGTCACCTCATTCTTTGATATTGTTGCATACCAGGGTTGTAAGGGGGGTTGAAAGACTTACAAACCAAATCTACAACTGGGGGTGTAGCTATTGGGATGGTAGGTTAAATAAAGCATCAAAATAAACTTAAACTGACTAACTCTATTTTAAGAAATCTAGTAATTATACAGAGTACCCCCTGAGTCTAGAAGAGACCAGGGGTGCTTTGGTAACACCTGGTGACATAATAATTTAATATAATCTTACCGTTGGTGATGTGTCAGGTGTATAGCTGGGCTTGTCCGAAGATGTATAATCTGCTGAGTCCGGCGGGGGTTATGGTATTCGTAGAAACACTGTCAGATAAATACTTCTGTTACCTCTCACAGGGACCGACATGGAGTCTCCTCTGACATCCCTGCGACGTTTTTTCACCGAGGGCTAACTCTACCAGGCTTAAATAGCGGTTCTACAAAAAGTCAATTCAGCGATTCCTACTAACTATTAATTTTGCATCATACCGTTTGCGTCATTCCGAGAATGTTTAGGTCAGCAGAATCAGTCTGGGTCACATGTGGATAATTTTCTTATGCCAACAATCTGCCAGTCAGCGGAATTTACGTTTGACATACATTTCTGTTAGAATCAATACATGATACAGAATACCGAAATTTCCAAATCTAGCTCAGCTTATACACGCAACAATATTCATGGAATGGTTTATCAGCATGTTGTACCTGCACACACATCAGTAACTGGACAATACTACAGAGATGTTCTGAAAACACTGCAAGTTCATATCAGGCGCAAAAGACTATATTTCCATGAAGCAGGCTGGATGCTGCACTATGATAATGCACGGCTGCATATTGCTAATGTGGTTGAATATCTTGCAAAAATCAACGTGAGGTGCATCTCTCACTCTCCCTGTAGTCCGCATTTAGACCCATTTGACATTTTTCTATTCCCTAACTTGAAGATACGCCTTCGTGGGAGGTATTATCCATCATCAGAAGCAGTGGTGAAGGCTGCGGAGGCGATTTTGAAGGATATCTCAAAAGTGGTTTCTAGCATCTCTTTAAGTGGTTTACCGGGAAAAAACGAGTCAGTTGGAGAATTTAATGTCATATCGGTACGTTGTCCATAGTAGCTCAATGGTAGAGCGGCTGGACGGAAACCAGAAGATCTGGGGTTCAAATCCCGGCTATGGCATTGAATTTTTTATTCTGACTCTACGTTTCCATAAAAAATAATCGAACCTGGGCCTCCAAAATGCGGGTGACAGGAGAAGCAGCCTGAGCCATCCAGCTCGGTGTACTTAATGGAACTGCCACGTGATAGTAGCAGCAAACAGTCGAAATCTTGAACTAAGAACTAACTTGCACGGTATTTTAGGGGACGACCCAGTAGCCGTGGATAAGGCCCTGCGGTTTGTTTTTAAAATCGGTTTTAATACACAAGTCTGACTTGTATTTTATATTTATCAATTTTAGAGATTTTAAATTTTTAGTACTGGGATGGGTTTTTATGTGCTTTTAATAGTTGAGTGTTTATATTTTATCTTACTTTTTAACTTTGTGTAGCTTTTAGTTTTTAGAGTTGACTTCGGGCCCAAATAACCTTGTTGTCGACGGGCCCTAAAACATTACACACTCACTCACTCTAAGTCACGTATGTACTAGTTGGTTAAAATGATTGAAAATCTGGCTGAAAATGTTCTTAAATGTCACTGCAGTACATCATGAGAGTCTTTCTTGGCTACTGTGGACCCACGACAAGGAGGCAACAGACGAATGAAGAGGAGAGATCTTTCAACTGTTCATCTGCTCTGTTAGTGTATCTGTTTACTAGGAAATGACTGTGTGAAATTGCATATGAGTCACCCATGATGCCAGATCTAATGTTTGTTGCAATAACTGTAATGATAGATATTATGTATGACAATGCGTATTTTAAACTAATCTCGCATCCTTGTCATATTGAGAATGCGAGCATAAACACCGTGTGGACAGCAACCTTGATTACGTTACACATTCCTCTAGCTTGCCTTCCAGTTCTGGGTCTACAGTACTTCATGGCACTGCCGTATGATAGCAGCAGCAAACAAAGTGGAAAACTTGGTATTCCAATTTTCCTGACTATTTCATAATGCCCTCCTGTCCTCTAACTTAATTTTTATTTTTTCAAAAGCAAGGAAAATGTTTTTAGAAAACCACCTTCGTAAAAATACCTTATCCAGATAACTCACTATTAAGGAGATTCAAACTCGGTAGCTCATGAGCGTGAGGCAGACATGCTACCACCTCCGCTACGGAGACGGGTAGAACGTAACTTGTGAGGTGTTTTGATAAATGACGTTTTTCAGTCTATCTCGTAATTACACCTTCGTAATTTTAGCGAGGTCTTCAAATGTAGTATTTGCTCTCCAATTAGCAGGTACACATATATGCAAAGAAAATACTGCAAGGCAAAGATACTAGAGAAAGTGGGATATAAAGAGCCTGGAATGTTGATTTACATGCCTTCACTTCAGAAGGAAAAGTGTTTCTGAAGGCTACGGAGTCTGTTTTCCCAGGCGTGATAATTCCACATCAAAATGGTTTTCCCAAAGAGCCCTTCGCTCATATGCCTATGCGTGCATGGTTTGATGTGGTTCCTCTTCTCCGTGGAAGGTGAAAATAAGTTTAAAGTGAAACCCTGTGCAAGGTCTCGAGTTCAAAGACTCCGCCACAAACTCGATTATCGACCGCCGCTCTTAGATGGAAGGTTTCCAAACCATGATTACTATTTGCTCAGTTCAAGCAGTAGTGCCAGGTTGCATCCTCTCCCTTTTTCCTTCATTTCGCACACCAGCACTTTTGGTTAGTTCGTCTTCTTCTTCTTGCCAGGGTAAATGAGAAACTGTCGCAACATTCATTCTACTGTTGGAATTTGATCGAATCCCAAAGACTGCTTCTGGTGTGATCTTAATGTATCCGGAAAATGTTTACATTAAAGCGAGGACAAAATAAATACAGTAATCTCACTTACATGTAGTACAACCCTTCCCTCTTCGCAGAAGTATAGGTAGACGTGTGCAAATTATTACACTTAATGGTGAAATTTTTAACATACACCGTTTACTTTCTATTTATTTAACAGAAATAATATTACAAAATATTTTTTCCAACTGTTATGCCGGATTTCACCAACAAATGTTAAGACTTAATACGAGTTTAGCAATAGTTACAACAAAAATTGCATTTCACCAACAAGTGTTATCGTAACACTCGTGTTAAATCTAATGTTAAACTAACAGCCGAATTTCTAATGTTAAGTCCTTAAGTACAAGAGAGGCTAGAACATGCATCGAAGGGAATATGGCGATCTCACCTTTGTTTCAAGTATTAGTAAACTTGCGATTTTATAATTCACTGAATTAAGTGGATAATACACTGTCCACCTGCCGTCTTGAAACGGTCAAGTCACTTGCCCTTCTTCGCTCCTCATTTTAAATTTACGTAATACTGAGTTAGAACATGCATCGAAAGGAATATGCCGATCTCGCCTATGCTTCAAGTATCAATAACCATGCAATTTTATAATTCATTTAATTATGTGGATAATACACTGTCCACCTGCCGTCTTGAAACGGTCAAGTCACTTGCCCTTCTTCGCTCCTCATTTTAAATTTACGTAATACTGAGTTAGAACATGCATCGAAAGGAATATGCCGATCTCGCCTATGCTTCAAGTATCAATAACCATGCAATTTTATAATTCATTTAATTATGTGGATAATACACTGTCCACCTGCCGTCTTGAAACGTTCAAATCACTTGTCCTTCTTCGCACCTCGTTTTAAATTTACGTAATACTGAGTTAGAACATGCATCGAAAGGAATATGGCGATCTCGCCTATGCTTCAAGTATCAATAACCATGCAATTTTATAATTCATTTAATTATGTGGATAATACACTGTCCACCTGCCGTCTTGAAACGTTCAAATCACTTTTCCTTCTTCGCTCCTCATTTTAAATTTACGTAATACTGAGTTAGAACATGCATCGAAAGGAATATGGCGATCTCGCCTATGCTTCAAGTATCAATAACCATGCAATTTTATAATTCATTTAATTATGTGGATAATACACTGTCCACCTGCCGTCTTGAAACGTTCAAATCACTTGTCCTTCTTCGCACCTCGTTTTAAATTTACGTAATACTGAGTTAGAACATATATCGAAAGGAATATGCCGATCTCGCCTTTGCTTCAAGTATTAATAACTTTGCGATTTTATAATTCACTGAATTATGCGGATAATACACTGTCCACCTGCCGTCTTGAAACGGTCAAGTCACTTGCCCTTCTTCGCACCTCGTTTTAAATTTACGTAATACTGAGTTAGAATATACATCGAAAGGAATATGCCGATCTCGCCATTGCTTCAAATATTATTAACCTTGCGATTTTATAACTCACTCAATTAAGTGGATAATACACTGTCCACCTGCCGTCTTGAAACGTTCAAATCACTTGCCCTTCTTCGCTCCTCGTTTTAAATTTACGTAATACTGAGTTAGAACATGCATCGAAAGGAAAATGCCGATCTCGCCTTTGCTTCAAGTATTAATAACTTTGCGATTTTATAATTCACTGAATTATATGGGTAATACATTGTTCACTTCCCGTCTTGAAACGTTTAAGTCACTTGTCCTTCTTCACACCTCGTTTTAAATTTACGTAATACTGACAAGTTTTTTGGTGCTTGTAGTAGTGACACATGCATTTGAATTAAATTCGTTTCCAATATTTTCCCAGCGTCATCTTTCTCCTTTACAGTCACTGCATCCGTCCTCTTATTTACCACGATATCCTTACACTTCGTCACTATTTCATTTAACAATTCTTTCTCCGTCGATGAGAAATTTGTGTCACGGCTTTATTTATGATTTTGTTCATCCGCCATTTGTGCAGACGAAAATGAAAACAAAAACGCATCGGAGTGCGTTCAGAAAATCATCCATAGCCTTCTCTAGCTGTAATATTTACAAGTTTCTGGCGTTCACGCAGGTTTGTTAACATTTTAAGAAAACAGGTTGGTGAAATGCAAGAAATTTAACATTAGTTTTAGCCCTGTGACAATTGTTACGTTACATTTGTTAACGTCAATTTTAACATCTGTTGGTGAAATTGGACATTAGTATTTAGTATGCATGCCTTTAGCCTTTATTACCATTTTGATGCATTTAGTCAAGCTCTCTACATGGGTACAGCACTTTTCCTTTATTTCTTCATCTCTGTGCCAAATGCTTATCAGGCCCTCAATAAGCTGAACTTTTGTTGTTATTTTCAATTTTTTTCAGTCTATGTTCAACAATACCCCACAGATTCTCTATTGAATTTAAATCAGGGCTATTTCCCGGCCATGGTAGTACCTTTACATTGTTTTCTTTGAGGAACTGGGTTACAGAGTTTGCTCTATGTCAGGGAGCACTGTCATGCATCAACACAGAATCACCATTTGGAAACCATTGTTTACTTTGCGGAAATAGTCTTGTTTCTAATACACTGTTATACTGTTTCTGCTCCATAGATCCCACAACTATGTATAATCTTCCAGGTCCATGGACAGACATACATCTACAAACCATTTTTGATGTTGTGTGCTCTACTCTTTGAGCGACACACTGAGGGGAAAATGCTTCCTTATTTGTCCTTCTCATATATTGGCTGCTCTCTTCACATACTTCAAACATGCATTCATCTGAGAAAAAAATCACATTACACACGAGACGTGTTTGTGCGCGATGGATTCCAAGACTGTTGATTCCAGAACAAAAGGACATTCGCATACAGGTCTGCATGCAGTTAAAGTTGATGTTAGAGGAAGATCCGGAGGCCCTTTCAATCGTAATCACTGCTGATGAAACTTGCCTACACTTTTTTCATCCTGAGAACAAGAAACAAAGCTCAGTGTGGAAATTTCCTTCATCACCAATCCCACCAAAAAGCAAAAGTGGTTGCTTCTGCTGCGAGCGGCATGGTCATCTTATTCTTTGATATTCATGGAATGGTTTATCAGTACGTTGTACCTGCACACACATCAGTAGCTCGATAATACTACAAGGATATCCTGAAAACATTGCAAGTCCATATCAGGCCCAAAAGACCACATTTCCATGAAGCAGGCTGGATGCTGCACCACGATAATGCGCGGCCGCATATTGCCAATGTTGTTGCGGAGTATCTTGTAAAATTCAACGTGAAGTGCATTCCTCAGCCTCCCTAAAGTCCGGATTTAGCCCTATGTGACTTTTTCTATTCCCTAACTTGAAGAAACGCATTTATGGGAGGCTTTATCTACCATCAGAAGCAGTGGTGAAAGCTACGGAGGCGATTTTGAAGGATATCTCATAAAATTGTTTCCAGCATGTCTTTGAAGGCTGACAAATACACTGGGACATGAGCATCACATTCAGAGGAGACCATTTTGAGAAGGGCCATCAAAATTATGAGGATGAGTAAAGGTACGTTGTCAAAGAAATTGTGATCATTCCTTATTGGACAGTCCTTGTAAACGAGGGGGTACCCAAGAGAAAAAGGACTGTTGTCATAAAAAGTTTATTGATGACCCTTCTTACAAAATTACTCCAGTCACCTTAAAAATACTCTCCATTACATGCGATGCATTTGTCAAGTCTCTTTTCCCACTGTTAGAAGCATGTTTGGAGCTCTTCAAGTTTGATATTGTCCAGTGCCCTTTGCGAAGCTGCTTTTACCGCCTCCACATAGCAATAACGCTCCAATTTTAGCGTTTTTTTCATTCGTGGAAATAAAATCGTCGCACGGGGCTAGGTCCGGCGAATGCGGAGTGTGGGGAACGACAGACCACCTCTGAGAATCCAAATAGTGGATCACTCGTAAGGCCGTGTGTGCTGGAGCCTTGTTGTGATGCAGAAACCAGTCACCTGATCGCCAAGGTTCCGGGCGTTTCCTCCTCACATCCTCTCGCAGGCGCCTTAAAACATCCAAGTAAAAGTGTTGGTTCATAGTCTGTCCAGGGGGTAGGAATTCCCGATGCACAATTCCACGAACATCAAAAAATATTATGACCATTCACTTGCCTTGCATTTTTTGGTCTGGGAGAGCTGGGAGTCCTCCACTGGCTTGACGCTTGCTTGGTTTCTGGGTCATACCCGTAACACCAACTCTCATCCCCTGTAATGACTTTGTTCAAGAAGTTTGGATCACGTGCAGTCTCTGTTTTGAATTCCTGACACACATTCATGCGGATGGTTTTGTGCTCCTGTGTCAGAAAACGCGGAACAAACTTAGCAGCAACACGTCCCATGTGCAAATCTTCCCTCAAAATCCGTTGGCACGAGCTCCAACTTATTCCTGTCGCTGCTGAAATTTGGTCGATCGTTTGGCGACGATCCTCGCTGATTTTTGGCGGACTTTTATTTCGAAACCAGTCGAAAACCTATGTGCGGCTCAGATTGTCCCAGAGGCTTCCTGAAGCATTTGGTGTGTCTCCGTTGCAGTTTTTTAAAGTAGGAAACAAAATTTCACACGCACTCTTTGTTATTTTAAAGTTGTCATAACGACTTCGCAAAAGTAATCCTCCAGTAGTCAGAGAAACACAATACCACACTTGCACGTTCAGCTCTACACTGACGATGTCTGCACAGCTGCTTCATGAAGGTCTCTAATAGCACCATCTAGCGTGAGAACCCTGCACTACGTCTACGAGTGGCAGTGCCCTCGGAGTCCGGTTTCTTTTGGGTATTATTCCTTCATTTTAGAATCAAAACCCTCTGTAGGAATGAAAACTGTGTACACGAAAAGTATAATACCGGATCGCTTTCCGTTTAGGAGAGGAACCGATTAAAGTTCACAGGATAACTAATGCAAACTTGAACAATAAAATAAAGGAAATACAGAAACACAATGTGTCAACAGTGATAGAACTCAAGATACCCTAACACGTGTTACACGGATTTATCTCGCTGGGTATATCTGAACTTGCTGTTTAATGCCCAGAGCTGTTTGTTCATATATTAGGCTTGGTAGACAATGTGTGTCACACACTAGGATCAGTTGAATGAGATTACTCCTGTTGCTTTACTGCAGTGATACAGAGAAGATTAATGTTCACATTTTTATGGCAAAGTATTTAAAACGTCTAGAGGCACTTCTGTACTTTAATCTTCCCCCATTGAAACCGTGTAGTGCATCATAATTTCGAGTCCATTAAAAGGGCCATTAAAATTGAGGTTTACTGCAGGTGAAGGAGTAAAGTAGGAAATGGGTAGCAATTAAAGCTGTTGAGAGCACTAAAACCTAGCAGTGTCTAGGTGTGGCTGCAAAACTTTCCTCGTACGCAGAGATAAACACGCTGCCTCAGAAATAAACGGATGTAAACCCAAATATGACTAATTTGATAATTCATTAAAACGGAAGCATTCCTGCAAGTACTTGGAAACTTGTGTTTGTGTTAGTAGTTTTAATATTCAAACTTCATACACGAGGGATGTTTAATAAAGAAGGATCAACACCTTTTTTTGACAACGTACCATTACTTATCCTCATAATTGTGATGGTCATTCTCAAAATAGTCTCCCCTGAATGCGATGCACTTGTCCCAGCCTTTCTGCCGGTCTTGAAAGACATTCTGAAAACCATTTTTTGAGAAATCCTTCAAAATTGCCTCCGCAGCCTTCACCACTGCTTCGTATGATGGATAATGCCCCCCACAAATGAATTTCTTCAAGTTAGGAAAAATAAAAGTTACATGGGGCTAAATCCGGACTATAGGGAGGGTGAGGGATGCACTTCACGCAACAGCATTTGCAATATGCGGCCGCGCATTATCGTTGTGCAGTATCCAGCGTGCTTCACGGAAATGTGGTCTTTTGCGCCTGATATAGACTTGCAATGTTTTCAGGACATCCCTGTAATATTGTCCACTTACTGATGTGTGTGTGTGTGTGTGTGTGTGTGTGTGTGTGTGTGTGTGTGTGTGTGTGTGTGTGTGCGGGTACAACATGATGATAACCCATTCCATGAATATCAAAGAATGAGATGACCATAACTTTCCCAGTAGAAGCAACACTTTTGCTTTTTGGGGGGTTGATGATACAGGAGATTTCCACACTGAGCTTTGCTGTTTATCTCACGATCAAAATGATGTAGCCAAGTTTCATCAGCAGTGATTGCATTTGAAATTTACTCCGGATCTTCCTCTAACATCAAATTTAACTACATGCAGACCTGCATGCAAATGTCCTTTTGTTCGGGAATCAACAGTATTGGAACTCATCACGCACAAACACGTCTCATGTGTAATGTTTCTCTCACCAACGTGTGAGTGGCACCCAATGAAATGTTCAGTATTTCAGAAAGTGATCTTAAGGTAATTCGTGATCCTCTCTCACAATGGCAGCAGCAGTGTTGATGTTTTCTTCCGCAAGAGCAGTAAGTGGAGCACCTGATCCACTTTCCTTTGAAATAGATTCTCTCCCGTCTTTAAAATATTTAAACCACCTTCGAGCTGTGCTTTAGAGAAGAACAAAATCTCTCTAGGCCTCCTGTAACATTGTATAGGCCTCAACTGAAGATTTGTTCAGATGAAATCAGAATTTAAAAGCAAAATATTGTTCCTCGCGAGTTACCTCCATTGCAGAAGAATGGGATACTGAACATGTGTGACCTTGCCTGGGTCTCACAGGCGGGAACCTAATACAATACAATGGCAGTAGAACCTGATTTACCTGAATTAACTGAGACCAGGGCCGATCCCTGGAAAACACGGGTTATTCAGAAAAAGACGGAAAAATGATAAAAATCATGTCCAACATCACCGAAACATACAATAGACTACATACAAATATTTGCTATATACGAGGATGGTCTGAAAATGTTTCCGACCTAATAAAGATACAAGGCAGTTTTTCAGAGTGTTTTTTAATTTTTATCTTCCAACATAGTCTCCTTGTAACTCTACACACTTCTCCCAGCGATCTTCCCATCTCTGTAACCTGTCCAAATAGTACTCGACGTTTTGCAACATAGTCTCCTTGTAACTCTACACACTTCTCCCAGCGATGCTCCCATCTCTGTAACACGTCCAAATAGTACTCGACGTTTTGCAACATAGTCTCCTTGTAACTCTACACACTTCTCCCAGCGATGTTCCCATCTCTGTAATCCGTCCAAATAGTACTCGACGTTTTTCAACATAGTCTCCTTGTATCTCTACACACTTTTCCCAGCGATGTTCCCATCTCTGTAACCCGTCCAAATAGTACTCGGCGTTTTTCAACATTGTCTCCTTGTAACTCTACACACTTCTCCCAGCGATGATCTCATCTCTGTAACCCGTCCAAATAGTACTCGGCGTTTTTCAACATAGTCTCCTTGTATCTCTACACACTTCTCCCAGCGATGTTCCCATCTCTGTAACCCGTCCAAATAGTACTCGACGTTTTTCAACATAGTCTCCTTGTAACTCTACACTCTTCTCTCAGCGATGTTCCCATCTCTGTAACCTGTGCAAATAGTACTCGACGTTTTTCAACATAGTCTCCTTGTAACTCTACACACTTCTCTCAGCGATGTTCCCACCTCTGTAACCTGTCCAAATAGTACTCGACGTTTTTCAACATAGTCTCCTTGTAACTCTACACACTTCTCCCAGCGATGTTCCCACCTCTGTAACCTGTCCAAATAGTACTCGACGTTTTTCAACATAGTCTCGTTGTAACTCTACACACTTCTCTCAGCGATGTTCCCATCTCTGTAACCTGTCCAAATAGTACTCGACGGTTTTCAACATAGTCTCCTTGTAACTCTACACACTTCTCTCAGCGATGTTCCCACCTCTGTAACCTGTCCAAATAGTACTCGACGTTTTTCAACATAGTCTCCTTGTAACTCTACACACTTCTCCCAGCGATGTTCCCACCTCTGTATCCTGTCCAAATAGTACTCGACGATTTTCAACATAGTCTACTTGTAACTCTACACACTTCTCTCAGCGATGTTCCCACCTCTGTAACCTGTCCAAATAGTACTCGACGTTTTTCAACATAGTCTCCTTGTAACTCTACACACTTCTCTCAGCGATGTTCCAATCTCTGTAACACGTCCAAATAGTACTCGACGTTTTTCAACATAGTCTCCTTGTAACTCTACATACTTCTCTCAGCGATGTTCCCATCTCTGTAACACGTCCAAATAGTACTCGACGTTTTTCAACATAGTCTCCTTGTAACTCTACACACTTCTCTCAGCGATGCTCCTATCTCTGTAACTCGTCCAAATAGTACTCGTCGTTTTTCAACATAGTCTCCTTGTAACTCTACACACTTCTCTCAGCGATGTTCCCATCTCTGTAACACGTCCAAATAGTACTCGGCGTTTTTCAACATAGCCTCCTTGTAACTCTACACACTTCTCTCAGCGATGTTCCCATCTCTGTAACCCGTCCAAATAGTACTCGGCGTTTTTCAACATAGTCTCCTTGTAACTCTACACACTTCTCTCAACGATGTTCCCATCTCTGTAACCCGTCCAAATAGTACTCGGCGTTTTTCAACATAGTCTCCTTGTAACTCTACACACTTCTCTCAGCGATGTTCCCATCTCTGTAACCCGTCCAAATAGCACTCGGCGTTTTTCAACATAGTCTCCTTGTAACTCTACACACTTCTCCCAGCGATGTTCCCATCTCTGTAACACGTCCAAATAGTACTCGGCGTTTTTCAACATAGTCTTCTTGTAACTCTACACACTTCTCCCAGCGATGTTCCCATCTCTGTAACCCGTCCAAATAGTACTCGGCGTTTTTCAACATAGTCTCCTTGTAACTCTACACACTTCTCCCAGCGAAGTTCCCATCTCTGTAACCCGTCCAAATAGCACTCGGCGTTTTTCAACATAGTCTCCTTGTAACTATACACACTTCTCCCAGCGATGTTCCCATCTCTGTAACCCGTCCAAATAGTACTCGGCGTTTTTCAACATAGTCTCCTTGTAACTCTACACACTTCTCTCAGCGATGTTCCCATCTCTGTAACCCGTCCAAATAGTACTCGGCGTTTTTCAACATAGTCTCCTTGTTACTCTACACACTTCTCCCAGCGATGCTCACATCTCTGTAACCCGTCCAAATAGTACTCGGCGTTTTTCAACATAGTCTCCTTGTTACTCTACACACTTCTCCCAGCGATGCTCACATCTCTGTAACCCGTCCAAATAGCACTCGGCGTTTTTCAACATAGTCTCCTTGTTACTCTACACACTTCTCCCAGCGATGCTCACATCTCTGTAACCCGTCCAAATAGCACTCGGCGTTTTTCAACATAGTCTCCTTGTTACTCTACACACTTCTCCCAGCGATGCTCACATCTCTGTAACCCGTCCAAATAGTACTCGGCGTTTTTCAACATAGTCTCCTTGTATCTCTACACACTTCTCCCAGCGATGTTCCCATCTCTGTAACCCGTCCAAATAGTACTCGACGTTTTTCAACATAGTCTCCTTGTAACTCTACACTCTTCTCTCAGCGATGTTCCCATCTCTGTAACCTGTGCAAATAGTACCCGACGTTTTTCAACATAGTCTCCTTGTAACTCTACACACTTCTCTCAGCGATGTTCCCACCTCTGTAACCTGTCCAAATAGTACTCGACGTTTTTCAACATAGTCTCCTTGTAACTCTACACACTTCTCCCAGCGATGTTCCCACCTCTGTAACCTGTCCAAATAGTACTCGACGTTTTTCAACATAGTCTCGTTGTAACTCTACACACTTCTCTCAGCGATGTTCCCATCTCTGTAACCTGTCCAAATAGTACTCGACGTTTTTCAACATAGTCTCCTTGTAACTCTACACACTTCTCTCAGCGATGTTCCCACCTCTGTAACCTGTCCAAATAGTACTCGACGTTTTTCAACATAGTCTCCTTGTAACTCTACACACTTCTCCCAGCGATGTTCCCACCTCTGTATCCTGTCCAAATAGTACTCGACGTTTTTCAACATAGTCTACTTGTAACTCTACACACTTCTCTCAGCGATGTTCCCACCTCTGTAACCTGTCCAAATAGTACTCGACGTTTTTCAACATAGTCTCCTTGTAACTCTACACACTTCTCTCAGCGATGTTCCAATCTCTGTAACACGTCCAAATAGTACTCGACGTTTTTCAACATAGTCTCCTTGTAACTCTACATACTTCTCTCAGCGATGTTCCCATCTCTGTAACACGTCCAAATAGTACTCGACGTTTTTCAACATAGTCTCCTTGTAACTCTACACACTTCTCTCAGCGATGCTCCCATCTCTGTAACTCGTCCAAATAGTACTCGTCGTTTTTCAACATAGTCTCCTTGTAACTCTACACACTTCTCTCAGCGATGTTCCCATCTCTGTAACACGTCCAAATAGTACTCGGCGTTTTTCAACATAGCCTCCTTGTAACTCTACACACTTCTCTCAGCGATGTTCCCATCTCTGTAACCCGTCCAAATAGTACTCGGCGTTTTTCAACATAGTCTCCTTGTAACTCTACACACTTCTCTCAGCGATGTTCCCATCTCTGTAACCCGTCCAAATAGCACTCGGCGTTTTTCAACATAGTCTCCTTGTAACTCTACACACTTCTCCCAGCGATGTTCCCATCTCTGTAACACGTCCAAATAGTACTCGGCGTTTTTCAACATAGTCTTCTTGTAACTCTACACACTTCTCCCAGCGATGTTCCCATCTCTGTAACCCGTCCAAATAGTACTCGGCGTTTTTCAACATAGTCTCCTTGTAACTCTACACACTTCTCCCAGCGAAGTTCCCATCTCTGTAACCCGTCCAAATAGCACTCGGCGTTTTTCAACATAGTCTCCTTGTAACTATACACACTTCTCCCAGCGATGTTCCCATCTCTGTAACCCGTCCAAATAGTACTCGGCGTTTTTCAACATAGTCTCCTTGTAACTCTACACACTTCTCTCAGCGATGTTCCCATCTCTGTAACCCGTCCAAATAGTACTCGGCGTTTTTCAACATAGTCTCCTTGTTACTCCACACACTTCTCCCAGCGATGCTCACATCTCTGTAACCCGTCCAAATAGCACTCGGCGTTTTTCAACATAGTCTCCTTGTTACTCTACACACTTCTCCCAGCGATGCTCACATCTCTGTAACCCGTCCAAATAGTACTCGGCGTTTTTCAACATAGTCTCCTTGTAACTCTACACACTTCTCCCAGCGAAGTTCCCATCTCTGTAACCCGTCCAAATAGCACTCGGCGTTTTTCAACATAGTCTCCTTGTAACTATACACACTTCTCCCAGCGATGTTCCCATCTCTGTAACCCGTCCAAATAGTACTCGGCGTTTTTCAACATAGTCTCCTTGTTACTCTACACACTTCT
Source organism: Mantis religiosa (assembly GCA_030765055.1). Lineage (NCBI taxonomy): Eukaryota > Metazoa > Arthropoda > Insecta > Mantodea > Mantidae > Mantis > Mantis religiosa. The sequence continues at coordinate 12,396,110 of CM060951.1, forward strand.
CCCAGCGATGCTCACATCTCTGTAACCCGTCCAAATAGCACTCGGCGTTTTTCAACATAGTCTCCTTGTTACTCTACACACTTCTCCCAGCGATGCTCACATCTCTGTAACCCGTCCAAATAGCACTCGGCGTTTTTCAACATAGTCTCCTTGTTACTCTACACACTTCTCCCAGCGATGCTCACATCTCTGTAACCCGTCCAAATAGTACTCGGCGTTTTTCAACATAGTCTCCTTGTTACTCTACACACTTCTCCCAGTGATGCTCACATCTCTGTAACCCGTCCAAATAGTACTCGGCGTTTTTCAACATAGTCTCCTTGTTACTCTACACACTTCTCCCAGCGATGCTCACATCTCTGTAACCCGTCCAAATAGCACTCGGCGTTTTTCAACATAGTCTCCTTGTTACTCTACACACTTCTCCCAGCGATGCTCACATCTCTGTAACCTGTCCAAATAGCACTCGGCGTTTTTCAACATAGTCTCCTTGTAACTCTACACACTTCTCCCAGCGATGTTCCCATCTCTGTAACACGTCCAAATAGTACTCGGCGTTTTTCAACATAGTCTTCTTGTAACTCTACACACTTCTCCCAGCGATGTTCCCATCTCTGTAACCCGACCAAATAGTACTCGGCGTTTTTCAACATAGTCTTCTTGTAACTCTACACACTTCACCCAGCGATGTTCCCATCTCTGTAACCCGTCCAAATAGTACTCGGCGTTTTTTTCTGTGTACAATAGTTGTTCACGGAGGTGAATGTTATTGTTCTGTTCAGTTGTTTTGCTTTGGTAAATTCTTACTCTGTAGTTATTAGCATTGTTAGCGAAACTTTTTTGTGATAGAGTAACTTTGTTAATTATTGTGATGCTCGTTTTCTTTGGTTTCCCTTTGATGGCTTTAAGGGAACACATATTTTTTAAATACTCTGTAATGTGTAAGATTTTACAGTATTAAACTACAGTTCGAATTGCTTAATGGGGCAACTGTGAGTCAGTCCACTGTCTGCTAAGTGTTGTACGGCCAAAACAATACCAGTTTAACAAGCGGATAGAGCTGGTGTGGTCAGCCGGCTACAATATCCAAGAATATAAGTTAATTTTGTATCCTGCTGTCTACAAAGTTTATTTACTTCTGCAATATTTTAGTATATGTGGTATATTTTGCATATTTAATTAATTTTTGTGGAAACAACAAGATATCCATAATTATTAAACTCTCCTTTCGATCACCTCTGTAGCGTAGGAGGTAGTGTGCCTGGCTCAAGTATAAGAGGTTCCGAGAGGAAATATCGGTCAGCGTAAGTGATATGTGTAAGGTTTTTTTTTCTTTCGCGGTTTACGCTTATCCTGAAAGATAAATGTGTGGTAACTCTAAGCTCTATGTCCCCTGTACTCATTTAAACATCATTTCATTCATCGTCCGATATGACTTAACGTTGGAGGTTTTCTCTTATCCTGAAAGATGAAAGTCTGGTAACTCTAAGCTCTATGTACCCTGTACTCATTTGAACATCATTTCATTCATCGTCCGATATGACTTAACGTTGGAGGTTTTCTCTTATCCTGAAAGATGAAAGTCTGGTAACTCTAAGCTCTATGTAACCTGTGCTCATTTGAACATCATTTCATTCATCGTCCGATATGACTTAACGTTGGAGGTTTTCTCTTATCCTGAAAGATGAAAGTCTGGTAACTCTAAGCTCTATGTACCCTGTACTCATTTGAACATCATTTCATTCATCGTCCGACATGACTTAACGTTGGAGGTTTTCTCTTATCCTGAAAGATGAATGTCTGGTAACTCTAAGCTCTATGTAGCATGTACTCATTTGAGCATCGCTTCATTGATTGTCCGATATGACAACGTTGGAGGTGAAGTATCCTGATGATTTCTAATGGCCTTTTCACCTGGCTTGTTTCCCTAGAATATCTTGAACATATAATATCTAGGTTTCCCAATTATGTTCTCCATGCATAAGTACAAGTATGTAGTCTATGCAATTTTTTCCTTTTATAAAACCTAATTATTATTCTAAAGATAGTGTTAGCTATTTTATTTGGTCTGGTGCTTACTATCTTCGTACATATTTTGTATGGTGCACAGAGTAAGCTTGTACCTCTTAATTTTTGAGTCATTCCTATTGCTTTTTTTTCAAATATGCTTATTATTTTCCCTACTTTCCATTAATTGGAGGTTATTTTTCGCAACACATGTTGTAAGAGTGTAGTAGACGTTCCAGCAAATTCCTTGGTAAGGATTTAATTGGCTCAGTGCATGTTTTATCTACTGCAGCTATAACTTTTTAATGGCTTTTTCTAACTCTTCTATTTCTATATGATCTACCTCTGCAAGATATGGTTTACTTTGATTTATTTCCTTCATTAAACATAGTTGTTTAGAATATTTGTTTTCTGTTTCTTAATATATTATCTACAGGGTGTTTCAAAACGGCACCGAACGAACATATTGTCGAGCTAACGGGCATTAAAGTTTCGGGGCAAATAGACAACAGACGGATATCTTTCACGTAGATAACGAGCTTGCATAAGCAGATAAATATAGCGCTTGAGATAAGTGACGTGCCGGCCGAGATAGCGTTTCACACTTCTGGAATGTGATAGAATATTCGGACAACGTCATTAGATGCCTTGTTTATTCCAGAAATATCTAATGATTGTACAGAACAGTCTCGAATTATGAATGAGGTATTTCAGGAAGTAATGTGTTGTGGAACGTGAGTGAGTGAGCCGCGAAAGGTAAACAAAGTAAGCAGAGAGACACCGCATTAACTGTCTCATCTAAACAATACGTTAATGCCGTAACCAAGGTGCAGCGTTACGCTGATATGCTATCTGCCTGGTTCATCAGTTGGCGCTTGAAGATAAATGCAACTAAATCTCAGGCGGTCACATTCACCCGCCGTACTCCACAAGATGTACCCAATCTTCGCCCGGCTGGAGAGGAAGTTCAATGGTTCACGGAGGCTACATACCTATAGTAACTCTGGATTGGCGTCTGACGTGGAAACAACACATCACCACTATGGCAAACAAAGTGTCCAGAAGGATGGCCATGCTATATCCTATGTTTAATAGGAAATCAACAATGAGCCTGCACAACAAATTGCTGATATACAAGCAGATACTCCGCCCTGCACTAACTTATGCTTGCACAGACTGGGGAGTTGCAGCAAAATCCCATCTCCACAAACTCCAAGTCCTTCAAAACCGCCACCTTCGGATAGCAACAGCTTCCGATTGGTACATTCCTAACGATAATATCCATGCAGACCTCTCCTTCCCAAAAATCACAGACTACATCCTTACCTTATCTCATAATTTTTATAACAAGCTCCCTTCTAGCGGCAACAGTCTAATCCGCGGTCTGGGAGAATATGACCTCGACCCCGGTGAAACCTACAAGCGACCCAAACTGGTGCTAGCACCACCATATGCCCATAAGTCCCCCAGATATTCATTACATTTCAATCCCTATCAACAAACTAAACAACCATTATGACATATCCACCACCATCCACCCACCGTCATATCATTAAATTCCACCACCATGCCAGTAATTTACAATGTCCCGAAATGGCAAGACGTCATCGGCCCCTCCTCTGAGGAGGAGGTTCACCTTCAACGACACCACTGTGCTGCAGCTGAGAGTGTTGCTAAAAAGACAGTTGTCTAACAAGAGTGTTGCTGTAACGACAGCTAATGTAATCTGCTGTCACGGTTTGTTATTGTCATTGACCTTGGAAGATTGTGTTATTATGGGATGTAATGTTGTTACATGAGAATTGAACAGTGTATCTCTACGGAAATAAAGGAAATTTTCTGCAACTCGGCCTTTTAATTCTACGAACCCACAAAGTCACAATATAGAAGTAGTTGGTCAGCTTCTATGTGACACATATAGACAGTTTTTACCGCCAATAGAATGTGTGTAGTGTTTAACGCCCGCTTTTACTACATACGGCACAGCATGCGGTGACACTGATGGTACATGAGATGAAGATGGAGCAACGGTGAATTGATATGACGGGGAAAACCGGAGATCCTGGAGAAAACCCGCCTCAGCGCCGTGTTGTCCACCACGAAATTCACTTTGCGGTTGCCTGGGATTGAACCCGGGGCGCCTTGGTGAGAGCCAAACGGTCTAACCACTGAGCCACGGCGGGGCCCAATGAAGATGGAGTACCGGTGGAATGAGATGGCGGGGAAAACCGGAGATCCCGGAGAAAACCCGCCCCAGCGCCGTGTTGTCCACCACAAATCTCAGGTTGCGGTCGCCTGGGTTCGAAACCGGACTGCCTTGGTGAGAGCCAAGCGGTCTAATCACTGAAACATGGCGCGGCCCAATGAAGATGGAGCACCGGTGGAATGAGATGGCGGGGAAAACCGGAGATCCTGGAGACAACCCGCCTCAGCGCCGTGTTGTCTACCACAAACCTCACTTTGCGGTTGCCTGGGATCGAACCCGGGCCGCCTTGGTGAGAGCTAAGCGGTCTAACCACTGAGCCACGGCGTGGCCCAATGAAGATGGAGCACCGGTGGAATGAGATGGCGGGGAAAACCGGAGATCCCGGAGAAAACCCGCCCCAGCGCCGTGTTGTCCACCACAAATCTCACTTTGCGGTCGCCTGGGATCGAACACGGGCCGCCTTGGTGAGAACCAAGCTGTCTAACCACTGAGCCACGGCGCGGCCACCGCCAATAGAGCTGCATAACAATGCTCCAGAATAAGTGTGGAGTAGACAGTGACAGGAACAAAGACGCGTGCCTCACGCGGTCAGAGTTCGCAGGTATATGTCACACACCGTGCCACGTGCTGTAACTGTTTGTAAACATACCGGCATACTTGTAGCTTGCTACTATTAAGAATTTCTTCGGCTTTTGAAACCCCAAGAAGGAATTTATTACTTAATTATTGCTTTTGAGTATTAAACGTGATCCAAAATTCCGTTATAGCAGTCCATGTTGGCAAATAAGCTGGTGGACATATGCAACTTATACCTTTTAGAGGGAAGTTAATGTTAGTGAGGTTGAGGATGGAAGCATTAAATGATAAACAGAACAGAAAACAGCATTAAAGAATTGTAGATGAATTAACCAAAATTAAATGGGATTCATCATTTTATTTCACTCTTTGATTATACTAAATAAAGCATTTGTAACTTAAAAGGAAGCTGTTGATATTTACAGTAAGTGTTTGAAAGTTTTGTACAATTAACATCATAAGTAAATACTCTGAAGTTAAACAAATAAATATTATCATTGATGTAGCTATTTTTACAATTCATATTTTTAATGAAACTAAATTAATCGTGCGTCCGTTGAACTCCCTTCAGCTCTTCCATACATCAAAACCATATCCGTCATTTCGACGTTCGTATAACGCTCCATATTGCTTGGATTTGTTATATAAGTACACGCAAAATCCTCTCTGTTAGGATGGAATGTGTAGTTTTACACTGAAGAGCAACCTTCAACTGTCCGAGTTATTAGTCGACTTTTTCACAAGCAACTGTCATTTGTCTCATTACCTGAAAGGTAGACTAGGGTAACTGATAAAGAGCAAGGAGAGGTGTTTTTGTTTTCCTGTTTGGTACGTCCTAATAACAATTAAAAATTATATAAAATTATACCTAACAGAACTTCGAAGCTGTGACACCACAGTTCGGACTAGTTAAGTTATAAACTTACGCAACGGCTATAATCGTTCGGTGTTGTTTCCAATCAATATGTATAATTTTGCTTTGGTTTCTCTTCCAAGTTCTAATTTCTAATGAACTTATAAGGCGTATTTAGCTATCCATGTAAACGTGTTACATATGTTACATATTGCTCCCATTTAAGTGTCATGTATATCTTTTTACTTCAGTTCCTGATTTGCTATAATATACTTTCTTCTCATTTGTAGTTATATTTTTAAAATAATTAAAATAAGTTTCGTTGTTTTTTAGTTCTTGAATATATTACATAAAATCTGCACTTAGAGAAACCTTCTTTGACACAACTCCAAATTAAGACCGAAGTTGGACATTAAATTGGGTCCGATTTCTGGGAAAGACTGCAAAATCACAGCGGTAGCGTTCATTTTCCTGCGCTAAATTCGTCCTGGGTGATACGCACAAGTTTTCAGTGGTCAGCTGTTGATTTACTGCAGAGGGGTTGGCAACAACGGCATTAACTAATTTAGCACATTATTATATTGTAGTTGATCGCGTCAAAACTGACCTCGAAACACCATTTCTGACTGTACGGTTCGCTGGCTTGTGAACATCGATAGGTACGGACTGTCACTAATGATCTCTGCACTGGATAATTATGTGTACTGTAGCCACACGACTTTATGGTGGATCGTTAATGCTATCTGTTTATTTTTGTCAGCTTCTACCTCTACCCAAAGCTACAGCTACAGATGTATGTGCATTTTCATTTCCTTTCAAATCACTGTATAAAAACACGTTTAGGTTAAGCATTTCTTCCATCCATTTCTTTTCAAAGTTTGTAAAATTAAACGAAAATCTGGGAAAATGCACAAATTTACTTTTTTGTCCTCATAATCATCTTCTTAATCTTCATCAGCATCATATACAGATTGTTTCGAAGAGACACCAAACGATTATAGCCCTTTCGTAGTTTACAACTTAATCTAGAGAAAGACAGCTTCCAGAGTTGTGACGTATTTCAGCTGGGGTCACAGCTCCCACATTCTCTTACGTATAATTTTATACAGCATTAAATAGTACATTATTTTGTGATTAGGCAGTGCAGGAACTACTGGTGTGTGTAGTGTTTTTGGACGCACCGGCCACGAAAACAAAAACATTACTTATGTCCTTATTTACTTTGTTATTTACATTTAAATTTCAGTGGGAAACTTCAGCAAACAAGGAAAAAGAAATGCCAGATCGGGAAACTAATATAGCTGAAATCGTTAGCGAATTAAAACAGATTATCAAATTACGATTTCAGCTAATTTAGTTTCTCGACCTGGCTTCTCTTTTTTCCTTGTTTGCTAAAGTATCCCACTGAAATTTAAATGTAACTAATAGAGTAAATAAGGACATGAATAACTACACTTCTAGAAAACATACAATGGTTGTACAGCAAACTTAGTTGCTCATCTTTGAAGCTAAACAAAGCTGTAATTTGTACGTCTTTCTTCCTACCAACGTGCTCTGTGCCATGCAGTTACACCTATTTTGTAGTAGTGACTTGTATTCTACAAAGAACCTCGCCCTTTCTAGTAGCACTGCGTGGTATAGCCATGACTGGACGCTCTTACACTGCTCAAGGAAATCGGTACCAAATTCCTAGCTCTGGTAATGAGTTGTATTCTACGATTAACCTTGCCCTTGCTAGTAGCGCTATGTGTTATAGCCATGCCTGGCCACCCTAACACTGCTCAAGGAAATCTGTACGAACTTCCCAGCTCTGGTAATGAGTTGTATTCTACGAATAACCTTGTCCTTGCTAGTAGCGCTGCGTGGTATAGCCATGGCTGGACGCTCTTACACTGCTCAAGGAAATCGGTACGAACTTCCTAGCTCTGGTAATGAGTTGTATTGTACGATGAACCTTGTCCGTGCTAGTAGCGCTGCGTGGTGTAGCCATGCCTGGCCGCTCTAACACTGCTCAAGGAAATCGGTACGAACTTCCTAGCTCTGGTAATGAGTTGTATTCTACGATGAACCTTGCCCTTGCTAGTAGCGCTACGTGATATAGCCATGCCTGGCCGCTCTTACACTGCTCAAGGAAATCGGTACGAACTTCCTAGCTCTGGTAATGAGTTGTATTCTACGATGAACCTTGCCCTTGCTAGTAGCGCTACGTGGTATAGCCATGACTGACCGCTCTTACACTGCTCAAGGAAATCGTTCCGAACTTCCTAGCTCTGGTAATGAGTTGTATTCTGCGATGAACCTTGCCCTTGCTAGTAGCGCTACGTGGTATAGCCATGTCTGGCCGCTCTTACACTGCTCAAGGAAATCGGTACGAACTTCCTAGCTCTGGTAATGAGTTGTATTCTACGATGAACCTTGCCCTTGCTAGTAGCGCTCCGTTGTATAGCCGTGCCTGGCCGCTCTTACACTGCTTAAGCAAATCAATGCGAAATTCCTAGCTCTGGTAATGAGTTGTATTCTACGATGAACCTTGCTCTTGCTTGTAGCGCTGCGTGGTATAGCCATGCCTGGCCGCTCTTACACTGCTCAAGCAAATCGGTACGAACTTCCTAGCTCTGGTAATTAGTTGTATTCTACGAAGAACCTTGTCCTTGCTAGTAGCGCTGCGTGGTATAGCCGTGCCTGACCGCTCTTACACTGCTCAAGGAAATCGGTACGAACTTCCTAGTTCTGGTAATGAGTTGTATTCTACGATGAACCTTGTCCTTGCTAGTAGCGCTGCGTGGTATAGCCATGCCTGGCCGCTCTTACACTGCTCAAGGAAATCGGTACGAACTTCCTAGCTCTGGTAATGAGTTGTATTCTACGATGAACCTTGTGCTTGCTAGTAGCGCTGCGTGGTATAGCCCTGCCTGGCCGCTCTTACACTGCTCAAGGTAGTCGGTACGAACTTTCTAGCTCTGGTAATGAGTTGTATTCTACGATGAACCTTGTCCATGCTAGTAGCACTGCGTTGTATAGTCATGCCTGGCCGCTCTTACACTGCTCAAGGAAATCGGTACGAACTTCCTAGCTCTGGTAATGAGTTGTATTCTACGATGAACCTTGTCCTTGCTAGTAGCGCTGCGTGGTATAGCCATGCCTTGCCGCTCTTACGCTGCCCAAGGAAATCGGTACGAACTTCCTAGCTCTGGTAATTAGTTGTATTCTCTGAAGAACCTTGCCCTTGTTAGTAGCGCTGCGTAGTATAGCCATGCCTGACCGCTCTTACACTGCTCAAGGAAATCGGTACGAACTTCCTAGCTCTGGTAATGAGTTGTATTAACGATGAACCTTGCTCTTGCTAGTAGCGCTGCGTTGTATAGTCATGTCTGGCCGCTCTTACACTCCTCAAGGAAATCGGTACGAACTTCCTAGCTCTGGTTGTTATTTTGCTAGAATAAACATGCATGTTCCAGCTAAAAAACGCAACTTGTTGTTGGAAATGTTGTTTTCCTCTATGGATTGTGAATCTTCTTATTGTGTATGTTCATATTTTGTTTTATTTCGGAGGTCGCAGAGCTAGGTGGGACATTCTGTATACAACATAATTAATTTATATCCCAACGAGATCTATCATTTTCCGTGTAAAGACGCAAACATGGTGCCATTCCACAGTACAATGCCTTGAAACAAGATAAAAATGTCATCCAAGTTACTTGAAAACAAGTGAGGAATTTATCTGAGAATGGCAGATTTTATACAACCTGATATATCCAAGTTAATGTTCCATTACCTCTTTGGTATTCCGTAAATTCTAATTTAACTGTAGATAAACAAAGCACATTCCAAAGGAGGCAATTAACGACTTCCAGAACAAATATTGGAAGGGGAATTCAATATCCAGCTCCAGCATCAAGATATAGGAATACGAAATAAAGAACCGTAATGGCAAAAAGCATTTTGGGTATTGCAAGAATTAAATGTAAAGAATTTGTTTTTTACAGGGAGTAATGTGTTCCTTTATATTACATTCCGAAAGGAAATACCTTATACATTGGTCTACATTGTTTGACTATACGAATTATTTTATATCCACTAACTATATGAAAGCGCAGAGATTTTCTATAGAGTTAAAAGGATTAAAAATAGAAGTAAACAAGATTAGTTTAAGAAAAATGAATGTGTACATCTTAAGTCTTCTCTTTATTTTGGTGTATTGGAAAATTTATTGGACTTCTTTTGTTCGGCAATGCTATTTACAGGATTCCATGGCTAGTGCTGCATAGATAGCGAGCATATATCAACCTTCATCTGTTACAAAGCAATTACAAAATGGAGATAAAGTTTGAACAAGATTATAGAGTCGCTGTCGCAGATCGAAGAATGTGTGAAGTGGAAGGAGAAGATGTCGTTAGTGAGCGTGTGGCACAGCGATAGTTCCAACGATTCAACAATGGAGATGAAAACACTAAAGATTTACTACGTTCTGGAAGACCTAAAACATGGAATACTCAGGATACACACCAAATTTCGCAACAAAATCCGCATAAAGGTTACCCGTAGGCTTTCAAAAGAACTTGGCGAATCAAAAGATACCATACATTGTCAAATTAAGACACTTGGAAACTCATACAGAAGGTGTAGATCTGTACCTGCTGAACTGACACCTCAACAAGTTCATCCACGCTGCTGCGCTGCAACTTTGGCCTTCTACCCAACGAACATCAAGAATAACCACTCGCCGAGGACCAACGAACCTCGCCAGACTGCAGTTCGCCGACACCGCCGACTACAACATGGCTTTGACTAGTGCCGTGCCCTTATTGGGGCAGTGCCTACGAATCGAGCCGGGCAGGACTGAGCGACCTGCTCCATGTCGGCGATGTTGCAGCTACGGCCACTCAGCGGAACACTGCTCAGCACCGCCTCGCTGCCACTACTGCGGTGCTCCGTCACTGACAAGAGACTGCCGACAACACAACCTCCGCCGCCGCCGGTACTGCGCAACCTGCAGTGGCTTCGGCCACTTCACGGGCCAGGCGCAGTGCCCGCACTTTCCACGCAACTCCTACAACACTGGCCGCGAGAGCCACACCTCGGCTGACATTGCCCCGGCCGCCAACTCTGCAGCACAGGAACTGGTGCAGACGTTACGAGCCGAGGTAAAACGCCTCAATGAACGACTGGACACCATTGAGAAGAAGCTCACCGCCACAACAGTCGCCAACAACTCCAACCCCTTGCGCGAGGTTCTCCAGGATCTCCACTCTAAAGTGTTGAACTGGGTCTTCGCCTTGGGAGTATGGAAGAGGCCACATCCACGAGTTTCAGCTCAGTGTCCACCGCACCGAATACTCACCACCAATCTACAGTTGAACAGATCGTCTCCAACTACAAGCCAACATCACTGTCGTCACTCAACAGACCACATCACTGATGGACCAAATCACCCAAGTCATCAAGGTCACTTCTGCTCAACAGAAACTTCTGAAGAGACTAGAAGCCAGCTCCACTTCCAACCAGACAATTCAGGAAAATATTCTCCAGACTAAGGAGAGAATCTACCAGAAGCAGTACGACATTGAACTCACTATAGCCAACTCAACTTTAGACACAGTACAACTCAGACAGCACCTCAATGACTCCCAGGTGGAGTTAGCAACAAATACATCTCATCGACCCCGACGCCACTAGGCGTCAGTGCCCTCCTAAGCATTCCGGTGTCAATCACAATTTTGAGCTAAACTTCCTCTCCTTATCCCTTCTTTCTCTTTCAACCTTCCTATTCCCCGCTACTACACTGGCTATGGTCAGGGCCTTGTGTCATGGCCACCTCCATAATGGAGGTGCTTTCGCGAAACTCCGCTATTTTTCCTGACCATCTCCCCTCTATTACCTGAACTTCTCTTGTTGGCTTTTTATTCTCTTTCTTGTTTAAAGAAAAACACCTCAAAGGCCAAACGTAGTGGATATCGGTCGTCAGGCAATCTTTCATCCCATGGATGAGAGATTTGCCAGGAGAATTGATACTTGTGATGAAAATTGTGTATTATACCGAAACCCTTATGCCTCGAAACAGTGCCTTCCATTCTTAAGGCCATTTTTTCTCTTGGAAACCAATTTAAAAATGGATTTTTTTATTTACGTCCTCCAACGTCCTATCTGACGGTGAATGAGTTATCTGAAATGATTCTCAAAGGAGTCTAGGGTGCATGGAGCTTAGTTACCCGAAATTTGTCCTCAAGGATGAAGGAAAACCCCGGAAAAGACTTATCCAGGTAACTCACCCTGACCGACATTCAAACTCGGGCCTCTTGAAGCTGATGCAAACACGCTACCATATACGCCACCGAGAACGGCAAACAAAAATAGAAATTCGTCGACTTAAAGAGCATATATACGTTAGTTAAGTTTCTTTCACCTAACGCCATCTCCTGACCGGACATTTAATTAACTGAAAATAGTCTTTTGTTCAGTAATGCAAATATTGATAGTGTTTTGTCTTTGGAAAGTAAATGTTCTTTCACAATGCTCGTATGTAGGCTAATGTATGGAGAGATAGAATGGAAAATTCAATGTCATAGCCGGGATTTGACCTAATCGTAGTTAACTATAAAGCCCGGGGCTTAAAGTTCTTACAGCATAGTAAGTCGTCATGAAGGTAGTTGTCTCATGTGTTTATGAGAACTCCTAGTGGTTTACCGGGAAAAACACGAGTCAGTTGTACCTAATAGTGGTCCGAACTATAAAGCCCGGGTCTTAAAGTACTTACAGCATAGTAAGTCGTCATGAAGGTAGCTGTCTCATGTGTTTATGAGAACTACTAGTGGTTTACCGGGAAAAACACGAGTTAGTTGGAGAATTGAATGTCATGTCGGCACGTTGGCCAAAGTTTCTTAAGGGCTAGAGCGGCTAGACGGCAACCAGAAAATCCGTGGTTCAAATGCCGGCTATGGCATTGAGTTTTTCAGTCTGACTCTCTTTCCAAGTTTTGTCTTTTTTATATTTGCATTGTATCCACTAATTCATTTGTGGTTATAACATTTAATAAATATCCTGTTTATGGGAGACACTGACATGTATCTAGTAGACATTGTATAATTTTAGCAGCCTGTGCTCCACAATCAACCGTATTCCTTGTATCTTTATCTGTTAATCGTAATTTTTAAGTTACTAAAAGAAAAAATCATTTATTGAATTGAAGTTTACAATTCATTTTATTTCTCCAAGTTGTTGATCTTGTTTCAAATAGTTCGAATTGCCCAAATGTTCACAAGAATAATTGACACATTCACAAATAAGTGACAGGTTAAAGAAGGTCATGTAAGCAAACTCATAAGATGTTTATTGAAATGGTTACTATATGGGCTTGTTCAGCTGACAAAGCCCCCTGAATATTGTGACCTACTACGATTACATTTATAATAAAGGTCACAGAGAAGAAGCTAAGAAGAGAAAGTGAACGTCAAAATAACCTTCAGAAGAGGAGATTGGGGCCGTAGAAACCCTAGGAGCTTCAGGGAACGGGGGCGGGTGGTTTTATTAATTCACAGAAACCGACGTCATTTCCCAGAGGCAAGTACCAAGCTATTCCACTAAGGGATAAAAAGGAAAATTGTGCCATTTGGAGTAATAAACCATAAAACCACAGAAACCACTTATATTTTCCTTTATTACTTTCCATTTTCCTTTCTTACTTATTTAAAACATTCCAAACAATTGTGTATTTTGCAGATTGTCTTTGTTTATGGCAGCTTTGAATGCTACAGTTTACATGAAGAATAATTTTGGTGACATTTAACAATGCGATTAGTTTTATCCGGACCATATTAAACTAAAACAATTATTAAAATTTAAGTACACCAGCAAATAACACTGGGAAACAATTTTTTTTCATGTTTCCAGCACTTCATGACGCAATTCCTACTAACTTTGGGTTGAGAAATACAAATATGACAATGAAAAATTTTTATTCGCTCTAGTTTCTATGATACACACAAGGTGAAAGTATTACATATTAACGGATTGAGAGAAAAGGATACATTTTAATTACATACTGCTAACAACAATGAACGTGCATTTGATATTTTTTAACCAGTAATTACATGCTAAGAGTTCTAAACTGCTGGAAAAGTACTTCGCAGATAGTCGTGTCTGAGTACAATCATGTGGTGGCCTATTGACTTCGTCGTCTTTTAGCTTGTCTCTTGTGATGGAGTTCCGCAGAATCCCTACACAAAGACCAGCAGTAATCCGCAAGCATTACTTCATTCCAATGGCCCTGATATCTTTGTTCCATAACAGAAATGTCCTGATGGAATCTCTCCCCATGTTCATCACTAACAGCTCCACAACTAGGAGGGAAAAAGTCTAGGTGGGAGTGGACAAAATGGATCTTAAGGGACATGCTACATCCAAGGTTATGGTATTTTTGCAGGGGCACTGTCACCAAATGCTTGTAGTTGTCTTCTCTTTTGTTGCCTAAAAATCCCTTGAAGGATTCCCAAGCTTCCTTTTCTTTACCCTCCAAAATTTGGTCAAATGCAGATTCCTTTACAAGTTCTCTTATTTGTGGTCCGACTAAAATGCCTTCTTAACTTTTGCATCACTCAATTTCCAAAATTTCTCTTTGATTGTGCCTTGTTATTTGACAGGTTTGTCAACTCCCAAAATATTCTCCCAAATTTAAAATCTTCCATCTATAAAGTGTAATGTCACTTTATCTTCAAAACAAGAGCAAATCTCCCATTTTTATGATGATTTTTTAATTCAGCAGATGGAAAAACATCTAAGTTGACTATTTTTAAACCGGAAACACTTTCATTGTTACCCAGTGTAACCAATATAACAAGCAGAAATTTGATATGATTATACCATAGTAGTGTGTGAAACTACTGTATAATATGTATATTACATACACTAATTCCATGCAAAGGGGTTGTCCACAAATGTACGAGGCTGTTCAATAAAGAATGATCATAATTTCTTACGGTCATAATGTTTCGCACTAAAATTCAAGATTATATTATTCTGTTAGCTTAAGGTTAACGAAAACGCCATAGTAGTTTCATTATAGTACTCCTGGTTCCCGCCTGTGAGAACCAGGCAAGTTCTGATATGTTTAATATCGCCTACTGCTGCAATGGAGATTACACGCGAAGAACAATATACGACTGAAATTCTGCATTCGTCTCAATAGCTGAGGCCTATACAATGTTACAGGAGGCCTATGGAGAGTCTGTTCTTCCCTACAGCACAGCTCGAAGGTGGTTTAAAATGTTTAAAGAGGGGTGACAGTCAATTTAAAAGAAAAAGATGGACCCGGTGCTCCAGTTACTGCACCCACGAAAGAAAACATCAACACTGCTGCTGTCATTGTGAGAGAGGATCGACGTATTACCTAAAGTTCACTTTCTGAAATACTGAACATTTCATTGTGTGCCATTCACACGTTGGTGACGATCATTACACCTGAGACGTATTTGTGCGCGATGAGTTGATTCCCGAACAAAAGGACACGCACATGCCGGTCTGCATGCAGTTAAAATTGATGTTAGAGGAAGATCCGGAGTTTCTTTCGAACGTAATCACTGCTGATAAACCTTGGCTCCATCATTTTGATCCTGAGAGCAAACAGCAAAGCTCAGTGTGGAAACCTCATTCGTCACCAACCCTCAAAGAGCAAAAGTGGTTGCTTATGCTGAGAAAAGCTGTGGTCATCTCATTCTTTGATATTCATGGAATGGTTTTTCAGTATCTTGTACCGGCACACATATCAGTAATTCAACAATGATACAGGGATGTCCTGAAAACATTTTAAGTCCATATTAGGTGCAATCGAACACATTTCCCTGAAGCAGGCTGGATGATGCACCACGATAATGCGCGGCCGCATTTTGCCAATTTTGTTGCTGAATATCTTGCAAAAATCAATGTGAAGTTCATCCCTCACCCTCCCTATAGTCCGGATTTAGCCCCATGTGACTTTTTTCTATTTCCTAACCTGAAGAAACTCCTTCTTGGGAGTCATTATACAGCATCAGAAGCAGTGGTGAAGGCTGCGGAGGCGATTTTGAACGATCTCACAAAAATGGTTTTCAGTATGTCTTTGAAGACTGACAGAACCGCTGGGAAAAGTGCATCGCATTCAGGGGAGACTATTTTGAGAAGGAAAATCAAAATTAAGAGGATGAGTAAAGGTACGTTATCAAAACAAATTGTGATCAATCTTTATTGAGCAGAACGCTAAGTTGCACTTTAGAGTTTCTCTGTATTTCACGGAATAGCATATAACTTGAAAGAGAATATTTCAACCAAAAGTGAGTAATAGTAAAAAGAGTTATAAAATTTTATTAAAAGGGAAGGCATAGTCGCTACATGGGTTAATGTCACTTTGTACACTGTGACCAAGTGTCGCATTTCGCGCAAGTTTCATGAAGTAGTTATCTTTGAATGCATATTTGAACTCCTAAGAGTGACCCTGTAGCACCGGACCTCCCCACTACGTTGTCATGCCAGCCGTCCTTAAATACTACCTGAAATGTCCAAATTGTAACCGCGAGAGTTTACGAGTTATATCTATATTCAATTCTAACAAATTAATTTACAAATATTTCTACATAAATTTCATATGCGCTATTCACACTAATAATTTTTAAACTGTTGGTAATAATTTATTATGTTGATCAGCTTTACTTCAGTATAAAACAATATACTTTAGACGAACTAATGCGAAGAATGTGAATAATAACCAGTTATGAGTTAGGATACCAGAATGTTACTAATAGAACACGTCTTTTTGTTATTTTGTTGCATAATGACATACAATGGAAGGTTCTGGGACCAAGTTATGAGGTGTGAAGCAGTGCATGTATTTTGCATGTAACTATTACCTCACAATTAGATACATTAGAGCTTCCGACCGTGTCTTGCTCCCCAAAGATGGCACCACCTGTAATTTATATCAGCGTTTAGAAGGATAAGCTATTATATGCCAAGACTAATAACAAACTGCAACTATGTGACTTAAAGGTAGTTACTGTTTAATTTGTTTTTCTACTATGAAAACCAACAGTAACTATACTTTATAATAAGAAAGCAATGAACGAACGCATAATTGTATGTTAGAAAGGAAGTGTTCTAAAGGAATTATATGTATTCAGGTCTCGTCGTGTTTTAATGAAACCATCTCATCAGGGGTCTCGGGGAATATGATTTAGACCCCGGGGCTACCTACAAACACCCACGAGCCACCCTAGGCCTACCATAATACTAACACCCATCATACACCATCTTTATCCAAATATCTTCTAATCTCATTCATCATTAAAAAAAAAAAAAAAAAAAAAAAAAAAAAAAAAAAAAAAAAAACCTAGGACAAACATCCAACCATTTAACCACCGCCCGATGAATAAAACGCCATCATAATGCCAGTAAGGGACAGTGTCCCGGTATGGCAACAAGTCGAAGGCCCCTGCTCCAAGCAGCAGGACTCACCTTCAGCGACACTACTGTGCTGTGTGTTTTAATGAATATAACATGGGCTTTTGCCAATTTCGTTGACGTTTTCTACAGTTATGAATAGAGCTATTTGCAATATAATCTTCCGTTTATCACAAATCCTAAGGCTCCAGTGTGAGGTTAGAGACCGGAGTCAGTAAGAACTTTCAAAATATCTCGTTAAAGACGAATGTCGTGTAACCCTAAACGTCAAATCACCCATTTCATTCACTGTGCGCTGTGACTTGACGTTAGAGGACATAAATTAAAGAAAAATGAAACCTTTAAGGATATTAATAGAAAATTCAAAATTTTAATCTCACTTCTCATTCAAATGTCATCATAAATTGTCAGAACGGGAAGAAGATATTCAAAACTTTGAGAAATACCACATGTAAGGTTGGTTTGAGAGAAACCTTGTAAGGTTTTGTGTTGTATCAATGTAAGATAACAAAATTAAACCATATGTTTGAATTATTTACAGCGTTTTTTATGTACCTTTCTGAGGCATACAGAAACAGGAACCGGACGTATTTCTAAACTTTGATTGGAGTATTTATAAACCTGTTTTGAGAAAATAAATACGACTCATTTCACATGAGTTTTTAACAGAACTGGATTGGATTATTCTAGGGAGGGGATTCGACACTTCTAGGAGACTAGATCTATTGAACCTATGAGCCAAGTGGGACATTCCTAGGAGGAAGGATGAGGTGAGAGGACGGACAAGGTGGGGAACCAAAGGAGTCATGGCGGTGCCTCTTACAATTTAGCAGTACTAAGCTCCCCGGTCGGCTAGTATGGAACTAGTATCCCACTCACCGTTGTCCCGAAGTGGTCCACTAGTACGAGACTCCAGCCGACACTTTCTACTCTGAAAGAGACATAATTAGAGAGGGTGTGTGGAATGACTGGATACTCGGGGTATAATTAGCCTACCCAGTATGCGCTTGGCGAGCCGGCACAATCCCACGGAATACCCATGCATAAAGTAACCCTGCCAAGAGTATCGAACCCGGAACTCCCATACACGAAACCGCCTATGCCAATGACTTTGTACCGGTATTGCAGTAAGATGTTTTCTATCTTTTAGTATTTATCAGAAATGTAACGGTTTTACACAATGAAAGGCTCTAACACCCGATATTTCATGATACAATTACATCTTATCCTTTATAGAACTATTTTGCACTTGCGTTATTTTAATTATCTACGTAGGAGACATCTTTATAAAATACAATTAAAAATAATATAGACTATATCGGTCTCACGCTGGGGTAACAGAGTTAACTTTAAAATCTGTATCATTTTGTAATGTAAAGTATAAAGTTTTGTATTTCTCTCTATTCCGTAGGTATGATGTTCATAAATCAGTGGCACACACATACACAGGCAGAAATAATATTAAAACATAATTCCTCATGTTGTTTTTTTATATAGGGATACTCAAAATTTGGAATTTGAGTGAAATTTGTGTTTCGTCATGTTTGGTTAAAACACACCACACTCGGAGAGAAATTGGGAATGTACAGTACCAGTCAAAAGGTTTCGATATCCTATCACAATTATGGATTTGTTGATAAAACATGGATTTAGTTTTGAATATTGTATCATATCCCCGTTCTGATCATAAAATATATATGAACATGTAGATCCTACTATGTACTTCACTGAATTACCACGTAGAGGTTTACGTCTGACGAGCTCTCACAAGTACACTGATGTGCATTTGTCTATGACGTTTCTAATCCAGTAGGACTTATTCCTTCAGTAGTTTTTGTGACAAGCAGTTCACATGTTTTATCCAATTTGCATGGCTTTATATTCTGTCTTTATATGGCTGTCTTCCTTGATGTGGCACAGGCACTCGACAGGGTTTGGCATGATGGTTTGCTCCTTAAGCTCTACCGCATCGGTCTTCCTAATTACTTATCACATCTAATCCACAGTTTCCTCTACGACTGCAGCTTTTCAGTACGCATTGTAGGAAAGCTTTCATCCCCACGTAATATTACCGCAGGTGTCCCACAGGGTTCTATCTTGGCTCCGACTCTATTTAATATATACATTTCTGATTTTCCTGACTTAGCTCCGACTTCTTTAGCTCTTTACGCTGATGACACAGTTCTATATCATTCTCATGTTAGTCTCCAGCACGCACAACAAGTAGTACAGCTCTCTTTAGATCGCCTAACTCGTTGGTTCAGCAATTGGCGGATCTCTTTGATCCCTCAGAAAACCGAAGCTAAGATCTTCCTTCTTCGCCGATGTACTCCGCTTACTCCGTTGTGTCTCTACAGGAACAATGTCCCTTGGCTCCCCACTACAACTCCCGTTAAATACCTTGGAGTGCTTTTGGACTCTCGACTGACCTGGCGTACTCATATCGATCGTCTTGTATCACTGGCCTCCGGACGACTTTCAAAACTCTCACCTCTGTTGCATCGCCGTTCCAGCCTCGACCTACAGTCTTCATTGTTACTCCACAAATCACTCGTTCGTCCACTTATTACATATGCCTGCCAAGTGTGGGGGGCCGCACACAAATGTCATCTGCGTCGTCTTCAGGTCATACAGAATCGCTTCATGCGCATCGCTACCAACGCTCCATGGTTCATCCGTAATCAGCAGCTCCATCACGAGCCAGGACTTTTGCCTCTTCACGACTACATTCGCAGGAATGCTCGTCGTTTCTTTTCCACACTGCAAGAAGTTCCAGGAGCTGTGTATTATAACATCGGCGTCCGCACGCGCCAGCCCTCACGCTTGAAGAGGAGACTACCACAGGACCTGCTTCTAAGTGATACCTCTGACTCGAGTGATTCTAGTGCTCGATGTCTGTCTTACATCTTCTTTTATCTCAGAGAGTTTTATTGGAGTTCTAACTTAATGTAGTTAGGGGGCGGCCTGTTAGCCTACCCCTGAGTGTTATTGTTCTTATTGTACTGTTACCTTCCTTTCACTCTGATCTGCAAAACACTGTACTGCTGATCGATCAATAAAAAAAATTATAAAAAAAATATTCTGACGTTACTGCTCTGTTCTATTGTCACACCGAGTATTCATGAACTACAAACTACCCTGGATCGACTAGTTCACTGGTTGTCTAAATGACGCATTTCCCTCAACACTAACAAGACAGAGGGTAAGATCTTCTTTTAACGCCCTGATAGGGAGAACAACAACCGAGCTACCGCAGGATGAAGTGGTTCACTCAAAGCATATTGTGACTTTGTTGGTTCGTAGAATTAAAGGTTCAACTTGCAGAAATTCAAAATTTTGTTTATTTCCGTACACTCTGTTCAATTCTTACGTATCAGAATTACGTCACATACACAATAACAATCTACCAAGGTCGATGATCACAACAATAGCGTTGTGAAGTAACTATCACTTCAGTTTCGGTATACGTCTTGCATCTACAGCGAAATGTGTGATGCAAGAATTTCTGTAAACGTTTGTCTTAAAGTTGAAACAAATACAAAAGAATATATGGAGTAATAGTGTAATATAATAATTAACTTAAGCCCAGTTGCATAAAAATCGCTAACAGCAGTTCATGTATAATTGAAGATTGATACTGATATTAAGGTTTGCCAGAAGTAAAGAATCATGATGGTTGTCAAAGAAATGTTGGTTCTTTGTTACGACAAGTGCAAGGCCAGTTGAGTTGTGGGGAAAGTTTTTATAACAAAAGCAATGTAAGAAGCAGTGTCCTTTGCAGTTAAAAGCCTCTAACTGCGTATTAAAATCATCTAAATACAGCAAACATCGATAAATAGTCTCAAAATCTCGAAATACACAAAACAACCTCAATACTCATCAAAATTCTCTAAATACGCCAAAAAGCCAGTAAATACGTCGCTAAAGCCTTTATATACACAGAAAACTCTCAATGCAACAGAACGCCCTCAAATACTTCTCCAAATCCCCTAGATCACCCCAAGAAGCCTCTAAATGTATCTCAAGCAACTAAATATGTCCTAAGAGCCTCTAAATACATTCCAAGAAGTTCCTAAATGCAGCCGAAAGCCAATACATCATAAAGCTCCTAAAGATGCCCTGAAAGCCTCTAAATACAGTAAAAGCCAGTAAATACGTCTCAAAATCCCCTAACTACGTCACGTCTCCAATGCCTCTAAATTACACCAGAGCTCTAGTAAATACCAAAAGACCCTAAATACGTCTCGTAAGCCTCTGAATATACCCAAACGTCGCTAAATACGTCCAAAATTACTGTAAATACACCTAAAAGTCACTAAATGCGCCTCAAGAGCCTCTAAATACACCATAAAGTCACTACATACGCCTCCAGAGGCTCTAAATACACGAAACAATCTGCCAATTACGCCTTAAAAGCCACTAAATACGACTCAAAAGCCACTAAATAGCCTCAAGAAGCCTCAATAGACACCCCAGTATCCCGAAGGAGAAAATAAATAAACTGAAGAGGACAATAAATCCTTTAATTATATAGATTGCGCACGGACGCCATCTTGCTCTTTTGGGTCTGTGCTGGAACCTATCATTTTAACCTACTAAAACCTACAGTTTTCTAGAGGGGCTCACTTGACTTGTATGAATAGGAAATTCTTTGGATCATTCTGAATGGCAAGACAAAACAGACACAAAGGGATTTTGGTTGAATGAAGAGGGCTTTCCCGTAAGTGAAAGTGATACACCAACGCGGAGCTGTGGAGAAAGTTACTCCGTGGCTTGCAAGCGATAAGAACAGTCTTCGACGTGAGACCGATCAGAACAGTCTTCGGCGTGAGGCCGTTCAGAAGGGTCTTCGGCGGCAGGCCAATTAGAGCAGTGCGAGGCGTGAAGCCTATTAGGGCAGTCCTCTGGTTATATCTTGAATATTTGTCGGTTGGTATATATATGAGGAACGAATCAAGTTTATCGAGTAATAAACATTCTGCCGTCAGTAACTCTAAACAGAGATTTGTAGCCCTTGGTCGGCAACTTTCATTTCGATGTTTGAAAAGAAGAAGCAGTAAATAAATAAGTTGGAAACGGGCATTCCAGTGTTATTAAACTTTCCTTCTCACACATCCACGCATGCCCTGAGAGAAACCTCATTGCTCGCCGACTTATTTGCTCGCCATTAAATTATTTGCATCAAATTGGCGTCACAACGTGGAACTGTGCAACACCCATAAACATTATTTGCTTCAAGATCAAAATTTAACCAAGTTTGCGAAACCGCGTCGGTTGTAAAATGCTGATCTTAGAACAGATGAACACCGTTCAGTACTGCACTGAGGATCACAAAGACAAATGCGACAACTTCCCCAAACATTGCAACTTTCGTGTTTTATCGAAAGGATTCCAGATGTATCGCAACTATTCGGCTCTGTTTAATACAAATGCACAGAATAGCCAATCTAGACATAACAAATACTAAATAAATCCTTCGATTTCTAGTTATTCTTCCTCGAAATTGTTATTTTAAATAAACAGTATAACAATTTACACCATAATGAAACAGTAATTATCAAAAGTTAGTCATTTCGCTTACTTTATTTTCATTATATGCCCAATGTACATCTTTTTCATTGTTGTCTGTTTACAATACAGTGAGTTGGAAAATATAAACAAAAAATAGAAGATAAGTGAAGTTTAAAGTTACAAATTATTATATTTGTATGCAAAAATGGAAGTTTACGCAAAAGGGAAAATGTGTTCCTTTAACTTTAAATCTCGGGTAACCCTTCTTATTTCAGCATTTTCCATAGGCATCCTGATGAAATGAGATCTTAAAGCTGCAAATTTCCTTCTAACTTTTTGTATTATTCTAAACGCAGTCCCTTTATTATATTAAATATATCACCAATCACCATTTGGACGCTTTCAGTTGCATAGAACCGTAATGTGAGCAGGATCATAAATATTGGATTGAGTGCATAAATCCTCAGGGTTTGTGTTCTTAATTGTGCATGTAGTCTATGCTCCAGTTCTTCACCTACATGCTTTGATAGTCGTAATATCATTTTGAATTTTCGGTCATTTAGTTCTGAGATGCGATTTCGTCTATGTTGGAAAACACCAGGAGACCTTTCAATTTGAAAATTCTAATCATCAGAGATATCAGAGTAATCTAAACTCTGGAAATATTAAAAATTTATAGGTTATGGACACAAACAATGCATCTTTAACATACAGTTGTGAAATAGAGGCTAATTAATTACTTAATTAATAATTAATTCAGCTAAATTAATTGTCCACCAGAGGAGAAATGTTGCTTGTCAAATATTGAAAATTACATAATATTTACCAACTGCGTATTGTTGTCGATAGATGGCGCGACCTGTAATATCTTATTGTGGTGAGAAAGATTTGCAATTATCTACAGAGTTTAATAGAAATTGAAATTATTGTGTCCCTATATACCGTATATTTCATTCCTGCTTCTCATAAGAAAATAAGCAATATCCACAACGTATATTGAGATAATAACAAACCAAGAAGTAATTCTTTGTAAGTATGGAAGTCTGCTAAACTGCGTATATTTACACTTCTGTCTTGGAGGACAAAGATTTGCAAAGAAGGCGGAAATGGCGCTGTAAAACGTTTGGCTATAGCCGAACAGGCCACCAACCAGGGCCCTTCCCGGGATAAAAATTCTCGTTCAGGCCAAAATTCATCACACGACTCCTCAGATTCAGAAGGAGAATATTTCCACGGAGCTGCGGCTCCAGAGATTTCGTCCTCCAGGATGGAGGAAGAGGACTTCCAGACCAGCTCCTCGGACGTCTCCACAGACGTCGATGAGGCGGAATTCCAGGAGGTAACCTCAAGGAGGAAGAAGGGACAGTCAAACGTCCTGAAGACTGATGCTACCAGCCAGCGAACCCCACCCAAGCGGCATATTCCTCCCATCATCGTGGATGATTTCCGGGGGTCGGTAGGCTTCCTAAAGGAAGTAATGCCGTCCCTCTCAAATAAATGCGAGGTGACGAGGAGGAAGAGCCGCTTTGTTTTCAAGGCGACAAACATAGAGGACTACCAGCTGCTCCTCAGGGCACTCGAGGGGAAGAAGATCCCCTACTTTACCTTCGGCCTGGACAAGGCACGAGACTTAAAAAGGGTGATCAGAGGACTACCAGTGGATACACCGGTAAGCGAGATCAGCGATGACCTCACCCGACAGGGTATAACACCGCGCTTGGTCAGGCAGCTGACCAAGCCAGGACCGCAAGGTCAGCCTGGCCCCATCCCCATCCCTCTCTATCTAGTGATAGTAGAGCGGTCCAACGACCCGGAGGCAAAGATAGATAGTGTCAAAACTATTTGTTACCTCCGGGTAAAGGTCGAGGCCGTCAGGAGTTCTGGCGGTCCTCCTCAGTGCCACCATTGTCTGGGGTTTAACCACTCCAGCAGGTTTTGCCGCAGAATGCAGCGTTGCCTGCGGTGTGGAGGACCTCATGACAAGGAGGCGTGTCCGAGGTCGCTTACCGATGCGCCCACTTGCGCAAACTGCAAAGGTGCGCATATTGCCTGCTATGGCGGCTGCCCAACAAGGAAGGCGGTTATAGCTGCCAGAAGACCGGCACAGGAAAGGACACTTCAAAGAGCGCCAGCCAGGGAAGAGACCAGGGCTCTCCCTTCCTCAGTCTCCAAGGCTACGACATCCAGCAGGCAGCCACCAAATGAAGACCGTCAGCAGGTTGAACGGCGCCCATCTTTTGCTGAAGTTGTGCAAAGATCCTCTGACACCCCAAAACAGTCTCGTGGGAAAACACCAGCACCCACACAGAAACACAAACAGACACGGGCCGCAGCCCCAAGAAGCGCAGCTTCCAAACCAGACCTCAATGAGAGGAGACTATCTCGCCAACCCGAGAACCCGACTGTCATGGTGGCGCATAGCGAACCTATGCCGCCTAGACAGTTGAGGGACGAAAGGGCTTGAGGTAGGCCTGCTCCCCTTAGGTCATCCTCTCCAGCCAACACCAACATAGTGCCCTCTACCATGAGCTCCACCCAACTATCGGCTTCCCTGGATCTCACGGAGATGTTTAGGTGGTTGCAGAATTTGCTGCAATCACATGGACAAAAGATCTGTGAGATCTTAGTGAAGTTCTTCTGTGCCTCAGACCCGGCAAGCAAGATGCTGGCTGCAATGGAGGGACTTGCCCTACTGTCAACTGGTATCCAGCAATCACAGAATGGCGAATCGAACTAGGTCTCGTACCTCTTTTCGCTTCGCATTCTGGAATGCGTGTGGCCTGGTTGATCAGGGGGGCGAGCTATTGCAGTTCGCTCGAGCAAATGCCCTAGACGTCATCTTAGTCAGCGAAACGCATCTCCGTCCAGACACCCGTTTCTGCATCCCGGGCTACATTTGCCATCGCACGGATCGCCAAGGCCGCCCTGGCGGTGGTACAGCGGTACCTGTCCGGCAAAATGTAGTCCACAAACCCATCCAGCTCCCTCCTCTTCAAACCCTAGAGGCCACGGCAATCTGTCTTGACCTTGGCGGAACTGAGGTCCTGGTGGTCTCTGTGCATCACCCCCCCAACCGGCAGTTCGTTCCAAACGACTATCTATCTATCCTAAACTTACACCCAAGTGCTATCATGGCCGGGGACTTCAATGCAAAACATCAGCGTTGGCATTGTGGTCGTCGGGCAGATGCAAGAGGCAATCAAATCATTCGCCTAATAGATGGAGACCCACAGCTTCAAGTGCAGGGTCCCTGGCAACCAACGCACTACCCGCGAGGTGGAGGACTGCCATCAGTCATTGACTTCGCAATCACAAAGCATTTTCCATTTCATCTCACTCTTACGTCACTAAACGCACTTCATTCTGACCATAATCCGGTGCTGACAGAAATCAACACTAGGGTTGCCAGTCATGACACCTCGCTTCAAACGCGAGAAGTCGATTGGGAAGGCGTAAGGAGCTGCCTCCGCACTTCCATTCCACCGAACCCAAAAGTTACAAACATCCAGGACATTGAGAGGGCAATCTCATCATTCACTTCTATCCTGACGCGAACTGCCAAAAATCTAACAGTTCATGGACCTGCACCCCTTCATCCAGACGTTCTTCCTTTAGACATCACCCTTCTTATCCGCCGCTCCTGGGCGGCACGGAGACTGTACCAGCGACACCGCACGCCACATAATCGCGCGCTCTTGCGACGTTTACGTCGACTGGTCAGGGTCCGACTGCGTGAGCACAAGGTGCAAGCGTGGGAGGACACAATGGCCAGACTGCGCGTTGAAAATGGCGACGTGTGGCGTATCGCCAGGACCCTCAGGAATCGCAAAGGTCAATACACCTCACCCATCCATGGCACCCAAGGCCTCGCCTATGAACCCCAAGCCAAAGCAAATGCGTTCGCTGACTATCTTGAACGCACTCTATGTCCGAGAGAGGACCCCCAGGACGACATCTTTTCCGAACGCGTTCGTAGGGAGGTACGCCGATTTTTTCGACGTCCTCCCGAGGACGCGGAACGACTTCCCGTCATTCGCCCCAGTGAAGTCCAGGGCGTACTCAAACGCCTCAAACCAAACAAGGCGGCGGGGCCGGACGGGCTGACACCCCTCATGCTTCGTCACCTTCCCTTCAATGCCGTTCTTTTCCTAACCAGGATCTTCAATATGTGCATCACCTTGGGGCACTTTCCTCGCGAGTGGAGAGAGGCTCGGGTGATATGTATATTG
The DNA here is from genome assembly GCA_030765055.1 of Mantis religiosa. Lineage (NCBI taxonomy): Eukaryota > Metazoa > Arthropoda > Insecta > Mantodea > Mantidae > Mantis > Mantis religiosa. The sequence goes on from CM060951.1 coordinate 12,422,916, forward strand.
AAGCCTGGGAAGGATCCTGTACATCCCTCCAGCTACCGATCCATTAGCCTCCTTTCTACCCTCTCGAAGGTATTCGAGAGGTTAATCCTAACCCGAATGACTCCCATCTTGGGAGATGTTCAAGCTATTCCTGACCACCAGTTCGGATTTCGTCCTGGGCACTCGACTACCCAACAGCTGCTACGTGTGGTGGAGACAGCGGCCCTGGGTTTCCAGGAACGCGCCTTCATGGCAGTGGTATCTTTGGATGTCGAAAAGGCCTTCTTACGACATGGCATGCCGGTCTGATCTTCAAACTTATCCAACTGGGGCTACCTACACAGCTAATCAACATCCTACACAGCTTTCTCAGGCACAGATCATTTAAAGTCACAGTAGCGGGGAAAACATCTACACTGAGACCCGTGAGAGGCGGAGTCCCCGAAGGCTCTGTACTATCCCCCACACTATTTAGTGTTTTCATGGCAGATTTTCCAACTCAACCACAGGTCGAAATGGCACAATATGCTGACGACGTGTTGTTGTTCTGCAAAAACAGACATATACTCAGAGCCTTCAACCCAATTCAGAGACACCTCCGTCTCACACAAGAATGGTGCAGGCGTTGGCGGATGTCCGTAAATGCGGACAAAAGCCACGCCATTCTTTTTACGAGGCGCCACACCCCCGCTGACCGACCAAACTTCCACTTCAGGGGCCGAAGGATAGAGTGGACTAATTCCATCAAGTACCTGGGCGTTCAACTTGATAGAGGCCTAACTTTCCGCGGACACATCAGGGAACTATCGGCACGGGTGCAGGGGGCTATTGCCTCTCTGTACCCAATGCTGGGTTCTCGCTCGATGCCAGTCCGCTTAAAGCTACACCTCTTTCAAGCGCTGATAATCCCACTTATGTTGTACGCCTGTGAAATCTGGGGCATGGCTGCCGATAGCTGGATAGCATACCTTCAGCGTGCACAGAATAGAGGACTCCGATCCATCTATTCTGTGGGCCGTTCTTTTCCCGTGATGTTACTTCACGAAGCTTCCCTTCTCCCATACGTGGAGGACGAAATTAGACGCCGGGCAACAAAATTTTACGATAAAATTCCAGCTCATAGAAGCGCCCTGGTTCGGTCTCTAGGAGACTACGACGCTGCGAGCCGCCGATTCAGGCTTTACCGGGTACCCCGCATGGGTTGCGGGCATCCGAGGTAACAAAGGAGTTAATCCTTACAGCAGCATAAGCTAAATTACAAATCTCCAAAAGAGCTGTTTGGCTACTAAATTTACCCCATTTTGGAAAAAATAAAACACCAGGGTGTAAAGAAAAAAGCGGTTTGGCATCCTGTACAAAATTAAAGAGGAGCAAAAAGCTACCTCAAAAAAAAATTTCTTCAACAAAAAAATATCACACCATCCTACAAACATCAAAATTAACAACCTGCGGTCAGACCCAAAACCTGGGTGGGTACGCAGCAAAAACCTTCTGGCTGTTAACAGCCTGTCAGTACACGACTTGGACTTGGACTTGGACTTGGACAAAGATTTCCATTGATATGGTAAAAGGCTATTTTGAATAACACGATAAATCGCACTGCACAAATGGTATAATTAAATTAGAACAATGATATGACAAACGGTTTATTCTTTCTGGAGATTAAGTTGAGAAATAAAGAAACAACTTTATCTTTTCTCCCTTGTGGGGCCCAAGAATTATGACACGATCCTCGTACAATTATATTATTATATTCTTCCCATTGGCCGTACTTAATTTTCAGAAGTTCTGTATTTTTGTAATTAAATTATAGACGAGAGGCCGTTAAAATATAACTCAACACTGATTGGTGTCATTAGCAGAACATTTCACATTTGCTAAATATATTTTACTTCCCATGGAAGTTTCTGATAGTCAGATCTACATAAATTCGGACATTAAATACTTTACCAACATGTATGCTTTGTTTTCGATTTATTTGTAGTTATAACAATTCAGTATTTAAATTAATATAAGTGTTTTAAACACCCCTCTCATTTAATAACCAAAATGTAACCTATCGTCAGGTTCAAATAGTTGTGAGGGAAACCACCAGATAGCTGGACAAGTAAAATATGAAAAGAAATCTGCCTCAATCCGAATAAAAACAAATGAATTGAGCGTGAAGGATGATTCACAATATCGGTAAGCGGGATAAAGGGTACTAAACGAAAATGTATTATATAATAAGCGTTGTTGACATTATGTTATTATTACAGGTATTTGTGTTTGCAAGTTTTTTTTTTTAATATATTTATTAGATCGTTCAGCAATAATATATGCTTTACAGATCTGAGAGAACAGATACAAAATAATCACAGAGTAATAACATTGCAGAGGTAGGACAATGTGCCTCCTCTGAACTAAAACAAATGAGCTACTGCACTAATATAAATGTGGCACTCAACTAATAAAATGGTATACATACTTCCATAGTGAGAATTTACATAGTAGAACAGAAGAATAGAAAAGATAAATTGAAACAGTAGATTATTCAGAAGTGGAAGTGTCACCACTGTAAAGCAGGTCCTGTGGTAGTCGTCGCTTCAGTCGCGTTGGCCGGCGACTTCGGACGCCGATGTTATACGTCACAGCTCCTGGGACGTGGCGTAGATTGTAGAGGAATCTGTCGGATGAAATGCTGGAGAGGAAGAAGTCCCAGCTCGTGATGCAGCTGCTGGTTGCGGACAAACCAAGGAGCATTGGTGACGATTCGCTAGAATCGACTCTGGATGACCTGTAGACGCCTCAGGTGACAAGTACTGGCAGCCCCCCAGTACTGGCAGGCATAAGTAATAAGAAGTCGAACCAGAGATTTGTATAGGAGCAGTGAAGATTCTAAAACAAGTGAAGTATGTTTGTGAAATAATGGAGAGATTTGTGAAAGACGAGCGGATGCCAGGGTAATGGTGCGGTCAATATGAGGCTTCCACGTAAGCCGAGTGTCCAGTAACACTCCAAGGTACTTGACTGGTGTAGGTGAAGGGGGCCATGGCACATGATCAGTCACAACGCGTATAGGCCGAGGGGGATTATAGCGGCGTAAAGTAAAAATCTTGGCTTCAGTTTTCTGGGTATTAAGGGAGACGCACCAATTTTGACACCATCGAGTGAAGCGATCAAGAGAGAGCTGTAAGGTTCGTACAGCAGAATGTAGATCGGAGTGAGAGTAAAATAAAACAGTGTCGTCAGCATACAGGACAATTGAGGTTGGAGCCATGTCTGGAATATCAGAGGTGTAAATACTAAACAGCGTTGGTGTCAGTATTGAACCTTGTGGAACGCCTGCTGTAATACGACGCTCAGTTGAAAGAGTGCCTCCTATGCGCACCGCAAAAGTGCGTTCGGTGAGAAAGCTGGTAACAATGTGGATTAAGTAGTCCGGGAGACCAATGCGATAGAGTTTAAGTAGCAAGCTAGAATGCCATAGCTTATCAAATGCCTGTGCTACATCAAAGAAAATAGCTAGGGTATGTTGACGATGCTCGAATCCAGTGACAATTTGTTGAGTTAACCTCAATAGGTGATGAGCAGTAGAGTGTTTCGGGCGAAACCCGAATTGAAAAGAAGGAATTATGTGATTATTGTTGAGGTACGATACGGCGATGGATGAACTCCTCAAAGAGTTTGAAAGCTAAGTGTCTATGTGTCACCATTTCATTATATATTATCCCGCCCTGTTTGGTTTAGACCATATTGATATGAAAAAGTTTCACGTATATGGACATCAGTAGTACATGAGAAAGTGTCGCAACGTATCAGAAGCTTATCGATCGTACATGAGGAAACAGTTGGTGCATACTTTTCAGATACAATTACAGGATCGTGTCATACATAGGAGTCGTGGGAAATAATATATAAAGGTGACTGATTCTTGTGATACGGAGAAAGAAAGAGTAATCGATATTCATTTGTTTCAGGAGACAAACGGGAGGTTACAATGGTAATTTACATTTCTCACTAACAGGTTACTAACACATATCTTGTGTAAGTCAAATAACGAACGCAGTGCTGCCAATGAAGGTCAGTTCGCCTCAAACTTCTGTCATATAGTACACAAAAATAATGGACCAATTATGCAAAACACTTATTTTGTAATTTACGTCCGTCAACGTTAAATCATATCGGACGGGGAATTAAATGGGTGAAACAATGCTCCAATTAGTCCGGAGGCCATGGAGCTTAGAGTTTCACGACATTCGAATTCGAAGTTTAGGGAAACCCGGAAAAAATCCTTAACCAGGTAACTTACACTAACCGAGATTCAAACTCGGGAACTCTTGAACGTAAGGCAGACACGCTACCGAGGCGAGCACAAAGCACGCGCTATTCTGAGTGACATAATAGTCGAAACTACCATACGCTAACCTTACATTACGTTCAACACACAATACTTGTTCTTATCCGTGTCAGAACTCCTGCATATGGTAATAGCCAATAGGAGAGCGTTACAACGTAGACATATTGTGCTCTAGGTCTGACTAGGCAACGCCGCTCCTCTGTAATTCGCTAGAACAGTGTAGCCTCTGAATGTCACATGCGGGAGGTTTGAAGCGAATAATAAAAAACTGGCACAGCTTATTCATTTAAACTCCTAAATTTGGTCAAAATTACAGAACATCATATTGATACAAAACAACGCAGCTTCTTGTCTACAAATTGTCACAATTTCGCCAATGTGGTGAACTATCACTTTTTGGGTTCAAATTAAAGGCCAGTTTCAGGTATAACAATTGCCTTACATCTGTTTTAAAGTGCTAATACTTATTTAGTGGAATGCAGAACAATTTTATGAACAGCTTTTAATTCATTTCTCTTTTGTTTAACAAAAGTTGTGTTAAATCTCTGCAAACCAGATTTTCGAAACTACGTCACAATATGCTTATTATATTTGCACATCGAAAACAATGTATAGGTATGTACAATACTCTGTGAAATTCTTTCATTTTTAATTACTTCAATGATTTTCTCTACGTGCCAAATCATAAAATGTATTCAACGTCTGAGTACAAAAAAATCCTAAGAGATTTATACGGTCAAATTTAGTAACTTATTTAATGTAATTAACAATTTAGCAGCTGTTCTTTGTTTTCTTATAATTTTTTAACAGTTTATATTCTTAAAACGCTAACCTCCACTCCAGTGTTTCTCTGTATATCACGGGAATGGCGCATAACATGAAAAATAATGTATAAATAGCCTCTCTTTGAACAGTAACTATCACCTCAGTTTCGGTGTACTTCTTGCTTCTACAGCAAAATATGAGATGGAAGAATTTCTATAAACTTTTCTCTTACAGTCCAAACAGGTACAAAAGAATGTATTGAGAATGTAGTGTAATATAATAATTAACTTACGTTAAGGTAGTTTTCTCACGGGTTTATGAGAACTCCTAAGTGGTTTACCGGGAGAAACACGAGTCAGTTGGAGAATTTAATGTCATGTTGGCACGTTGGCCATAGTAGCTCAATGGTTTAGAGCGGCTGGACAGAAACCAGAAGATCCGTGGTTCAAATCCCGGCTATGGCATTGAATATTTCAGTCTGGCTCTACTCTTTCATAGTGCGTCCTACACACGGCTGTTGTGTAAGAACAATTAATTTCCAATTAACTTACTGTTATAAATGCATATTATACGGAAGGCCATGATTGAGCTATATTAATTGACCACTAGAGGAGAAATGCTGCCTGACAAATATGGAAAATTACAAAATATTTACCAACTGCGTATTGCTGTCGATAGATGGCTCTACCGGTAATATCTTATTGTGGTGAGAAAGATTTGTGATTATCTACAGAGTTTAATAATAAATTATAATTATTGTGCCCAGGTATACGTTAGATTTAATTGGTGATTGTTATGTAAAAATAAACAAAACTCATTATGTATATAAGACAATAACGGACCAACAAGTAATTCTGTGTGGGAACGGAAGTCTTCTAAAGAGTTTATATTTACACTTCTCGTTACGCAATGTATGTTGTAGATATTGTTACTTTCTAGGTTGTCATTAAATATTGTTGGTACTTCCACTCCATTAGGTATAGTGCTCAACACGTCTGAAAATCCGCAATTAGACAAAACAGAGCATGACCTTGATGTAATAAGGACATTGGCCTTCCATGTTTCTGAAAACTAAGTAGTAATTTTCTTAGCACTATGATTTGACTTTTAATCACAGAAACAGTACAAACACTAAACACACATTCTGATATTTGTTCTACAATGTTATTTACTTCACAAATTTTTCCATACGTTCTTCAACAAATTGTTACAAGCGTCTATTTGATACTTTATTTGGCAAATGGTTTGCTGATCTTGCTCTACCTGATAAACTGGTTCGCATACGGCTTTCTGCGGTGCTCAACGCATTCGATTCAAATAGCCATGGTCGTTAAAAGCGATATACAATGGGCTGGCCAGCTACTGAAAGCTAAACTTCTTGGGTTCGAGTCTCGTCAACTGTAGTCAAGAGTGCCCGTGGTAAAGAACGGGAAGGGCCCTAGTAAAGTAATCGGTGTGACACCATGCTTGGATGTTGACGTATCATTTGACCAGATACTCGTATTTTGCCTTTTTATATTAAAATCTGCAATGTAATTGTAAAAATAATATATTTAAAATTGAAAAGGCTCAAAATTTTGTTAGTATAACCAACAAAGGCCATCAGAATATTATAATAACACAAAAGCAAACTAAAATATTCTTAAATTGAATACAGCGTCGTGTCGCCCTAGAGCAACTTCTCCAAATAAAGGGTTAAGTGTGTACTTGATACTAGTAAAAGTAAAACATTTGTAGAGATTTACCAACTGCGTATTGTAGCCGATAGATGGCCCTACCTGTAATATCTTATTGTGCTGAGGAAGATGTGCATTTTTTTAGGAAGCTTAATAATAAATTATAATTATTGTACCCATATACACCTTAGATATAATCACTATCTCTTATATGAAATTAAACAATATCCATAAGCTATATTGCGATAGTAACAAACCAACAAATAATTGCTCGTAGGTACGGAAGACTTCTAAAGTGTGTATATTTACACTTTTGTGTAGACAACGTTGATTGTTGATATTGCTAACAAGTAGTTGTAATTTAAGCACCGTTATTGGTAAATTATTGGTAGTTGTATCCAATTAAAATGCCCAACACATCTGAAAATAACTATTACAAATGTCGTGGGAGATAACACAGTATGGCGTTTGTGAAAACCCTTTGTAAATAAGTTAACAATATGTTTTGAGTATTATTCACAAAAAAGGGAAACATTTTTTCCATCCGTTCTCAAACAAACTGATAGAGGAGTCTAAGTGTGTACTTAATACTAGAAAACGTAAACGACTTGTAGAGATTTAGTAATTATCTTTGTGTTCATTACTTTTTATAATATTTATGCATTTTCGATGTATCGATCTTACATGAGGAAACAGTGTCTGCAAACTTTTCAGATACAATAACAGGGACGTGTCATTCATGGGAATCGTTAGAAATAATATATAACGTGACTCAATGTTGTGATAAGGAGAAAGAAGAGCATCTCCAAATCCGTTTATGTCAAGGGTCAAACGGGCGGCTGCAATGGTCATTTGTTTGTCACTTACTGTATTTCAGGTTACTAATGTATTTCTGTTCTGTAAATAAAATAACGAACGCAGTGTTGTCAATGAAGGTCCACTGAGGACCCCGAGCACTCGTGGTAGAGTGTGTCTAGTGAACACGAGTGCAGTGTGCCCCTCAAGGAAACCTCACCCTACCACCCACTAATGACCGTCATAAATCTATCCCCACACTTCATAAATGGAACACTGTCGTTGAGGACCAATAGCAACCCTGATTTTCTCGAAGTGACAGTCGTATGTTTACTCCACGTGGAGTCTCAGTTGCCAAAGTTCCAACTTCCAGGTGATCTGTTTCATTACGTGCAGAAATTCGTTGTGTGTCACGATGTGAAGACCGTGGGAGGGTAATGCAGTGGTAAATGCAAATGAAGTAGTAGATAACTTTCAGTCAACTGAAAATAATCAAAGTGAAGACAATAGTGTGAATATCTGGGTCGAGTTATTTTACTGGAAAAGCTTCAAAAAACAAAGTTTCAACGGGAACTGTTTCTAAGCAAATTCAAGCGATTGTTTTGAACACATATAAATATGTGCTGATAAATAATCTTGGTAAGGGGTCTTGCAATGAAGCTGATGATAAATTCTGAGTAGTCACAGAAATGCAGTAAGAAATATTGTGACGAAAGGAATACCAAAGACGCCGATCAAGTGTGAAAACAAAAGGAAACGTTTCTCTAAAGTAGATAATTTCACATACGATTTAATTCGTCGAGTAATTTATAGATTCTATTCAAAAGGGAGAGCGCCCACCTTAGATGAATTGGTTGCACATTTGCAAGAAGTTTGTGATTTTCCTTTTGGGCACTGCACTTTGCACGGTCTCCTAAAGGAGCTGAGTTTCAAATACCGCACTTTGAATAAGATAAGGGTTATTATGGAATCCAGTAGAATTGTAGCTTGACGATAGTTTTGACATATATATCAAAACTAAGGAAGTTTCGCAGTAATGGACATAAGATAATTTATTTAGACGAAACTTCGTACGATAGCCATGACGGATCGAGAAAAGTGGCAACCTTGCAAAAAGGTCTGGGAGAAGGAGGGTCTGTGCTGTAAAGCGATTATAAGGGTTCGTCAAAGACAGCGGCCGACGTGCACACGAGTTAACTAAACAGACTCTACCTCCGACGTTACTAGAGGAACCTAGGGCCGAACAATCTAGCCCCTCGCTGATAGGGAGTTGTTCGGATTGGGTTGGACCAGAGGGGGTAGTGGCTCCCAATAACCGTGGGAGATCGGGTAGGTCTCCGGGCGGGGTTGAGGGAAGTCAAATATTCTCGTGTACTAGCATAGCTAGCAGAAAGTGTGCTAGATCGCCAGGCGGCACTACCGAGGTCATATCGGTGGCCTTCCCATTTTGGCGTTGGCGCGCGTAAGTGGTGTATCCACTTCCATTCCGTCTTGAGTCCACAGGTGGGGGGGGGGCCCCTTGTTAGTCTCTAGGTCTTGCCCTATGGAAAGAGCCTCGGAGGTGCCGGGCGCCCTTTTGGGACAGCTCGTTAACTCCCAGGTAGAAGGAGGCCCGGGTCCAGGACTAATGGGAGTAAAACCTTTGACATTTACTGTCAAAGAAGGTCAATTCGCCTCAAAGCTTTGTCATATAGTACACAAAAATAATGGACCACTTATTTACGTCTTCCAACGTCATATCTGACGGTGAAAGAATCATCTGAAATGATGCTCAAAGGAGTCTAGGGTGCATGGAGCTTAGTTACCCGAAATTTGTCCTCAAGGATGAAGGAAAACCCCGGAAAAGACTTATCCAGGTAACTCACCCTGACCGACATTCAAACTCGGGCCTCTTGAAGCTGATGCAGACACGCTACCATATACGCCACCGAGGACGGCAAACAAAAATAGCAATTCGTCGACTTAAAGAGCATATATACGTTAGTTACGTTTCTTTGACCTAACGCCATCTCCTGACCGGGCATTTAATTAACTGAAAACAGTCTTTTGTTCAGTAATGCACATATTGATAGTGTTTTGTCTTTGGAAATTAAATGTTCTTTCCAAATGGCCATGTGTAGGCTAAAGTATGGAAAGATAGACTGAAAAATTCAATGCCATAGCCGGGATTTGACCTAATAGTGGTCCGAACTATAACGCCCGGACCTTAAAGTACTTACAGCATAGTAAGTCGTCATTAAGGTAGTTGTCTCATATGTTTATGAGAACTACTAGTGGTTTACCGGGAAATACACGAGTTAGTTGGAGAATTTAATGTCATGTCGGCACGTTGGCCATAGTTTCTCAAGGGCTAGAGCGGCCAGACGGCAACCAGAATATCCGTGGTTCAAATTCCGGCTATGACATTGAGTTTTTCAGTCTGACTCTCTTTCCAAGTTTTGTCTTTTTTATATTTGTATTGTATCCAGTGATCCCTTTGTGGTTATAACATTTAATAAATATCCTGTTTATGGGAGATATTGACATGTATCTAGTAGACATTGTATAATTTTAGCAGCCTGTGTTCCACAATTAACCATATTCCTTGTATCTTTATCTGTTAATTGTAATTTTGAAGTTACTAAAAGAGAAAAATAGTATATTTCATTGAAGTTTACATTTCATTTTATTTCTCCAAGTTGTTGATATTGTTTCATATAGCTCGAATTGCCCAAATGTTCACAAGAATAATTGACACATTCTCAAATAAGTGACAGATTAAAGAAGGTCATGTAAACAAACTCATAAGATGTTTATTGAAATGGTTACTACATGGGCTTGTGCAGCCGACAAAGCCCCCTGAATATTGTGACCTACTACGATTACATTTATAATAAAGGTCACAGAGAAGAAGCTAGGAAGAGAAAGTGAACGTCAAAATAACCTTCAGAAGAGGAGATTGGGACCGTAGAAACCCTAGGAGCTTCAGGGAACGGGGGGAGGTGGTTTTATTAATTCGCAGAAATCGACGTCATTTCCCAGAAGCAAGTTACAAGCTATTCCACTAAGGGATAAAAAGGAAAATTGTGCCATTTGGAGTAATAAACCATAAAACCACAGAAACCACTTATATTTTCCTTTATTTCCTTCCGTTTTCCTTTCTTCCTTATTTAAAACATTCCAAACAATTGCTATTTTGCAGATTATCTTTGTTATTGGCAGCTTTGAATGCTACAGTTTAGATGAAGAATGATTTTGGTGACATTTAACAATGAGATTAGTTTTATCTCAACCGTATTAATCTAAAACAATCATTAAAATTTAAATACACCAGCAAATAACACTGGGGAACAATTTTTTTGCATGTTTCCAGCACTTCATGACGCAATTCCTACTAATTTTGGGTTTAGAAAAATAAATATTAGAATAAAAAGTTTTTATTAGCTCTATTTTCTATGATATACACAAGGTGGAAGTATTACACATTAACGGATTGAGAGAACACGATATATTTTAATTACATACATGGTGAAAACAATGAAAATGCATTTGATATTTTTTAACTGGTAATTACATGCTAAGAGTTCTAAACTGCTGGAAAAATACTTCACCGATAGTCGTGTCTGAGGAGAATCATGTGGTGGCCTATTGACTTCGTCGTCTTTTAGCTTGTCTCTTGTGATGGAGTTCCGCAGAATCCCTACACAAAGACCAACCGTAATCCTCAAGGATTACTTCATTCCAACGGCCCTGATATCTTTGTTCCATAACAGAAATGTCCTGATGGAATCTCTCCCCATGTTCATCACTAACACCTCAACAACTAGGAGGGAAAAAGTCTAGTTGGGAGTGGAGAAAATGGATCTAAAGGGACATGTTGCATCCAAGGTTACGGTATTTTTGCAGGAGCACTGACACCAAATGCTTGTAGTTGTCACCTACGGTATTTCAACAGCTGTGCCAACTCCCAAAATATTCTCCCCAATTTAAAATCTTCCATCTAAAAAGTGTAATGTCACTTTATCTTCAAAACAAGAGCTAATCTCTCACTTTTATGATGATTTTTTAATTCAGCAGATGGAAATATATCTTAAGTTTACTATTTTTAGTCCTGAAACACTTTCATTGTTTCCCAGTGTAACCAATATAACAAACTGAAATTTGATATGATTATACCATGATAATGTGTGAAAGTACTGTATGCATATTACATACACTAATTCTATGCAAAGGGGTTGTCCACACAGATGTACGAGGTCTGATCAATAAACTATGATCATAATTTCTTACGGTCATAACGTTTCGCACTAAGATTCAATATTATATTATCCTGTTAGCTTAAGGTTAAACGAAAACGCCATAGTAGTTTCATTATAGTACTCCTGGTTCCCGCCTGTGAGAACCAGGCAAGTTCTGAGATGCTTAGTATTGCCTACGACTGTAATGGAGATTACACGCGAAGGACAATATACGACTTTGAAATTCTGCTTTCGTCTCAATAAATCGTCAGCTGAGGCCTATACAATGTTACAGGAGGCCTATGGAGTGTCTGTTCTTCCCTACAGCACAGCTCGAAGGTGGTTTAAAATGTTTTAAGAGAGGAGAAAGTCAATTTAAAAAAAGATGGACCCGGTGCTCCAGTTACTGCACTTACGAAAGAAAACATCAACACTGCTGCTGTCATTGTGACAGATACTCGACGAATTACCTAAAGTTCACTTTCTGAAATACTGAACATATCATTGTGTGCCATTCACAAGTTGGTGACGAACATTACACCTGAGACGTGTTTTTCCCGAACAAAAGGACACGCACATACAGGTCTGCATGCAGTTAAAATTGATGTTAGAGGAAGATATGGAGATTCTTTCAAACGTAATCACTGCTGATAAAACTTGGCTACATCATTTTGATCCTGAGAGCAAACAGCAAAGCTCAGTGTGGAAACCTCATTCGTCACCAACCCTCAAAGAGCAAAGGTGGTTGCTTCTGCTGAAAAAAGTTGTGGTCATCTCATTCTTTGATATTCATGGAATGGTTTTTCAGTATCTTGGACCGGTACACATATCAGTAATTCAACAATGTTACAGGGTTGTCCTGAAAACATTGTAAGTCCATATTAGGTGCAATCGAACACATTTCCCTGAAGCAGGCTGGATGATGCAACACGATAATGCGCGGCCGCATATTGCCAATTTTGTTGCTGAATATCTTGCAAAAATCAACGTGAAGTTCATCCCTCACCCTCCCTATTGTCCGGATTTAGCCCCATGTGACTTTTTTCTATTTCCAAACCTGAAGAAACTCCTTCTTGGGAGTCATTATACAGCATCAGAAGCAGTGGTGAAGGCTGCGGAGGCGATTTTGAACGATCTCACAAAAATGGTTTTCAGTATGTCTTTGAAGACTGGCAGAACCACTGGGAAAAGAGCATCGCATTCAGGGGAGACTATTTTGAGAAGGACAATCAAAATTAAGAGGATGAGTAAAGGTACGTTATCAAAACAAATTGTGATCAATCTTTATTGAGCAGAACGCTAAGTTGCACTTTAGAGTTTCTCTGTATTTCACGGAATAGCATATAACTTGAAAGAGAATGTTTCAACCAAAAGTGAGTAATAGTAAAAAGAGTTATAAAATTTTATTAAAAGGGAAGTCATAGTCGCTACATGGGTTAATGTCACTTTGTACACTGTGACCAAGTGTCGCATTTCGCGCAAGTTTCATGAAGTAGTTATCTTTGAATGCATATTTGAACTCCTAAGAGTGACCCTGTAGCACCGGACCTCCCCACTACGTTTTCATGCCAGCCGTCCTTATATACTACCTGAAATGTCCAAATTGTATCCGCGAGAGTTTACGAGTTATATCTATATTCAATACTAACAAATTAATTTACACATATTTTCACATCAATTTCATATGCGCTATTCACACTAATAATTTTTAAACTGTTGGTAATAATTTATTATGTTGATCAGCTTTACTTCAGTATTAAACAATATACTTTAGACGAACTAATGCGAAGAATGTGAATAATAACCAGGTATGATTTAGGATACCAGAATGTTACTAATAGAATACGTCTTTTTGTTATTTTGTTGCATAATGACATACAATGGAAGGTTCTGGGACCAAATTATGAGGTGTGAAGCAGTGCATGTATTTTGAATACAACTATTACCTCACAATTAGATACATTCGAGCTTCCGACCGTGTCTTGCTCTCCATAGATGGCACCACCTGTAATTTATATCAGCGTTTAGAAGGATAAGCTATTATATGCCAAGACTGACAACAAATTGCAACTATGTGACTTAAAGGTAGTTAATGTTTAATTTGTTTTTCTGCTATGAAAACCAACAGTAACTATACTTCATAATAAGAAAGCAATGAACGAACGCATAATTGTATGTAAGAAAGGAAGTGTTCTAAAGGAATTATGTGTATTCTGGTCTCGTCGTGTTTTAATGAATATAACATGGTCTGTTGCCAATTCCGTTGACGTTTTGTACAGTTATGAATAGAGCTATTTGCAATATAATCTTCCGTTTATCACAAATCCTAAGGCTCCAGTGTGAGGCTAGACACCGGAGTCAGTAAGAACTTTCAAAATATCTCGTGAAAGGCGAATGTCGTGTAATCCTAAACGTCAAATCACCCATTTCATTCACTGTGCGCTGTGACTTGACGTTAGAGGACATAAATTAAAGAAAAATGAAACCTTTAAGGATATTAATAGAAAATTCAACATTTTAATCTCACTTCTCATTCAAATGTCATCATAAATTGTCAGAACGGGAAGCAGATATTCAAAACTTTCCGAAATGCTACATGTAAGGTTGGTTTGAGAGAAATCTTGTAAGGCTTTGTGTTGTATGAATGTAAGATGCCAAAATTAAACCAAATGTTTGAATTATAAACAGCGTTTTTTTAATGTACCCTTCTGAGGCATACAGAAACAGGAACCGCACTAATTTGTAAAGCTTGATTGGAGTATTTATAAAGCTGTTTTGAGAAAATAAATATGAGTCATTTCACGTGAGTTTTTAACAGAACTGGATTGGATTATTCTAGGGAGGGTATTCGACACTTCTAGGAGACTAGATCTATTGAACCTATGATCCAAGTGGGACATTCCTAGGAGGAAGGATGAGGCGAGGGGACGGACAAGGTGTGGAACCAAAGGAGTCATGGCGGTGCCTCTTACAATTTAGCAGTACTAAGCTCCCCGGTCGGCCAGTATGGAACTAGTATCCCACTCACCGTTGTCCCGAAGTGGTCCACTAGTACGAGACTCCAGCCGACATTTCCTACTCTGAAAGAGACCTAATTAGAGAGGGGATGTGGAATTCTAAT
>CM060951.1:12440307-12632807 GCA_030765055.1 Mantis religiosa
GGCTTTATATTCTGTCTTTATATGGCTGTCTTCCTTGATGTGGCACAGGCATTCGACAGGGTTTGGCATGATGGTTTGCTCCCTAAGCTCTGCCGCATCGGTTTTCCTAATTACTTATCATACCTAATCCACAGTTTCCTCTACGACCGCAGCTTTTCAGTACGCATTGGTGGAAAGCTTTCATCCCCACGTAATATTACCGCAGGTGTCCCACAGGGTACTATCCTCGCTCCGACTCTATTTAATATATACATTTCTGAAATTCCTGACTTAGCTCCGACTTCCTTAGCTCTGTACGCTGATGACACAGTTCTATATTATTCTCATGTTAGTCTCCAGCACGCACAACAAGTAGTACAGCTCTCTTTAGACCGCATAACTCGTTGGTTCAGCAATTGACGGATCTCTTTGAACCCTCAGAAAACCGAAGCTAAGATCTTCCTTCTTCGCCGATGTACTCCGCTTAATCCGTTGTGTCTCTACAGGAACAATGTCCCTTGGCTCCCCACTACAACTCCCGTTAAATACCTTGGAGTGCTTTTGGACTCTCGACTGATCTGGCGTGCTCATATCGATCGTCTTATATCACTGGCCTCCGGACGACTTTCAAAACTCTCACCTCTGTTGCATCGCCGTTCCAGCCTCGACTTACAGTCTTCATTGTTACTCCACAAATCACTCGTTCGTCCACTTATTACATATGCATGCCAAGTGAGGGGGGCCGCACACAAATGTCATCTGCGTCGTCTTCAGGTCATACAGAATCGCTTCATGCGCATCGCTACCAACGCTCCATGGTTCATCCGTAATCAGCAGCTCCATCACGAGCTAGGACTGTTGCCTCTTCACAGAAGTTCCAGGAGCTGTGTATTATAACATCGGCGTCCGCACGCGCCAGCCCTCACGCTTGAAGAGGAGACTAAGTGATACCTCTGACTCGAGTGATTCTAGTGCTTGATGTCTGTCTTACATCTTCTTTTATCTCAGAGAGTATTATTGGAGTTCTAACTTAATGTAGTTAGGGGGCGGCCTGTTAGCCTACCCCTGAGTGTTATTGTTCTTATGGTACTGTTACCTTCTTTTCACTCTGATCTGCAAAACACGTACTGCTGGTCGATCAATAAAAAAAATTATAAATAAAATATTCTCACGTTACTGCTCTGTTCTATTGTCACACCGAGTATTCATGAACTACAGACTACCCTGGATCGACTAGTTCACTGGTTGTCTAAATGACGCATTTCCCTCAACACTAACAAGACAGAGGTTAAGACCTTCTTTTAACGCCCTGATAGGGAGAACAACAACCGAGCTACCGGAGGATGAAGTGGTTCACTCAAAGCATATTGTGACTTTGTTGGTTCGTAGAATTAAAAGTTCAACTTGTATGTATGTATTTAGTGACTGCAATTGGGTACTACCCGGTGGCAGAGTTAAGAATACAGATCAAATTACAAATACTAGATTTACAACAATAACACAGTAAACAATAAAAACATGATATTATTTTACTTTAGTCACTTAAAACTTATCTAATTACTTCTCTATTTACATATTATATACCATTATAATTCAAAAGTTAAACTATAAACCATATAGATTTTTTCTAAATTTCTTCAGCAACAGGGGAGAGCCCTGATAGACTGCTACAGGCAATTCATTCCATTCTTCAATGGTTCTATTAACAAAAGAAAATTTTCCTACGTCAGTTCTGTATCTTCTACCCTTAATTTTATACCTATGATCGTTTCGTCCATAATAATCCGGATTATCTAACCTTAAACTAACGTCCACCCATGCCTTTACACCAGCATTAGCTTTGAATAATGCCACCAACCTATGTTTTTAACGCCTAATTCTTAATTCCTCCCATTTAGTCTCATCTCCTTTAATAGGCCCAAAATACTTGCCTCTTTTTATGAATTTTATTGCCCTCTTCTGTATTTTTTCTAATGGATCGATTTGGTTAGCTCTATACGGGTCCCAGCATGCTACTCCATATTCCATAACCGGCCGCACTAAGGCCTTGTAGGCAATATCCCTGGACCTAGCGCTCCCCTTTTTCAATATTCTCATTACGAAATGTAATGCCTTCCACGCATTCCTAGATGTGGAATTTACTTGTTCGTCCCATCCAGCATTACTTGCCAGGTACACTCCCAAGAATTTGCAGCTGTCCACCTGTGGAATTTGCACCCCTCTCATGTGATAGTTAACAATAATTTTGCCCTTAGTTCTACTGAAAACAATGGACTTACTTTTCTTGGCATTAATTGACATATTGTTAGCCGCAGACCAATTACAGATTCAATTTAAATCATCCTGAAGAGCGGTTTCATGCACTGTATTCCGAATTTTATTATAAATGATACAATCGTCTGCAAACAACCTTTTCTGGCAGTTAATTCAAAATTTTGTTTATTTCCGTACTCTGTTCAATTCTTACGTATCAGAATTACGTCACATATACAAACACAATCTACCAAGGTCGATGATCACAACAATAGCGTTTTGAAGTAACTATCACTTTAGTTTCGGTATACGTCTTGCATCTACAGCGAAATGTGTGATGCAAGAATTTTTGTAAACGTTTGTCTTAAAGTTGAAACAAATACAAAAGAATATATGGAGTAATAGTGTAATATAATAATTAACTTAGGCCCAGTACATAAAAATCCCTAACAGCAGTTCATGTATAATTGAAGATTGATACCGAAATTATGGTTTGCCAGAAGTAAAGAATCACGATGGATGTCCAAGGAATGTTGGTTCTTTTTTACGACAAGGGCAAGGCCAGTTGAGTTGTGGGGAAAGTTGTTATAACAAAAGCAATGTAAGAAACAGTGTCCTTAGCAGTTTTCTAAAGGGGCTCACTTGACTTGTAAGAATAGGAAATTCTTTGGATCATTCTGAATGGCATGACAAAAGAGCCACAAAGGGATTTTGGTTGAATGAAGAGGGCTTTCCCGTAAGTGAAAGTGATACACCCACGCGCAGCTGTGGAGAAGGGTACTCCGTGGCTTGCAAGCGATGAGAACAGTCTTCGGCGTGAGGCCGATCAGAACAGTCTTCGGCGTGAGGCCGATCAGAACAGTCTTCGGCGTCAGGCCGATTAGAGCGGTCCGAGGCGTGAAGCCTATTAGGGCAGTCCTCTGGTTAAGTTTTGAATATTTGTCGGTTCATATATATGAGGAACGAATAAAGTTTATCGAGTAATAAACATTCTGCAGTCAGTAGTTCTAAACAGAGGTGGTAACCCTTGGTCGGGAACTTTCATTTCGATCTTTGAAAAAAAGAAGCAGTAAATAAATAAGTTTGAAACGGGCATTCCAGTGTTATTAAACTTTCCTTCTCACACACATCCACGCATACCCTGAGAGAAACATCATTGCTCGCCGACTTATTTGCTCGCCATTAAATTATTTACATCAAATTGGCGTCATAACGTGAAATTGTGCAACACCCATAAACATTATTTGCTTCAAAGTCAAACTTTAACCAAGTTTAGAAACCGCGATGGTTGTAAAATGGTGACCTTAGAACAGATGAACGCCGTTCAGTACTGCATTGAGGATCACAAAAACAAATGCGACAACTTCGCCAAACATTGCAACTTTCGTTGTATCGAAAGTATTCGAAAATTATTGGAATTATTCGACTCCGTTTAGCTCACGTGCACAGAGTAGCCAATCAAGACATAACAAAAGCTAAATAAATGTTTCGCTTTATGGTCATTGGTCCCAGAAATTGCTATTTTAAATGAACAGTGTAAGAATTAACTCCATATTGGAACAGTATTTATCAAACGTTAATCATTTCGCTTACTGTATCTTCATTATATGCCCAATGTACATATTTTTCATTTTTGTCTGTTTACAATACAGTGAGCTGGGAAATATAAACAAAAAATGGAAGATAATTGAAGTTTTAAGTTACAAATTATTATATTTGTATAGAAATATGGAAGTTCAAGTATAAGAGCAGATGCGTTCCGCTAAATTTAAATCTCGCATAACCATTCTTATTGCACCATTTTCCATAGTCATCTTGATGAAATGAGGTGTTAAAGCTGCAACCTTCCTTGTGACTTTGTGTATTATTCTAAACGCAGCCTCTTTATGTATATTAAATATATCCCCAGTCAATATTTGGAAGCTTTCAGTTGCATAGAACGGTAATGTAAGCAGGATCATAAATATTGGATTGAGTGCATAATTCCTCAGGGTTTGTGTTCTTAATTTTGCATGTAGTCTATGCTCCAGTTCTTCAACTACATGCTTTGATAGTAGAAATCTCATTTAGAAAGCTGTCATTTAGTTCTGAGATGCGATTTCCTCTCTGTTGGAAAACACGAGAAGACTTTTCAAATTGAGAATTCTAATCATCAGAGATATCAGAGTAATCTGAAATCTGAAAATATTAAAAATGTATAGGTTATGAACACAAACAATGTATTTTTATCATACGTTTGTGAAATAAGGAGTCTAATTATATATACAAGTAGCCACAAAATATGCTTTATTTACTAATTATTTAAAACTGCACTACTTATTTCTCTTCAGAAACTGTTGTGTAAATTCTGCAGTTCTGCTGATCCAAGTTCAATCAAGTTAACTGGAGAAAATACATCAGTTAGGTTTGTTCTTAGATCAAGAGGCCATGAACGTAGATCAATCTTTATAAAACCAAAATTCTAAGTTCAGCTTGGCTGAAGATCGTCTTCATATGTTTGAACTGAGACTATCTTTTATGCAATCGGACCTTACTGTTATAAATACATATTATATAGAAGACCTACATTCAGCTATATTAATTCTCCACCAGAGGAGAAATGTTGAAAATTACAAAATATTTACCAACTGCGTATTGTTGTCGATAGATAGCGCTACCTGTAATATCTTATTCTGGTGAGAAAGATATGAAATTATCTACAGAGTTTAATAAAAATTGAAATTATTGTGTCCCTATATACCGTATATTTCATTGCTACTTCTCATAAGAAAACAAACAATATCCATAACTTATATTGAGATAATAACAAACCAACAAGTAATTCTTTGTAAGTATGGAAGTCTGCTAAGCTGCGTATATTTACACTTTTGTCTTGGAGGACTAAATTTCCATTGATATGCTAATGGCTATTTTGAATAACACGATAAATCGTACTACACAGATGGTATAACTACATTACAACAATGATATGACAAATGGTTTATTCTTTCTGAAGGTTAAGTTGAGAAATAAAGAAACAACTTTATTTTTTCTCCTTTGTGGGGCCCAAGAATTATGACACGATCCTCGTACAATTATATTATTATATTCTTCCCATTGGCCGTACTTAATTTTCAGAAATTCTGTATTTTTGTAATTAAATTATAAACGAGAGGCCGTTAAAATATAACTCAACACTGATTGGTGTCTTTAGCAGAACATTTCACATTTGCTAAGCATATTTTTCTTCCCATGGCATTTTCTGTTAATCAGATCTACATAAATTCGGACATTAAATACTTTACCATCATGTATGCTTTGTTTTCAGTTTCTTTCTAGTTATTAACAATTCAGTATTCAAACTAATATAACTGTTTAAAACATCCATCTCATTTAATAACCAAAATGTAACCTATCGTCAGGTTCAAATAGTTGTGAGGGAAACCACCAGATGGCTGGACACGTAAAATATGAAAAGAAATCTTCCTACAGCCCAATAAAAGGAAAGGAATTGAGCGTGAAGGATGCTTCACAATATCGGTAAACGTGATAAAGAGTATTAAATTAAAATGTATTATAAAATAAGCGTTGTTGACATTATGCTATTATTTCAGGTATTTCTGTTTGAAACCTAACGGTCTATGTCTCACCATTTCATTCGAAGCATGGGAAAAGCACCAGGCAGCCTCAGAATTATCGCCCCATTAATCTCCTGTCTACTATTGGTCAATTGCTCGAGAAAGTAATTCTCGTTCGACTCCAAAATCAAATTTCATCGATTGACATTTCTAACTCGCAATTTGGCTTTAGAAAAGGACACTCAACGGACCTGCAACTCTTAAGACTAGCATATGACGTCACCGGGAAATTAAACAATGGGGCTTCAACGTTGGCGCTATTTCTTGACGTAGAAGCTGCATTTGATCGGTGCTGACACAACGGCCTGATTTACAAATTGCACCGAGAGTTTCACGGCCTCCAAAATTCTCTGCCATTGCTGCATCATTTCTTAGAAAATCGGCACTTCTACGTCCAAGTGGTTCGCTCCTCCTCAAAGGAGAGAGTGAAGCAGGCTAGTGTACCACAAGGGGCCATTATCTCCCTTCCTGTACATACTGTTCACCAATGACTTTCCCTTGGACGCCAGATGCAAAGTTGCAATGTATGCTGACGACACTGCAATATACAACCATCATAAAAATCCTCGTTTCGGGCTATTAGAAATGCAGCGGTATAATGACCGCTTCCTTTCATAGTTCCATGACTGGAAAATAAAAATTAATGCAAATAAATGCCAGCTTATCTATTTTTCAAAGCGGCGCCCTTCGGCTATGAACCTAACAGTCGGTGGTCAAGTATTGCACTGCCGTCAGTAAGTTAAATACCTCGGCGTGACTTTGACAGGCACAATGATCTGGTCCACCCATATAAAAGATAGCAACATCAAAGGGCGGCAGCGATTAAAGATGTGCGCCCCCATATTTAAGAGTAAACAACTGAAACTCCCCTCGAAGGTTTTCTTGTACAAGTCATTCATTCTGTCAGTGGTTCTATACGCATGTGTAGCCTGGGCAAACGCATCCAAAACAACTATCAAGTGCCTTCAAACACTGCAAAACCTCTCCGTCAGGAAAATCCTTTCCGCTCCCACCCTCACCACAAACGATTGCCTCCATCAAGAAGTCGGCAACTCGACCATCCCCGAGACATTGGAAAAAAGAGCCTCTTCCATTTGGGCGCGCATTCGTCGGCATACAAACCCTTTAATCCATAACATCGGAAAAGGTGAGCCAAAACACCGCAAATATAAACGGGTGAAAATACTGTAAATAAGGACGACTCGCCACCCATTGCGCCCCCAAAATTCCCGGCCCAAGGCCTCAGACACCGCCGGCAGGGGCCGCTACTCCCGGGCTGCCCAAGGAACTGAGCGACATTCTGCCGCACAGCAGGACAGCTGAGTGTAAATAGTGTACAAAGTGAAGTGAAGTGTGCGTGAATGAGTGTGTGAGTGCGAGGTACGTACTACATATGCCCATGAGTGCGTGCGTGAGTGTGTATGTGTTATATACGTAAATAGAATCACAAAAAAACATGAAATTCAAGGAAACACTGGAGCACCTAAAATTAAACGAACTAAGTAAAGCCATGATGCCAAAACCAACAAAAACTGAAAAGTGTAATATCATGCAAATGTAGAGCCTGTAAGCCGGGTCCATTGTACCGGCAACAAGTATATCAAACAAAAATAAAAAGCCTAAGAAAAAATGTATTTTGTAGATATTGTTATTTTCAAAGTTCTCATAAAAAATGTTGTTGGTACTTCCACCCCATTAGGTATAGTACTTAACACGTCTGAAAATCCGCCATTAGAAATTAATTGCAAGAATAAACCGCAGTCGTTCTCTTCGAATTATCGCGCAGCCCTTATTATATATCTAAATATATTGCACAAAGTTTTGGTAAGATTCAAACGGTCAAATGTGACAGCAGTAGTTCCGATGTTAAAATCTTAACGGTCAAATGGGGCAAATGTTTTAATAGTTAATATTGTTGAAACGCTAGGTTCCGCTCAAGTGTTTAAAACTGAAATCCCCGACAAGAAACATGCTGAGCTATACTGAGTGAAACATCTTTTCCTACAAATTCGCTCAGTCCTTTATGATAAACCGTCATCCAGCTACTTATGAGGTATTGAGTGAATGAGGGACCACTTAATCAGGTTCAAACGGGCAGAACCGCCTCATGTTTCACGGGAATGGCGAATAACATGAAAAGTAATGTATAAATAGACCCTCTTTGAACAGAAACTATCACTTCAGTTTCGCTGTACTTCTTGCTTCTACAGCAAAATATGTGATGGAAGAATTTCTATAAAGGTTTCTCTTAAAGTTCAAACAGGTAACTTACATTAAGGTAGTTGTCTGATTTGTTTATGAGAACTCCTAGGTGGTTTACCGGGAGAAACACGAGTCAGTTGGAGAAGTTAATGTCATGTTGGCACGTTGGCCATAGTAGCTCAAATGTTTGGAGCGGCTGGACGGAAACCAGAAGATCCTTGGTTCAAATCCCGGCTATGTCACTGCATATTTCAATCTGGCTCTACGCTTTCATAGTGCGTCCTACACATGGCTAGTGTGAAATAAATTAATTTCCAATTAATTTATTCTTATAAATGCATATTATACGGAAGGCCATGATTGAGCTATATTAATTGTCCACTAGGGGAGAAATGCTGCCTGAAAAATATTGAAAATTACAAAATATTTACCAACTGCGTATTGCTGACGATAGAGACCCACCGGTAGTATTTTATTGTGGTGAGAAAGATTTTCAATTATCTACAGAGTTTAGTAATAAATTATAGTTATTGTGCCCAGTTATACGTTAGATTTAATTGGTGATTGTTATGTGAAAATAAACAAAACTCACCATGTATATAAGACAATAACGGACGAACAAGTAATTCTGTGTGGGAACGGAAGTCTTCTAAAGTGTATATATTTACACTTCTCGTTACGCAATGTATATTGTAGATATTGTTACTTCCTAGGTTGTCATTAAATATTGTTGATATTTCCACTCCATTAGGTATAGTGCTCAACACGTCTGAAAATCCACCATTAGACAAAACAGAGCATGACCTTGATGTAATAAGGACATTGGCATTCCAGGTTTCTGAAAACTAAGTAGTAATTTACTTAGAACTATGATTTGACTTTTAATCACAGAAACAGTACAAACACTAAACACACATTCTGATATTTGTTCTACAATGGTATTTACTTCACAGATTTTTCCATACGTTCTTCAACAAATTGTTACAAGCGTCTATTTGATACTTTATTTGGCAAATGGTTTGCTGATCTTGCTCTACCTGATAAACTGGTTCGCATACGGCTTTCTGCTGTGCTCAACGCATTCGATTCAAATAGCCATGGTCGTTAAAAGCGATATACAATGGGCTGGCCAGCTACTGAAAGCTAAACTTCTTGGGTTCGAGTCTCGTCAACTGTAGTCAAGTGTGCCCGTAGTAAAGAACGGGAAGGGCCCTAGTAAAGTAATCGGTGTGACAGCATCCTTGGATGTTGACGTATCATTTGACCACTTACTCGGATTTTGCCTTTTTATACTAAAAACTGCAATGAGATTGTAGAAATAATATATTTACAAATGAAAAGACTCAAAATTTTGTTAGTATAACCAACAAAGGCCATCAGAATATTATAATAACACAAAAGCAAACTAAAATATTGGTAAATTGCATACAACGTCGTGTTGCCCAGAGCAACTTCTCCAAATAAAGGGTTAAGTGTGTACTTGATACTAGTACATGTAAAACATTTGTAGAGTTTTACCAACTGCATATTGTAGCCCATAGATGGCACTACCTGTAATACCTTATTGTGCTGAGGAAGATGTGCAATTATTTTACGGAGCTTAATAATAAATTATAATTATTGTGCCCATATACTCTGTAGATATAATCACTATCTCTTATATGAAATTAAACAATATCCATAATGTATATTGCGATAGTAACAAACCAAGAAGTAATTGTTTGTAGGGACCTAAGTCTTCTAAAGTGTGTATATTTACACTTCTGGGTAGACAATGTTTATTGTTGATATTGTTAATAAGTAGTTGTAATTTAAGCACCGTTATTGGTAACTTATTGGTAGCTGTATCCAATTAAAATGCCCAACACATCTGAAAATGACTATTACAAATGTCGTGGGAGATAACACAGCATGACGTTTGTGAAAACCCTTTGTAAATAAGTTAACAATATGTTTTGAGTATTATTCACAAAAAAGTAAAACATTTTTTCCATCCGTTCTCCGACAAACTGATAGAGGTGTCTAAGTGTGCACTTAATACTAGAAAAGGTAAACCATTTCTAGAGATTTAGTAATTATCTTTGTGTTCATTACTTTTTTATTAAATTTAAGCATTTTCGATGTATCGATCTTACATGAGGAAACAGTGTCTGCAAACTTTTCAGATACAATAACAGGAACGTGTCATTCATGTGAATCGTTAGAAATAATATATAACGTGACCCAATGTTGTGACAGGGAGAAAGAAGAGCATCTCCAAATCCGTTTATGTCAAGGGTCAAACGGGCGGCTGCAATGGTCATTTGTTTGTCACTTACTGTACATCAGGTTACTAATGTATCTCTCTTCTGTAAATAAAATGACGAACTCAGTGCTGTCAATGAAGGTCCGCTGAGGACTCCTAGCACTCGTGGTAGAGTGTGTCTAGTGAATGCGAGTGCAGTTTGCCCCTCAAAGGAACCTCACCCTACCACCCACTAATGGCCGTCATAAATCTATGTCCACACTTCAGAAATGGAGCACTGTCTTTGAGGACCAATAGCAACCCTGATTTCCTGGAAATGACAGTCGCATGTTTACTCCACGTGGAGTCTGAATTGCCAAAGTCCAACTTCCAGTTGATCTGTTTCATTACGTGCAGAACTTCGTTGTGTGTTACGATGTGAAGACCGTGGGAGGGTAATGCAGTAGTAAATGCAAATGAAGTAGTAGATAACTTTCAGTCAACTGAAAATAATCAAAGTGAAGACAATAGTGTGAGTAACTGGGTCGAGTTATTTTATTGGAAAAGCTTCAAAACACAAAGTTTCAACGGGAACTGTTTCTAAGCAAATTCAAGCGCTTTTTTTGAACGCATATAAATATGTGCTGACAAATAATCTTGGTAATTGTTTTTCTTCAATATGCTTTGATTCTGGCGTGTTTTCGGTGCTTGGGTTCGCAATTCCCAATGTTGTGTATGGTGGGATTTTGATGGTGTCGGATGCGCGCCCAGATGGAAGAGGCACGTTTGTTGATGGCCTCGTTGATGTAAAGGACGTGGGTTTCATGGTGAATGGTGGCAGTTGTTCTTCGGATAGGAGCAGACAGGATTTTGTGTAGGGATAGGTTTTGTAGGGTTTGGGGATAATTTAGGGCGGTGTTGGAGGCGTTGGCCCAGACCACGCAGGCGTACAGGACCACGGATAAAATAAAGGATCTATAGAGGATGATCTTCGAGCGCAGCTTTAGCTGTTTTCTATTAAATATGGGGGCGCACATCAGTGATCGCTGCCGCCCTTTGTTGGCGCTATCTCTTAGACGGGTAGTCCAATGCATCGTGCGTGTCAAGGCCACGCCGAGGTACTTGACTTGCTGACGGTAGCGCAATACTTGACCATCGACCGTTAGGTCCACTGCCAAAGGGCGCCGCTTTGTAAAATGTATAAGCTGGCACTTGTTCGCATTAATTTTGATTTTCCAGTCATGAAGCCATGAAAGGAAGCGGTCAATGTACCGCTGCATCTCTAACAGTCCATAACGAGGATTTTTATGATGGTTGTATATTGCAGTGTCGTCAGCATACATTGCAACTTTGCATCTGGCGTCAACGGGGAAGTCGTTGGTGAAGAGTATATACAGGAAAGGTGACATAATAGCCTCTTGTGGTACGCCAGCCTGCATCACTCTCTCCTTTGAGGAGGAGCGACCCACTTGGACGTAGAAGCGCCTGTTTTTTAAACAATTATGCAGCGATTGCAGTGAATTTTGTAGGCCGGGAAACTCTCGGTGCAGCTTGTAAATTAGGCCGTTGTGCCAGCACCGATCAAATGCGGCTTCTAAGTCCAAAAATAGCGCCAACGTTGAAGCCCCATTGTTAAATTGCTCGGTGACGTCATCGACTAGTCTTAAAAGACAAATGAAACACTGGATATAACATAAATATAAATAAAGACAAAACACTATCAAAATTTGCATTACTGAACAAAAGACTGTTTTCAGTAAGTTAAATGCCAGGTCAGGAGATGGCGCGATTATACAAAATTAATTGGATCAAAGAACCGTAAGAACTTAACTTGATGATCAAGCTGTATAGAATGATGAACACCATTTTTTTTCTCTTGGAAGCCAGTTTAAAAATGGACTTTTTTTATTTACGTCCTCCAACGTCATATCAGATGGTGAATGAATTATCTGAAATGATGCTCAAATGAGTCCAGGATGCATGGAGCTTAGTTTCTGTGTTATCCCCGACGATCTACAGCGTCTACGTGGCTGACCTTCCCACTGAACAGCACGTCAACATAGCACAATATGCTGACGACGTGCTGCTATTTTCAACAAACAGACACCCACGCAGAACCTTCAACCCCATCCAACGTTATCTAATCCTCCTCCACGATTGGTTCACGCTTTGGCGATTGTCCATTAACACGGAGAAAAGCCAAGCGACATTGTTCACCAAGTGCCGCTTTCCCGCCAATTTCCCCACATTCACCTACTTTGGGCAAGGGATCCGTTTGGTGAATTCAATCAAATAGGAGTTAAGCTGGACAAGAAACTAACTTTTCGGGAACATATCCAGGAACAAGCTCATCGGTAGTGTGGTGCCGTGGCATCACTATACACTGTGCTTATGTCTGCGACGTCTGTTTCCCTAAAGTTGCGCCTCTTTATGGCTCTGGTCCTCCCTATCATGCTCTACGCGTGCGAATTCTGGGGTATGACCTCAGGCTCAAACCTGGTACTGCTCCAACGTGCACAGAATAAATGTCTTTGGATTATTTATTCTGTATGCACAAGGTTCCCCATGAGACTACTTCACGAGGCTTCATCCCTCCGCTATGTGGAGGATGAAATCAGGCGCCGGGCCATCAAATTCTTCCAGAGTTTGCCTCAACCATCAGAGCGTCCTAGCCAGATCCCTTGGGGACTATGTACCTCGTGAGCGTCGCTTAAAGCGATACTGGTTACCCCGCATGTCTTGCGGTCATTACCGGTAACCACATGGTCTCCATTCCAGCCTAAACTAAATTACAGCTATCCAATACTTTTTGCGGAAAACTCAAAATTATACTTATCTTCTTCCAAGTTTATTAACTAATCCACCAGCGGTGCATGCTGTCTGTAGCACCCGGTTCATCATTCCCCGAGGAGCAACAAGCTACCTCCCTTCTCTACACCCACTAAATTTAAACCCGTCATCCTATAACATCCACATCCCGCCACTACGTGGCAAAGCTCTTCCCAGAGCAGGTACACGACTTGAGCACCCTTGGGGCTGTTCCAAACAGCCTGCCAGCCTGGAATTGAATTGAATTGGAGCTTAGCTACCCGACATTTGTCTTCAAGGATAAAGGAAAACTCCGGAAAAGCACTATCCAGGTAACTCACCCTGACCGAGGTTCAAACTCGGGACCTCTTGAAGCTGAGGCAGACACGCTACCATATACGCCACCGAGGAGGGCAAACAAAATTAGAAATTCGTTGACTTAAAGAGCATATATACGCTAGTTACGTTTCTTTGACCTAACGCCATCTCCTGACCGATCATTTAATTAACTGGAAACAGTCTTTTGTTTAGTAATGCAAATATTGATAGCGTTTTGCCTTTGGAAATTAAATGTTTCACAATAGCCGTGTGTAGGCTAAAGTATGGAAAGATAGACTGAAAAATTCAATGCCATAGCCGGGATTTGAACTAACAGTGGTCCGAACTATAACGCCCGGACCTTAAAGTACTTACAGCATAGAAAGTCGTCATTAAGGTAGTTGTCTCATGTGTTTATGAGAACTCCTAGTGGTTTACCGGGAAAAACACGAGTTATTTGGAGAATTCAGTGTCATATCGGCACGTTGGCCATAGTATCTCAAGGGTTAGAGTGGCTAGACGGCAACCAGAAGATCCGTGGTTCAAATCCCGGCTATGGCATTGAATTTTTCAGTCTGATTCTATCTTTCCATGTTTTTTCTTTGTTTATATTTGTGTTGATTCCAGTCTTTATTTGTGGTTATAACATTTAATAAATTTCCTGACTGTGGGAGACATTGACATATATCTAGTAGACATTGTATAATTTTAACAGCCTCTACTCCACAATTAACCACATTCCTTGTATCTTTATGTGCTAATTGTAATTTTGAAGTTACTAAAGGAAAAAATAGTATATTGCATTGAAGTTTACATTTCATTTTATTTCTCCAAGTTGTTGATCTTGTTTCATATAGCTCGAATTGCCCAAATGTTCACAAGAATAATTTACACATTCACAAATAAGTGACAGATTAAAGAAGTTCATGTAAACAAACTCATAAGATGTTTATTGAAGTGGTTACTACATGGGCTTGTGCAGCCGACAAAGCCCCCTGAATATTGTGACCTACTACGATTACATTTATAATAAAGGTCACAGGGAAGAAGCTAAGAAGAGAAAGTGAACGTCAAAATAACCTTCAGCAGAGGAGATTGGGACCGTAGAAACCCTAGGAGCTTCAGGGAACGGGGGCGGGTGGTTTTATTAATTCACAGAAATCGACGTCATTTCCCAGAGGCAAGTTACAAGCTATTCCACTAAGGGATAAAATGGAAAATTGTGCCATTTGGAGTAATAAACCATAAAACCACAGAAACCACTTATATTTTCCTTTATTACTTTCCGTTTTCCTTTCTGCCTTGTTTAAAACATTCCAAGCAATTGTTATTTTGCAGATTGTCTTTGTTTTTGGCAGCTTTAAATGCTACAGTTTAGATGAAGAATAATTTTGGTGACATTTAACAACGAGATTAGTTTTATCCCGACCATATTAATCTAAAACAATGATTAAAATTTAACTACGCCAGCAAATAACACTGGCAAAAAAAAAAAAAAAAAAAAAAAAAAAAAAAAAAGAAATTGAATGTTTCGAGCCCTTCATGAGGCAATTCCTACTAATTTTGGGTTGAGAAAAATAAATATGACAATGAAAAATTGTTATAAGCTCTAGTTTCTATGATATACACAAGATGGAAGTATTACATATTAACGGATAGAGAGAAAAGGATACATTTTAATTACACACATGCTAACAACAATGAAAGTGCATTTGATATTTTTTTAACTGGTAATTACATGCTAAGAGTTCTAAATTGATGGAAAAATACTTAGCAGTTAGTCGTGTCTGAAGAGAATCATGTGGTGGCCTATTGACTTCGTCGTCTTTTAGCTTGTCTCTTGTGATGGAGTTCCGCAGAATCCCTATACAAAGACCAACAGTAATCCCCAAACATTACTTCATTACAGCGACCCTGATTTCTTTGTTCCTTAACAGAAATGTCCTGATGGAATCTCTCTCCATGTTCATTACTAACAGCTCCACAACTAGGAGGGAAAAAGTCTAGGTGGGAGTGGAGAAAATGGATCTTAAGGGACATGTTGTATCCAAGGTTACGGTATTTTTGCAGGAGCACTGTCACCAAATGCTTGTAGTTGTCTTCTCTTTTGCTGCCTAAAAATCCCTTGAAGGATTCCCAAGCTTCCTTTTCTTTCCCCTCCAAAATTTGATCAAATTCAGTTTCCTTTACTAGTTCTATTATTAGCGGTCCGACCAAAATGCCTTCTTAACCTTTGCATCACTCATATTCCAAAATTTCTCTCTGATTGTGCTTTGTTATTTGACAGGTTTGTCAACTCCCAAAATATTCTCCCAAATTTAAAATCTTCCATCTAAAGAGTGTAATGTCACTTTATCTTCAAAATAAGAGCTAATCTCCCATTTTTATGATGATTTTTTAATTCAGCAGATGGAAATACATCTAAGTTGACTATTTTTAAACCGGAAACACTTTCATTGTTACCCAGTGTAACCAATATCACAAGCTGAAATTTGATATGATTATACCATAATAGTGTGTGAAACTACTGTATAATATGTATATTACACACACTAATTCCATGCAAAGGGGTTGTCCACACAGATGTACGAGGACTGTTCAATAAACTATGATCATAATTTCTTACGGTCATAACGTTTCGCACTAAGATTCAATATTTATTATCCTGTTAGCTTAAGGTTAAACGAAAACGCCATAGTAGTTTCATTATAGTTCTTCTGGTTCCCGCCTGTAAGAACCAGGCAAGTTCTGACATGTTTAGTATCGCCTAACGCTGCAATGGAGATTACACGCGAAGAACAATATACGACTTTGAAATTCTGCTTTCGTCTCAATAGCTGAGGTCTATACAATGTTACAGGAGGCATATGGAGAGTCTGTTCTTCCCTACAGCACAGCTCGAAGGTGGTTTAAAATGTTTAAAGAGGGGTGACAGTCAATTTAAAAGAAAAATGTGGACCCGGTGTTCCAGTTACTGCACTTCCGGAAGAAAACATCAACACTGCTGCTGTCATTGTGAGAGAGATTCGACGACTTACCTAAAGTTCACTTTCTGAAATACTGAACATTTCATTGTGTGCCACTCACACGTTGGCGACAAACATTACACCAGAGACGTGTTTGAGCGCGATGAGTTGATTCCCGAACAAAAGGACACGCACATGCCGGTCTGCATGCAGTTAAAATTGATGTTAGAGGAAGATCCGGAGTTTCTTTCGAACGTAATCACTGCTGATGAAACTTGGCTCCATCATTTTGCTCCTGAGAGCAAACAGCAAAGCTCAATGTGGAAACCTCATTCGTCACCAACCCTCAAAGAGCAAAAGTGGTTGCTTCTGCTGAAAAAAGCTGTGGTCATCTCATTCTTTGATATTCATGGAATGGTTTTTCAGCATCTTGTACCGGCACACATATCAGTAATTCAACAATGATACAGGGATGTCCTTAAAACATTTTAAGTCCATATTAGGTGCAATCGAACACATTTCCCTGAAGCAGGCTGGATGATGCACCACGATAATGCGCAGCCACATATTGCCAATTTTGTTGCTGAATATCTTGCAAAAATCAACGTGAAGTTCATCCCTCACCCTCCCTATAGTCCGGATTTAGCCCCATGTGACTTTTTTCTATTTCCTAACCTGAAGAAACTCCTTCTTGGGAGTCATTATACAGCATCAGAAGCAGTGGTGAAGGCTGCGGAGGCGATTTTGAACGATCTCACAAAAATGGTTTTCAGTATGTCTTTGAAGACTGGCAGAACCACTGGGAAAAGTGCATCGCATTCAGGGGAGACTATTTTGAGAAGGAAAATCAAAATTAAGAGGATGAGTAAAGGTACGTTATCAAAACAAATTGTGATCAATCTTTATTGAGCAGAACGCTAAGTTGCACTTAGAGTTTCTCTGTATTTCACGGAATAGCATATAACTTGAAAGAGAATATTTCAACCAAAAGTGAGTAATAGTAAAAAGAGTTATAAAATTTTATTAAAAGGGAAGTCATAGTCGCTACATGGGTTAATGTCACTTTGTACACTGTGACCAAGTGTCGCATTTCGCGCAAGTTTCATGAAGTAGTTATCTTTGAATGCATATTTGAACTCCTAAGAGTGACCCTGTAGCACCGGACCTCCCCACTACGTTGGCATGCCAGCCGTCCTTATATACTACCTGAAATGTCCAAATTGTAACCGCGAGAGTTTGCGAGTTATATCTATATTCAATTCTAACAAATTAATTAACAAATATTTCTACATAAATTTCATATGCGCTATTCACACTAATAATTTTTAAACTGTTGGTAATAATTTATTATGTTGATCAGCTTTACTTCAGTATAAAACAATATACTTTAGACGAACTAATGCGAAGAATGTGAATAATAACCAGTTATGAGTTAGGATACCAGAATGTTACTAATAGAACACGTCTTTTTGTTATTTTGTTGCATAATGACATACAATGGAAGGTTCTGGGACCAAGTTATGAGGTGTGAAGCAGTGCATGTATTTTGCATGTAACTATTACCTCACAATTAGATACATTAGAGCTTCCGACCGTGTCTTGCTCTCCAAAGATGGCACCACCTGTAATTTATATCAGCGTTTAGAAGGATAAGCTATTATATGCCAAGACTAATAACAAACTGCAACTATGTGACTTAAAGGTAGTTAATGTTTAATTTGTTTTTCTCATATGAAAACCAATAGTAACTATACTTCATAATAAGAAAGCAATGAACGAACGCATTATTGTATGTCAGAAAGGAAGTGTTCTAAAGGAATTATATGTATTCAGGTCTCGTAAACATATTCGTGTTTTAATGAATATAACATGGTCGGTTGCTAATTCCGTTCAAGTTTTGTACAGTTATGAATAGAGCTATTTGCAATATAATCTTCCGTTTATCACAAATCCTAAGGCTCCAGTGTGAGGTTAGAGACCGGAGTCAGTAAGAACTTTCAAAATATCTCGTTAAAGACGAATGTCGTGTAACCCTAAACGTCAAATCACCTATTTCATTCACTGTGCGCTGTGACTTGACGTTAGAGGACATAAAGAAAAATGAAACCTTTAAGGATATTAATAGAAAATTCAAAATCTTAATCTCACTTCTCATTCAAATGTCATCATAAATTGTCAGAACGGGAAGCAGATATTCAAAACTTTCCGAAATGCTACATGTAAGGTTGGTTTGAGAGAAATCTTGTAAGGCTTTGTGTTGTATCAATGTAAGATGCCAAAATTAAACCAAATGTTTGAATTATTTACAGCGTTTTGTTTTAGTTATACCCTTCTGTGGCATACAGAAACAGGAACCGGACGTATTTCTAAACTTTGATTGGAGTATTTATAAACCTGTTTTGACAAAAGAAATACGAGTCATTTAACATGAGTTTTTAACAGATCTGGATTGGATTATTCTAAGAAGGGGATTCGACACTTCTAGGAGACTAGATCTATTGAACCTATGACCCAAGTGGGACATTCCTAGGAGGAAGATTGAGGTGAGAGGACCGACAAGGTAGCAGACCAAAGGAGTCATGGCGGTGTCTCTTACAATTTAGCAGTACTAAGCTCCCCGGTCGGCGAGTATAGAACTAGTATCCCACTCGCCGTGGTCCTGAACTGTTCCACTAGTACGAGACTCCAGTCGACACTTTCTACTCTGAAAGAGACCTAATTGGAGAGGGGGTGTGGAATGCTAATGGAGAGACTGTATACTGGGGGTTGTAATTAACCTACCCAGTATGCGCTTGGGGAGCCGGCACAATGCCTAAAAAAAAACTATGCATAAAGTAACCCTGCCAAGAGTATCGAACCTGGAACTCCCATACACGAAACCGCCTATGCCAATGACTTGGTACTGGCATTGCAGTAGGATATTATCTAGCTTTTAGGATGTATAAGAAATGTAACGGTTTTACACAATGAAAGTCTCTAACACCCGATATTTCATTATATAATTACTTCTTAACCTTTATAGAACTATTTTGCACTTGCGTTATTTTAATTATCTACGTAGCAGACATATTTATAAAATACAATTAAAAATAATGTAGACTATATCGGTCTCACTCTGGGGTAACAAAATGAACTTCAAAGTCTGTATCGTTTTGTAATGTAAAGTATAAAGATTTGTATTTCTCTATATTCCGTAGGTAAGATGTTCATAAATCAGTAGCACACACATACACAGGCAGAAATAATATTAAAACATAATTCCTCATGTTGTTTTTTTCATATAGGGATACTCAAAATTTGGAATTTGAATGAAATTTGTGTTTCGCCATGTTTGGTTAAAACACACCACACTCGGAGAGAAATTTGGAATAAACAGTACCAGTCAAAAGGTTTCGATATCCTATCACAATTATGGATTTGTTGATAAAACATGGATTTAGTTTTGAATATTGTATCATATCCCCGTTCTGATCATAAAATATATATGAACATGTAGATCCTACTATGTACTTCACTGAATTACCACGTAGAAGTTTATCGCTGACGAGCTCTCACAAGTACACTGATGTACATTTGTCTATAACGCTTCTAATCAAGTAGGCATTATTGCTTCTGCAGTCTGTGTGACAAGCAGTTCACATGTTTTATCCAATTTGCATGGCTTTATATTCTGTCTTTATATGGCTGTCTTCCTTGATGTGGCACAGGCACTCGACAGGGTTTGGCATGATTGTTTGCTCCTTAAGCTCTACCGCATCGGTCTTCCTAATTACTTATCACATCTAATCCACAGTTTCCTCTACGACTGCAGCTTTTCAGTACGCATTGGTGGAAAGCTTTCATCCCCACGTAATATTACCGCAGGTGTCCCACAGGGTTCTATCTTGGCTCCGACTCTATTTAATATATACATTTCTGATTTTCCTGACTTAGCTCCGACTTCTTTAGATCTTTACGCTGATGACACAGTTCTATATTATTCTCATGTTAATCTCCAGCACGCACAAGTGGTACAGCTCTCTTTAGATCGCCTAACTCATTGGTTCAGCACTTGGCGGATCTCTTTGAACCCTCAGAAAACCGAAGCTAAAATCTTCCTTCTTCGCCGATGTACTCCGCTTACTCCGTTGTGTCTCTACAGGAACAATGTCCCATGGCTCCCCACTACAACTCCCGTTAAATACCTCGGAGTGCTTTTGGACTCTCGACTGACCTGGCGTGCTCATATCGATCGTATTATATCACTGGCCTCCGGACGAACTTTCAAAACACTCACCTCTGTTGCATCGCCGTTCCAGCTTCGGCCTACAGTCTTCATTGTTACTCCACAAATCACTCGTTCGTCCACTTATTACATATGCATGCCAAGTGTGGGGGGCCGCACACAAATGTCATCTGCGTCGTCTTCAGGTCATACAGAATCGCTTCATGCGCATCGCTACCAACGCTCCATGGTTCATCCGTAATCAGCAGCTCCATCACGAACTAGGACTGTTGCCTCTTCACGACTACATTCGCAGGATCGCTCGTCGTTTCTTTTCCACGCTGCAAGAAGTTCCAGGAGCTGTGTATTATAACATCGGCGTCCGCACATGCCAGCCCTCACGCTTGAAGAGGAGACTACCACAGGACCTGCTTCTAAGTGATACATCTGACTCGAGTGATTCTAGTGCTTGATGTCTGTCTTACATCTTCTTTCGTCTCAGAGAGTATTATTGGAGTTCTAACTTAATGTAGTTAGGGGGCGGCCTGTTAGCCCACCCCTGAGTGTTATTGTTCTTATTGTACTGTTACCTTCTTTTCACTCTGATCTGCAAAACACTGTACTGCTGATCGATCAATAAAAAATTATAAAAAAAAATATTCTGACGTTACTGCTCTGTTCTATTGTCACACCGACTATTCGCGAACTACTAACTACCCTGGATCGACTAGTTTATTGGTTCTCTAACTGGGGCATTTCCCTGAACACTAACAAGACAGAGGTTAAGATCTTCTCTTTACGTCCTTACTTGGAGAACAGCTACCGACATAACGGAGGATGAAGTGGATCACTCAAAGCATAGTGTGACTTTGTTGGTTCGTAGAATTAAAAGTTCAACTTGCTGAAATTCGAAATTTTGTTTATTTCCGTACACTCTGTTCAGTTCTTACGTATCAGAATTACGTCACATACACAATCACAATCTACCAAGGTCGATGATCACAACAATAGTGTTTTGAAGTAACTATCACTTCAGTTTCGGTATACGTCTTGCATCTACAGCGAAATGTGTGATGCAAGAATTTCTGTAAACGTTTGTCTTAAAGTTGAAACAAATACAAAAGAATATATGGAGTAATAGTGTAATATAATAATTAACTTAGGCCCAGTTGCGTAAAAATCGCTAACAGCAGTTCATGTATAATTGAAGATTGATACCGAAATTAAGGTTTGCCAGAAGTAAAGAACCATGATGGATGTCAAAGGAATGTTGGTTCTTTGTTACGACAAGGGCAAGGCCAGTTCAGTTGTGGGGAAAGCTTTTATAACAAAAGCAATGTAAGAAACAGTGTCCTTAGCAGTTTTCTAAAGGGGCTCACTTGACGTGTTGAATAGGGTATTCTTTGGATCATTCTGAATGGCATGACAAAACAGCCACAAAGGGATTTTGGTTGAATGACGAGGGATTTCCCGTAAGTGAAAGTAATACACCCACGCGCAGCTGTGTAGAAGCGTACTCCGTGGCTTGCAA
Source organism: Mantis religiosa (assembly GCA_030765055.1). Lineage (NCBI taxonomy): Eukaryota > Metazoa > Arthropoda > Insecta > Mantodea > Mantidae > Mantis > Mantis religiosa. Next base: position 12,462,410 of record CM060951.1, read on the forward strand.
GCGATGAGAACAGTCTTCGGCGTGAGGCCGATCAGAACAGTCTTCGGCGTGAGGCCGATCAGAACAGTCTACGGCGTGAGGCCGATCAGAACAGGCTTCGGCGTGAGGCCGATCAGAACAGTCTACGGCGTGAGGCCGATCAGAACAGGCTTCGGCGTGAGGCCGATCAGAACAGTCTACGGCGTGAGGCCGATCAGAACAGTCTTCGGCGTGAGACCGATCAGAAGGGTCTTCGGCGTCAGGCCGATTAGAGCGGTCCGAGGCCTGAAGCCTATTAGGGCAGTCCACTGGTTCTGTCTTGAATATTTGTCGGTTCATATATATATGAGGAACGAAGAAAGTTTATCGAGTAATAAACATTCTGACATCAGTAACTCTAAACAGAGGTTGGTAACCCTTGGTCGACAACTTTCATTTCGATGTTTGAAAAGAAGAAGCAGTAAATAAATAAGTTGGAAACGGGCATTCCAGTGTTGTTAAAATCTCCTTCTCACACACATCCACGCGAACCCTGAGAGAAACCTCATTGCTCCCCGAATTATTTGCTCGCCATTAAATTATTTGCATCAAATTGGCGTCACAACGTGGAATTGTGCAACACCCATAAACATTATTTGCTTGAAGATCAAAATTTAACCAAGTTTGCGAAACCGCGTGGGTTGTAAAATGCTGATCTTAGAACAGATGAACGCCGTTCAGTACTGCATTGAGGATCACAAAAACAAATGCGACAACTTCGCCAAACATTGCAACTTTCGTTGTATCGAAAGTATTCGAAAATTATTGGAATTATTCGACTCCGTTTAGTTCACGTGCACAGAGTAGCCAATCTAGACATAACAAAAGCTAAATAAATCTTTCGCTTTATGGTCATTGGTCCCAGAAATTGTTATTTTAAATGAACAGTGTAAGAATTAACTCCATATTGGAACAGTATTTATCAAACGTTAATCATTTCGCTTACTTTATCTTCATTATATGCCCAATGTACATATTTTTCATTTTTGTCTGTTTACAATACAGTGAGCTGGAAAATATAAACAAAAAATGGAAGATAATTGAAGTTTTAAGTTACAAATTATTATATTTGTATAGAAATATGGAAGTTCAAGTATAAGAGCAGATGCGTTCCGCTAAATTTAAATCTCGCATAACCATTCTTATTGCACCATTTTCCATAGTCATCTTGATGAAATGAGGTGTTAAAGCTGCAACCTTCCTTGTAACTTTGTGTATTATTCTAAACGCAGCCTCTTTATGTATATTAAATATATCCCCAGTCAATATTTGGAAGCTTTCAGTTGCATAGAACGGTAATGTAAGCAGGATCATAAATATTGGATTGAGTGCATAATTCCTCAGGGTTTGTGTTCTTAATTGTGCATGTAGTCTATGCTCCAGTTCTTCAACTACATGCTTTGATAGTAGAAATCTCATTTAGAAAGCTGTCATTTAGTTCTGAGATGGGATTTCCTCTCTGTTGGAAAACACGAGAAGACTTTTCAAATTGAGAATTCTAATCATCAGAGATATCAGAGTAATCTGAAATCTGAAAATATTAAAAATGTATAGGTTATGAACACAAACAATGTATTTTTATCATACGTTTGTGAAATAAGGAGTCTAATTATATATACAAGTAGCCACAAAATATGCTTTATTTACTAATTATTTAAAACTGCACTACTTATTTCTCTTCAGAAACTGTTGTGTAAATTCTGCAGTTCTGCTGATCCAAGTTCAATCAAGTTAACTGGAGAAAATACATCAGTTAGGTTTGTTCTTAGATCAAGAGGCCATGAACGTAGATCAATCTTTATAAAACCAAAATTCTAAGTTCAGCTTGGCTGAAGATCGTCTTCATATGTTTGAACTGAGACTATCTTTTATGCAATCGGACCTTACTGTTATAAATACATATTATATAGAAGACCTACATTCAGCTATATTAATTCTCCACCAGAGGAGAAATGTTGAAAATTACAAAATATTTACCAACTGCGTATTGTTGTCGATAGATAGCGCTACCTGTAATATCTTATTCTGGTGAGAAAGATATGAAATTATCTACAGAGTTTAATAAAAATTGAAATTATTGTGTCCCTATATACCGTATATTTCATTGCTACTTCTCATAAGAAAACAAACAATATCCATAACTTATATTGAGATAATAACAAACCAACAAGTAATTCTTTGTAAGTATGGAAGTCTGCTAAGCTGCGTATATTTACACTTTTGTCTTGGAGGACTAAATTTCCATTGATATGCTAATGGCTATTTTGAATAACACGATAAATCGTACTACACAGATGGTATAACTACATTACAACAATGATATGACAAATGGTTTATTCTTTCTGAAGGTTAAGTTGAGAAATAAAGAAACAACTTTATTTTTTCTCCTTTGTGGGGCCCAAGAATTATGACACGATCCTCGTACAATTATATTATTATATTCTTCCCATAGGCCGTACTTAATTTTCAGAAATTCTGTATTTTTGTAATTAAATTATAAACGAGAGGCCGTTAAAATATAACTCAACACTGATTGGTGTCTTTAGCAGAACATTTCACATTTGCTAAGCATATTTTTCTTCCCATGGCATTTTCTGTTAATCAGATCTACATAAATTCGGACATTAAATACTTTACCATCATGTATGCTTTGTTTTCAGTTTCTTTCTAGTTATTAACAATTCAGTATTCAAACTAATATAACTGTTTAAAACATCCATCTCATTTAATAACCAAAATGTAACCTATCGTCAGGTTCAAATAGTTGTGAGGGAAACCACCAGATGGCTGGACACGTAAAATATGAAAAGAAATCTTCCTACAGCCCAATAAAAGGAAAGGAATTGAGCGTGAAGGATGCTTCACAATATCGGTAAACGTGATAAAGAGTATTAAATTAAAATGTATTATAAAATAAGCGTTGTTGACATTATGCTATTATTTCAGGTATTTCTGTTTGAAACCTAAGGGTCTATGTCTCACCATTTCATTCGAAGCATGGGAAAAGCACCAGGCAGCCTCAGAATTATCGCCCCATTAATTTCCCGTCTACTATTGGTCAATTGCTCGAGAAAGTAATTCTCGTTCGACTCCAAAATCAAATTTCATCGATTGACATTTCTAACTCGCAATTTGGCTTTAGAAAAGGACACTCAACGGACCTGCAACTCTTAAGACTAGCATATGACGTCACCGGGAAATTTAACAATGGGGCTTCAACGTTGGCGCTATTTCTTGACGTAGAAGCTGCATTTGATCGGTGCTGACACAACGGCCTGATTTACAAATTGCACCGAGAGTTTCACGGCCTCCAAAATTCTCTGCCATTGCTGCATCATTTCTTAGAAAATCGGCACTTCTACGTCCAAGTGGTTCGCTCCTCCGCAAAGGAGAGAGTAAGGCAGGCTGGTGTACCACAGGGGGCCATTATCTCCCTTCCTGTACATACTGTTCACCAATGACTTTCCCTTGGACGCCAGATGCAAAGTTGCAATGTATGCTGACGACACTGCAATATACAACCATCATAAAAATCCTCGTTTCGGGCTATTAGAGATACAGCGGTATAATGACCGCTTCCTTTCATGGCTCCATTACTGGAAAATTAAAATTAATGCAAATAAATGCCAGCTTATCCATTTTTCAAAGCGGCGCCCTTCGGCTATGGACCTAACGGTCGGTGGTCAAGTATTGCACTGCCGTCAGCAAGTTAAATACCTCGGCGTGACTTTGACAGGCACAATGAACTGGTCCACCCATATAAAAGATAGCAATAACAAAGGGCGGCAGCGATTAAAGATGTGCGCCCCCATATTTAAGAGTAAACAACTGAAACTCCCCTCGAAGGTTTTCTTGTACAAGTCATTCATTCTGTCAGTGGTTCTATACGCATGTGTAGCCTGGGCAAACGCATCCAAAACAACTATCAAATACCTTCAAACACTGCAAAACCTCTCCGTCAGGAAAATCCTTTCCGCTCCCACCCTCACCACAAACGATTGCCTCCATCAAGAAGTCGGCAACTCGACCATCCCCGAGACATTGGAAAAAAGAGCCTCTTCCATTTGGGCGCGCATTCGTCGGCATACAAACCCTTTAATCCATAACATCGGAAAAGGTGAGCCAAAACACCGCAAATATAAACGGGTGAAAATACTGTAAATAAGGACGACTCGCCACCCATTGCGCCCCCAAAATTCCCGGCCCAAGGCCTCAGACACCGCCGGCAAGGGCCGCTACTCCCGGGCTGCCCAAGGAACTGAGCGACATTCTGCCGCACAGCAGGACAGCTGAGTGTAAATAGTGTACAAAGTGAAGTGAAGTGTGCGTGAATGAGTGTGTGAGTGCGAGGTACGTACTACATATGCCCATGAGTGCGTGCGTGAGTGTGTATGTGTTATATACGTAAATAGAATCACAAAAAAACATGAAATTCAAGGAAACACTGGAGCACCTAAAATTAAACGAACTAAGTAAAGCCATGATGCCAAAACCAACAAAAACTGAAAAGTGTAATATCATGCAAATGTAGAGCCTGTAAGCCGGGTCCATTGTACCGGCAACAAGTATATCAAACAAAAATAAAAAGCCTAAGAAAAAATGTATTTTGTAGATATTGTTATTTTCAAAGTTCTCATAAAAAATGTTGTTGGTACTTCCACCCCATTAGGTATAGTACTTAACACGTCTGAAAATCCGCCATTAGAAATTAATTGCAAGAATAAACCGCAGTCGTTCTCTTCGAATTATCGCGCAGCCCTTATTATATATCTAAATATATTGCACAAAGTTTTGGTAAGATTCAAACGGTCAAATGTGACAGCAGTAGTTCCGATGCTAAAATCTTAACGGTCAAATGGGGCAAATGTTTTAATAGTTAATATTGTTGAAACGCTAGGTTCCGCTCAAGTGTTTAAAACTGAAATCCCCGACAAGAAACATGCTGAGCTATACTGAGTGAAACATCTTTTCCTACAAATTCGCTCAGTCCTTTATGATAAACCGTCATCCAGCTACTTATGAGGTATTGAGTGAATGAGGGACCACTTAATCAGGTTCAAACGGGCAGAACCGCCTCATGTTTCACGGGAATGGCGAATAACATGAAAAGTAATGTATAAATAGACCCTCTTTGAACAGAAACTATCACTTCAGTTTCGCTGTACTTCTTGCTTCTACAGCAAAATATGTGATGGAAGAATTTCTATAAAGGTTTCTCTTAAAGTTCAAACAGGTAACTTACATTAAGGTAGTTGGCTGATTTGTTTATGAGAACTCCTAGGTGGTTTACCGGGAGAAACACGAGTCAGTTGGAGAAGTTAATGTCATGTTGGCACGTTGGCCATAGTAGCTCAAATGTTTGGAGCGGCTGGACGGAAACCAGAAGATCCTTGGTTCAAATCCCGGCTATGTCACTGCATATTTCAATCTGGCTCTACGCTTTCATAGTGCGTCCTACACATGGCTAGTGTGAAATAAATTAATTTCCAATTAATTTATTCTTATAAATGCATATTATACGGAAGGCCATGATTGAGCTATATTAATTGTCCACTAGGGGAGAAATGCTGCCTGAAAAATATTGAAAATTACAAAATATTTACCAACTGCGTATTGCTGACGATAGAGACCCACCGGTAGTATTTTATTGTGGTGAGAAAGATTTTCAATTATCTACAGAGTTTAGTAATAAATTATAGTTATTGTGCCCAGTTATACGTTAGATTTAATTGGTGATTGTTATGTGAAAATAAACAAAACTCACCATGTATATAAGACAATAACGGACGAACAAGTAATTCTGTGTGGGAACGGAAGTCTTCTAAAGTGTATATATTTACACTTCTCGTTACGCAATGTATATTGTAGATATTGTTACTTCCTAGGTTGTCATTAAATATTGTTGATATTTCCACTCCATTAGGTATAGTGCTCAACACGTCTGAAAATCCACCATTAGACAAAACAGAGCATGACCTTGATGTAATAAGGACATTGGCATTCCAGGTTTCTGAAAACTAAGTAGTAATTTACTTAGAACTATGATTTGACTTTTAATCACAGAAACAGTACAAACACTAAACACACATTCTGATATTTGTTCTACAATGGTATTTACTTCACAGATTTTTCCATACGTTCTTCAACAAATTGTTACAAGCGTCTATTTGATACTTTATTTGGCAAATGGTTTGCTGATCTTGCTCTACCTGATAAACTGGTTCGCATACGGCTTTCTGCTGTGCTCAACGCATTCGATTCAAATAGCCATGGTCGTTAAAAGCGATATACAATGGGCTGGCCAGCTACTGAAAGCTAAACTTCTTGGGTTCGAGTCTCGTCAACTGTAGTCAAGTGTGCCCGTAGTAAAGAACGGGAAGGGCCCTAGTAAAGTAATCGGTGTGACAGCATCCTTGGATGTTGACGTATCATTTGACCACTTACTCGGATTTTGCCTTTTTATACTAAAAACTGCAATGAGATTGTAGAAATAATATATTTACAAATGAAAAGACTCAAAATTTTGTTAGTATAACCAGCAAAGGCCATCAGAATATTATAATAACACAAAAGCAAACTAAAATATTGGTAAATTGCATACAACGTCGTGTTGCCCAGAGCAACTTCTCCAAATAAAGGGTTAAGTGTGTACTTGATACTAGTACATGTAAAACATTTGTAGAGTTTTACCAACTGCATATTGTAGCCCATAGATGGCACTACCTGTAATACCTTATTGTGCTGAGGAAGATGTGCAATTATTTTACGGAGCTTAATAATAAATTATAATTATTGTGCCCATATACTCTGTAGATATAATCACTATCTCTTATATGAAATTAAACAATATCCATAATGTATATTGCGATAGTAACAAACCAAGAAGTAATTGTTTGTAGGGACCTAAGTCTTCTAAAGTGTGTATATTTACACTTCTGGGTAGACAATGTTTATTGTTGATATTGTTAATAAGTAGTTGTAATTTAAGCACCGTTATTGGTAACTTATTGGTAGCTGTATCCAATTAAAATGCCCAACACATCTGAAAATGACTATTACAAATGTCGTGGGAGATAACACAGCATGACGTTTGTGAAAACCCTTTGTAAATAAGTTAACAATATGTTTTGAGTATTATTCACAAAAAAGTAAAACATTTTTTCCATCCGTTCTCCGACAAACTGATAGAGGAGTCTAAGTGTGCACTTAATACTAGAAAAGGTAAACCATTTCTAGAGATTTAGTAATTATCTTTGTGTTCATTACTTTTTTATTAAATTTAAGCATTTTCGATGTATCGATCTTACATGAGGAAACAGTGTCTGCAAACTTTTCAGATACAATAACAGGAACGTGTCATTCATGGGAATCGTTAGAAATAATATATAACGTGACCCAATGTTGTGACAGGGAGAAAGAAGAGCATCTCCAAATCCGTTTATGTCAAGGGTCAAACGGGCGGCTGCAATGGTCATTTGTTTGTCACTTACTGTACATCAGGTTACTAATGTATCTCTCTTCTGTAAATAAAATGACGAACTCAGTGCTGTCAATGAAGGTCCGCTGAGGACTCCTAGCACTCGTGGTAGAGTGTGTCTAGTGAATGCGAGTGCAGTTTGCCCCTCAAAGGAACCTCACCCTACCACCCACTAATGGCCGTCATAAATCTATGTCCACACTTCAGAAATGGAGCACTGTCTTTGAGGACCAATAGCAACCCTGATTTCCTGGAAATGACAGTCGCATGTTTACTCCACGTGGAGTCTCAATTGCCAAAGTCCAACTTCCAGTTGATCTGTTTCATTACGTGCAGAACTTCGTTGTGTGTTACGATGTGAAGACCGTGGGAGGGTAATGCAGTAGTAAATGCAAATGAAGTAGTAGATAACTTTCAGTCAACTGAAAATAATCAAAGTGAAGACAATAGTGTGAGTAACTGGGTCGAGTTATTTTATTGGAAAAGCTTCAAAACACAAAGTTTCAACGGGAACTGTTTCTAAGCAAATTCAAGCGCTTTTTTTGAACGCATATAAATATGTGCTGACAAATAATCTTGGTAATTGTTTTTCTTCAATATGCTTTGATTCTGGCGTGTTTTCGGTGCTTGGGTTCGCAATTCCCAATGTTGTGTATGGTGGGATTTTGATGGTGTCGGATGCGCGCCCAGATGGAAGAGGCACGTTTGTTGATGGCCTCGTTGATGTAAAGGACGTGGGTTTCATGGTGAATGGTGGCAGTTGTTCTTCGGATAGGAGCAGACAGGATTTTGTGTAGGGATAGGTTTTGTAGGGTTTGGGGATAATTTAGGGCGGTGTTGGAGGCGTTGGCCCAGACCACGCAGGCGTACAGGACCACGGATAAAATAAAGGATCTATAGAGGATGATCTTCGAGCGCAGCTTTAGCTGTTTTCTATTAAATATGGGGGCGCACATCAGTGATCGCTGCCGCCCTTTGTTGGCGCTATCTCTTAGACGGGTAGTCCAATGCATCGTGCGTGTCAAGGCCACGCCGAGGTACTTGACTTGCTGACGGTAGCGCAATACTTGACCATCGACCGTTAGGTCCACTGCCAAAGGGCGCCGCTTTGTAAAATGTATAAGCTGGCACTTGTTCGCATTAATTTTGATTTTCCAGTCATGAAGCCATGAAAGGAAGCGGTCAATGTACCGCTGCATCTCTAACAGTCCATAACGAGGATTTTTATGATGGTTGTATATTGCAGTGTCGTCAGCATACATTGCAACTTTGCATCTGGCGTCAACGGGGAAGTCGTTGGTGAAGAGTATATACAGGAAAGGTGACATAATAGCCTCTTGTGGTACGCCAGCCTGCATCACTCTCTCCTTTGAGGAGGAGCGACCCACTTGGACGTAGAAGCGCCTGTTTTTTAAACAATTATGCAGCGATTGCAGTGAATTTTGTAGGCCGGGAAACTCTCGGTGCAGCTTGTAAATTAGGCCGTTGTGCCAGCACCGATCAAATGCGGCTTCTAAGTCCAAAAATAGCGCCAACGTTGAAGCCCCATTGTTAAATTGCTCGGTGACGTCATCGACTAGTCTTAAAAGACAAATGAAACACTGGATATAACATAAATATAAATAAAGACAAAACACTATCAAAATTTGCATTACTGAACAAAAGACTGTTTTCAGTAAGTTAAATGCCAGGTCAGGAGATGGCGCGATTATACAAAATTAATTGGATCAAAGAACCGTAAGAACTTAACTTGATGATCAAGCTGTATAGAATGATGAACACCATTTTTTTTCTCTTGGAAGCCAGTTTAAAAATGGACTTTTTTTATTTACGTCCTCCAACGTCATATCAGATGGTGAATGAATTATCTGAAATGATGCTCAAATGAGTCCAGGATGCATGGAGCTTAGTTTCTGTGTTATCCCCGACGATCTACAGCGTCTACGTGGCTGACCTTCCCACTGAACAGCACGTCAACATAGCACAATATGCTGACGACGTGCTGCTATTTTCAACAAACAGACACCCACGCAGAACCTTCAACCCCATCCAACGTTATCTAATCCTCCTCCACGATTGGTTCACGCTTTGGCGATTGTCCATTAACACGGAGAAAAGCCAAGCGACATTGTTCACCAAGTGCCGCTTTCCCGCCAATTTCCCCACATTCACCTACTTTGGGCAAGGGATCCGTTTGGTGAATTCAATCAAATAGGAGTTAAGCTGGACAAGAAACTAACTTTTCGGGAACATATCCAGGAACAAGCTCATCGGTAGTGTGGTGCCGTGGCATCACTATACACTGTGCTTATGTCTGCGACGTCTGTTTCCCTAAAGTTGCGCCTCTTTATGGCTCTGGTCCTCCCTATCATGCTCTACGCGTGCGAATTCTGGGGTATGACCTCAGGCTCAAACCTGGTACTGCTCCAACGTGCACAGAATAAATGTCTTTGGATTATTTATTCTGTATGCACAAGGTTCCCCATGAGACTACTTCACGAGGCTTCATCCCTCCGCTATGTGGAGGATGAAATCAGGCGCCGGGCCATCAAATTCTTCCAGAGTTTGCCTCAACCATCAGAGCGTCCTAGCCAGATCCCTTGGGGACTATGTACCTCGTGAGCGTCGCTTAAAGCGATACTGTTTACCCCGCATGTCTTGCGGTCATTACCGGTAACCACATGGTCTCCATTCCAGCCTAAACTAAATTACAGCTATCCAATACTTTTTGCGGAAAACTCAAAATTATACTTATCTTCTTCCAAGTTTATTAACTAATCCACCAGCGGTGCATGCTGTCTGTAGCACCCGGTTCATCATTCCCCGAGGAGCAACAAGCTACCTCCCTTCTCTACACCCACTAAATTTAAACCCGTCATCCTATAACATCCACATCCCGCCACTACGTGGCAAAGCTCTTCCCAGAGCAGGTACACGACTTGAGCACCCTTGGGGCTGTTCCAAACAGCCTGCCAGCCTGGAATTGAATTGAATTGGAGCTTAGCTACCCGACATTTGTCTTCAAGGATAAAGGAAAACTCCGGAAAAGCACTATCCAGGTAACTCACCCTGACCGAGGTTCAAACTCGGGACCTCTTGAAGCTGAGGCAGACACGCTACCATATACGCCACCGAGGAGGGCAAACAAAATTAGAAATTCGTTGACTTAAAGAGCATATATACGCTAGTTACGTTTCTTTGACCTAACGCCATCTCCTGACCGATCATTTAATTAACTGGAAACAGTCTTTTGTTTAGTAATGCAAATATTGATAGCGTTTTGCCTTTGGAAATTAAATGTTTCACAATAGCCGTGTGTAGGCTAAAGTATGGAAAGATAGACTGAAAAATTCAGTGCCATAGCCGGGATTTGAACTAACAGTGGTCCGAACTATAACGCCCGGACCTTAAAGTACTTACAGCATAGAAAGTCGTCATTAAGGTAGTTGTCTCATGTGTTTATGAGAACTCCTAGTGGTTTACCGGGAAAAACACGAGTTATTTGGAGAATTCAGTGTCATATCGGCACGTTGGCCATAGTATCTCAAGGGTTAGAGTGGCTAGACGGCAACCAGAAGATCCGTGGTTCAAATCCCGGCTATGGCATTGAATTTTTCAGTCTGATTCTATCTTTCCATGTTTTTTCTTTGTTTATATTTGTGTTGATTCCAGTCTTTATTTGTGGTTATAACATTTAATAAATTTCCTGACTGTGGGAGACATTGACATATATCTAGTAGACATTGTATAATTTTAACAGCCTCTACTCCACAATTAACCACATTCCTTGTATCTTTATGTGCTAATTGTAATTTTGAAGTTACTAAAGGAAAAAATAGTATATTGCATTGAAGTTTACATTTCATTTTATTTCTCCAAGTTGTTGATCTTGTTTCATATAGCTCGAATTGCCCAAATGTTCACAAGAATAATTTACACATTCACAAATAAGTGACAGATTAAAGAAGTTCATGTAAACAAACTCATAAGATGTTTATTGAAGTGGTTACTACATGGGCTTGTGCAGCCGACAAAGCCCCCTGAATATTGTGACCTACTACGATTACATTTATAATAAAGGTCACAGGGAAGAAGCTAAGAAGAGAAAGTGAACGTCAAAATAACCTTCAGCAGAGGAGATTGGGACCGTAGAAACCCTAGGAGCTTCAGGGAACGGGGGCGGGTGGTTTTATTAATTCACAGAAATCGACGTCATTTCCCAGAGGCAAGTTACAAGCTATTCCACTAAGGGATAAAATGGAAAATTGTGCCATTTGGAGTAATAAACCATAAAACCACAGAAACCACTTATATTTTCCTTTATTACTTTCCGTTTTCCTTTCTGCCTTGTTTAAAACATTCCAAACAATTGTTATTTTGCAGATTGTCTTTGTTTTTGGCAGCTTTAAATGCTACAGTTTAGATGAAGAATAATTTTGGTGACATTTAACAACGAGATTAGTTTTATCCCGACCATATTAATCTAAAACAATGATTAAAATTTAAGTACACCAGCAAATAACACTGGGCAACAATTTTTTGCATGTTTCCTGCACTTCATGACCCAATTTCTACTAATTTTGGGTTGAGAAAAATAAATATGACAATGAAAAGTTTTTATTAGCTCTAGTTTCTATGATATACACAAGGTGTAAGTATTAGATATTAACGGATTGCGAGAAAAAGATACATTTTAATTAATTACATCCTAGCAACAAAATGAAAGTACATTTGATTTTTTAAACGGGTAATTACATGCTAAGAGTTCTAAATTGCTGGAAAAATACTCCGCAGATAGTTGTGTCTGAAGAGAATCATGTGGTGGCCTATTGACTTCGTCGTCTTTTAGCTTGCCTCTTGTGATGGAGTTCCGCAGAATCCCTATACAAAGACCAACAGTAATCCTCAAGCATTAGTTCATTCCAACGACCCTGATATCTTTGTACCATAACAGAAATGTCCTGATGGAATCTCTCCCCATGTTCATCACTAACAGCTCCACAACTAGGAGGGAAAAAGTCTAGGTGGGAGTGGAGGAAATGAATCTTAAGGGACATGTGGCGTCCAAGGTTACGGTATTTTTTCAGGAGCACTGTCACCAAATGCTTGTAGTTGTCTTCTCTTTTGTTGCCTAAAAATCCCTTGAAGGATTCCCAAGCTTCCTTTTCTTTCCCTTCCAAAATTTGGTCAAATGCAGATTCCTTTACAAGTTCTCTTATTTGTGGTCCGACCAAAATGCTTTCTTAACTTTTGCATCACTAAATTTCCAAAATTTCTCTCTGATTGTGCTTTGTTATGTGACAGGTTCATCAACTCCCAAAATATTCTCCCAAATTTAAAATCTTCCATCTATAAAGTGTAATGTCACTTTATCTTCAAAACAAGAGCTAATCTCCCATTTTTATGATGATTTTTTAATTCAGCAGATGGAAAAACATCTAAGTTGACTATTTTTAAACCGGAAACACTTTCATTGTTACCCAGTGTAACCAATATAACAAGCTGAAATTTGATATGATTATACCATAGTAGTGTGTGAAACTACTGTATAATATGCATATTACATACACTAATTCCATGCAAAGGGGTTGTCCACAAATGTACGAGGCTGTTCAATAAAGAATGATCATAATTTCTTACGGTCATAATGTTTCGCACTAAAATTCAAGATTATATTATTCTGTTAGCTTAAGGTTAACGAAAACGCCATAGTAGTTTCATTATAGTACTCCTGGTTCCCGCCTGTGAGAACCAGGCAAGTTCTGCTATGTTTAATATCGCCTACTGCTGCAATGGAGATTACACGCGAAGAACAATATACGACTGAAATTCTGCATTCGTCTCAATAGCTGAGGCCTATACAATGTTACAGGAGGCCTATGGAGAGTCTGTTCTTCCCTACAGCACAGCTCGAAGGTGGTTTAAAATGTTTAAAGAGGGGTGACAGTCAATTTAAAAGAAAAAGATGGACCCGGTGCTCCAGTTACTGCACCCACGAAAGAAAACATCAACACTGCTGCTGTCATTGTGAGAGAGGATCGACGTATTACCTAAAGTTCACTTTCTGAAATACTGAACATATCATTGTGTGCCATTCACACGTTGGTGACGATCATTACACCTGAGACGTATTTGTGCGCGATGAGTTGATTCCCGAACAAAAGGACACGCACATGCCGGTCTGCATGCAGTTAAAATTGATGTTAGTGGAAGATCCGGAGTTTCTTTCGAACGTAATCACTGCTGATGAAACTTGGCTCCATCATTTTGATCCTGAGAGCAAACAGCAAAGCTCAATGTGGAAACCTCATTCGTCACCAACCCTCAAAGAGCAAAAGTGGTTGCTTCTGCTGAAAAAAGCTGTGGTCATCTCATTCTTTGATATTCATGGAATGGTTTTTCAGTATCTTGTACCGGCACACATATCAGTAATTCAACAATGATACAGGGATGTCCTTAAAACATTTTAAGTCCATATTAGGTGCAATCGAACACATTTCCCTGAAGCAGGCTGGATGATGCACCACGATAATGCGCGGCCGCATTTTGCCAATTTTGTTGCTGAATATCTTGCAAAAATCAACGTGAAGTTCATTCCTCACCCTCCCTATAGTCCGGATTTAGCCCCATGTGACTTTTTTCTATTTCCTAACCTGAAGAAACTCCTTCTTGGGAGTCATTATACAGCATCAGAAGCAGTGGTGAAGGCTGCGGAGGCGATTTTGAACGATCTCACAAAAATGGTTTTCAGTATGTCTTTGAAGACTGGCAGAACCACTGGGAAAAGTGCATCGCATTCAGGGGAGACTATTTTGAGAAGGAAAATCAAAATTAAGAGGATGAGTAAAGGTACGTTATCAAAACAAATTGTGATCATTCTTTATTGAGCAGAACGCTAAGTTGCACTTTAGAGTTTCTCTGTATTTCACGGAATAGCATATAACTTGAAAGAGAATATTTCAACCAAAAGTGAGTAATAGTAAAAAGAGTTATAAAATTTTATTAAAAGGGAAGTCATAGTCGCTACATGGGTTAATGTCACTTTGTACACTGTGACCAAGTGTCGCATTTCGCGCAAGTTTCATGAAGCAGTTATCTTTGAATGCATATTTGAACTCCTAAGAGTGACCCTGTAGCACCGGACCTCCCCACTACGTTGGCATGCCAGCCGTCCTTATATACTACCTGAAATGTCCAAATTGTAACCGCGAGAGTTTACGAGTTATATCTATATTCAATTCTAACAAATTAATTTACAAATATTTCTACATAAATTTCATATGCGCTATTCACACTAATAATTTTTAAACTGTTGGTAATAATTTATTATGTTGATCAGCTTTACTTCAGTATAAAACAATATACTTTAGACGAACTAATGCGAAGAATGTGAATAATAACCAGTTATGAGTTAGGATACCAGAATGTTACTAATAGAACACGTCTTTTTGTTATTTTGTTGCATAATGACATACAATGGAAGGTTCTGGGACCAAGTTATGAGGTGTGAAGCAGTGCATGTATTTTGCATGTTACTATTACCTCACAATTAGATACATTAGAGCTTCCGACCGTGTCTTGCTCCCCAAAGATGGCACCACCTGTAATTTATATCAGCGTTTAGAAGGATAAGCTATTATATGCCAAGACTAATAACAAACTGCAACTATGTGACTTAAAGGTAGTTACTGTTTAATTTGTTTTTCTACTATGAAAACCAACAGTAACTATACTTTATAATAAGAAAGCAATGAACGAACGCATAATTGTATGTTAGAAAGGAAGTGTTCTAAAGGACTTATATGTATTCAGGTCTCGTCGTGTTTTAATGAATATAACATGGTCTTTTGCCAATTTCGTTGACGTTTTCTACAGTTATGAATAGAGCTATTTGCAATATAATCTTCCGTTTATCACAAATCCTAAGGCTCCAGTGTGAGGTTAGAGACCGGAGTCAGTAAGAACTTTCAAAATATCTCGTTAAAGACGAATGTCGTGTAACCCTAAACGTCAAATCACCCATTTCATTCACTGTGCGCTGTGACTTGACGTTAGAGGACATAAATTAAAGAAAAATGAAACCTTTAAGGATATTAATAGAAAATTCAAAATTTTAATCTCACTTCTCATTCAAATGTCATCATAAATTGTCAGAACGGGAAGAAGATATTCAAAACTTTGAGAAATACCACATGTAAGGTTGGTTTGAGAGAAACCTTGTAAGGTTTTGTGTTGTATCAATGTAAGATAACAAAATTAAACCAAATGTTTGAATTATAAACAGCGTTTTTTTTAATGTACCCTTCTGAGGCATACAAAAACAAGAACCGGACTAATTTGTAAAGTTTGATTGGAGTATTTATAAACCTGTTTTGAGAAAATAAATACGAGTCATTTCACATGAGTTTTTAACAGAACTGGATTGGATTATTCTAGGGAGGGTATTCGACACTTCTAGGAGACTAGATCTATTGAACCTATGATCCAAGTGGGACATTCCTAGGAGGAAGGATGAGGCGAGAGGACGGACAAGGTGTGGAACCAAAGGAATCATGGCGGTGCCTCTTACAATTTAGCAGTACTAAGCTCCCCGGTCGGCCAGTATGGAACTAGTATCCCACTCACCGTTGTCCCGAAGTAGTCCACTAGTACAAGACTCCAGCCGACATTTCCTACTCTGAAAGAGACCTAATTAGAGAGGGGGTGTGGAATTCTAATAGAGAGACTGTATACTGGGGGTTGTAGTTAACGTACCCAGTATGCGCTTGGCGAGCCGGCACGATCCCGCAAAAAACCCATGCATAAAGTAATCCTGCCAAGAGTATCGAACCCGGAACTCCCATACACGAAGCCGCCTATGCCAATGACTTGGTACTGGTATTGCAGTAAGATGTTGTCTAGCGTTTAGGATTTATCAGAAATGTAACGGTTTTACACAATGAAAGGCTCTAACACCCGATACTTCACGATATAATTACATCTTAACCTTTATAGAACTATTTTGCACTTGCGTTATTTTAATTACCTACGTAGCAGACATCTTTATAAAACACAATTAAAAATAATATAGAATATATCGGTCTCACTCTGGGGTAATAGAATTAACTTCAAAATCTGTATCGTTTTGTAATGTAAAGTATAAAGTTTTGTATTTCTCTATATTCCGTAGGTAGGATGTTCATAAATCAGTAGCACACACATACACAGGCAGAAATAATATTAAAACATAATTCCTCATGTTGTTTTTATATATAGCGATACTCAAAATTTGGAATTTGAGTTAAATTTGTGTTTCGCCATGTTTGGTTAAAACACACCACACTCGGAGAGAAATTAGGAATGAACAGTACCAGTCAAAAGGTTTCGATCTCCTATTACAATTATGGATTTCTTGATAAAATATGGATTTCGTTTTGAATATTGTATCATATCCCCGTTCTGATCATAAAATATATATGAACATGTAGATCCTACTATGTACTTCACTGAATTACCACGTAGAAGTTTATCGCTGACGAGCTCTCACAAGTACACTGATGTGCATTTGTCTATGACGTTTCTAATCAAGTAGGCATTATTGCTTCTGCAGTCTGTGTGACAAGCAGTTCACATGTTTTATCCAATTTGCATGGCTTTATATTCTGTCTTTATATGGCTCTCTTACTTGATGTGGCACAGGCATTCGACAGGGTTTGGCATAATAGTTTGCTCCTTAAGCTCTACCGCATCGGTTTTCCTAATTACTTATCACATCTAATCCACAGTTTCCTCTACGGCCGCAGCTTTTCAGTACGCATTGGTGAAAAGCTTTCATCCCCACGTAATATTACCGCAGGTGTCCCACAGGGTTCTATCTTGGCTCCGACTCTATTTAATATATACATTTCTGATATTCCTGACTTAGCTCCGACTTCTTTAGCTCTTTACGCTGATGACACAGTTCTATATTATTCTCATGTTAATCTCCAGCACGCACAAGTGGTACAGCTCTCTTTAGATCGCCTAACTCATTGGTTCAGCACTTGGCGGATCTCTTTGAACCCTCAGAAAACCGAAGCTAAAATCTTCCTTCTTCGCCGATGTACTCCGCTTACTCCGTTGTGTCTCTACAAGAACAATGTCCCTTGGCTCCCCACTACAACTCCCATTAAATACCTTGGAGTACTTTTGGACACTCGACTGACCTGGCGTGCTCATATCGATCGTCTTATATCACTGGCCTCCGGACGACTTTCAAAACTCTCACCTCTGTTGCATCGCCGTTCCAGCCTCGGCCTACAGTCTTCATTGTTACTCCACAAATCACTCGTTCGTCCACTTATTACATATGCATGCCAAGTGTGGGGGGCCACACACAAATGTCATCTGCGTCGTCTTCAGGTCATACAGAATCGCTTCATGCGCATCGCTACCAACGCTCCATGGTTCATCCGTAATCAGCAGCTCCATCACGAACTAGGACTGTTGCCTCTTCACGACTACATTCGCAGGATCGCTCGTCGTTTCTTTTCCACGCTGCAAGAAGTTCCAGGAGCTGTGTATTATAACATCGGCGTCCGCACGCGCCAGCCCTCACGCTTGAAGAGGAGACTACCACAGGACCTGCTTCTAAGTGATACCTCTGACTCGAGTGATTCTAGTGCTTGATGTCTGTCTTACATCTTCTTTTATCTCAGAGAGGATTATTGGAGTTCTAACTTAATGTAGTTAGGGGGCGGCCTGTTAGCCTACCCCTGAGTGTTATTGTTCTTATTGTACTGTTACCTTCCTTTCACTCTGATCTGCAAAACACTGTACTGCTGATCGATCAATAAAAAAATTATAAAAAAAAATTCTGACGTTATTGCTCTGTTCTATTGTCACACCGAGTATTCATGAACTACAAACTATCCTGGATCGACTAGTTCACTGGTTGTCTAAATGACGCATTTCCCACAACACTAACAAGACAGAGGTTAAGATCTTCTTTTAACGCCCTGATAGGGAGAACAACAACCGAGCTACCGGAGGATGAAGTGGTTCACTCAAAGCCTATTGTGACTTTGTTGGTTGGTAGAATTAAAAGTTCAACTTGCAGAAATTCAAAATTTTGTTTATTTTCGTACACTCTGTTCAATTCTTACGTATCAGAATTACGTCACATACACAATCACAATCTACCAAGGTCGATGATCACAACAATAGCGTTGTGAAGTAACTATCACTTCAGTTTCGGTATATGTCTTGCATCTACAGCGAAATGTGTGATGCAAGAATTTCTGTAAACTGCGGCATACCCGCATGTCAGATTTCAATTGGTTGGTGTCTACTTTTGATTTGGGTTCTAATTGGAGCTATGAGATCTCTTATACTCAGGTGAATGGTTGTAGGAAATGGATTTGTTGTTTGTTGGCTGCTCAGTTGTCTCAATAATACACTGGTTCGTTGCAAAAATTGATTTAATTCTCACTAAATTCGTTGATTCAGATTGATTTGTAGCGGTGACCACCTGTTACTAAACTTCCTAACAGAATTCTCTTAATTCTTTATACGGCGAATACTTTGCTATTATAAACTTCTTCTGCTGCTTCTCTCACACTGGTTGCGTTATTCTTGACTTCCCTACATTTCGGACTTAGAAATCTTTACGACCTCTTCTTCACGCGCACTAACACGTCTTTCCCCTCGTAGTATGACTTTTGAAGTGATTTACATTTCGGACTTAGAAATCTTCCCTACTTCTTCTTCACGCGCCCTAACACATCTTTCCCCTCGTAGTATGACTTTTGAAGTGCAGTTTCGTCTACTCTGCGATTCCGTTCGTACTTTATTCTGATCCCTACTCTAACCCTTATCACATGACCAAAATAACTCACCCTTCTTCCTATTTCTCAAATCTTACATTATTATTGGTTTCTCATTTTATTTCAATTTTTCTTTATTGGTTAGCAAAACTCATCGAACTCATTGTCGTTACATCCCACCGTGAGTTGGGTCACGCCTACCCTGGGCTCTTTGTAACGGTATACATCGTTATCGCCTCAGCAAAGTAAATCCTTTTAGGTCTTACGCTTGACCGCATCTAGAAAACCTTATTGTTCCTACACATTTTTGCTTATAGTTCTCAGACATTGAACCTTTCCTTAAACAAAGAGGCTAACGGTCACCTCTTCCTGTCTCCCCGACTTGTGTTCAGATTTTACAGAAATATCTTCTCTCCCTTACATGGATTCTAGCATGTTAGTTGTCTTAAATTATATTCTTCCCATCTTATTCTTAATTAAACCGCTATTTTAATCATTACTCTAATTTCATTCTAATTTCATATTAATATAACAATATTTTATATTAGTTTAGAAAAGCATTTTCATTAATTTATCTTCTTTTTTAATTCTCGTGATTTCAATTAATTCGCCACCTCCTAATCGCTGTCTGATACTGCGGTTACAAAACGTTTGTCTTAAAGTTGAAACAAATACAAAAGAATATATGGAGTAATAGTGTAATATAATAACTAACTTAAGCCCAGTTGCATAAAAATCGCTAACAGCAGTTCATGTATAATTGAAGATTGATACCGAAATTAAGGTTTGCCAGAAGTAAAGAATCATGATGGATGTCAAAGGAATGTTGGTTCTTTGTTACGACAAGTGCAAGGCCATTTCAGTTGTGGGGAAAGTTTTTATAACAAAAGCAATGTCAGAAGCAGTGTCCTTAGCAGTTTTCTAAAGGGGCTCACTTGACTTGTATGAATAGGAAATTCTTTGCATCATTCTGAATGTCATGAAAAAACAGACACAAAGGGATTTTGGTTGAATGAAGAGGGATTTCCCGTAAGTGAAAGTGATACACCAACGGGCAGCTGTGGAGAAGGGTACTCCGTGGCTTGCAAGCGATGAGAACAGTCTTCGGCGTGAGGCCGATCAGAACAGTCTTCGGCGTGAGGCCGATGAGAACAGTCTTCGGCGTGAGGCCGATCAGAACAGTCTTCGGCGTGAAGCCTATTAGGGCAGTCCTCTGGTTATATCTTGAATATTTGTCGGTTGGTATATATATGAGGAAAGAATCAAGTTTATCGAGTAATAAACATTCTGCCGTCAGTAACTCTAAACAGAGATTTGTAGCCCTTGGTCGGCAACTTTCATTTCGATGTTTGAAAAGAAGAAGCAGTAAATAAATAAGTTGGAAACGGGCATTCCAGTGTTATTAAACTTTCCTTCTCACACATCCACGCATACCCTGAGAGAAACCTCATTGCTCGCCGACTTATTTGCTCGCCATTAAATTATTTGCATCAAATTGGCGTCACAACGTGGAATTGTGCAACACCCATAATCATTATTTGCGTCAAGATCAAAATTTAACCAAGTTTGCGAAACCGCGTCGGTTGTAAAATGCTGATCTTAGAACAGATGAACACCGTTCAGTACTGCAATGAGGATCACAAAAACAAATGCGACAACTTCGCCAAACATTGCAACATTCGTGTTTTATCGAAAGGATTCCAGATGTATCGCAACTATTCGACTCTGTTTAATACAAATGCACAGAATAGCCAATCTAGACATAACAAATACTAAATAAATCCTTCGATTTCTAGTTATTCTTCCTCGAAATTGTTATTTTAAATAAACAGTATAAAAATTTACACCATAATGAAACAGTAATTATCAAAAGTTAGTCATTTCGCTTACCTTATTTTCATTATATGCCCAATGTACATCTTTTCATTGTTGTCTGTTTACAATACAGTGAGTTGGAAAATATAAACAAAAAATAGAAGATAAGTGAAGTTTAAAGTTACAAATTATTATATTTGTATGCAAAAATGGAAGTTTACGCAAAAGGGAAAATGTGTTCCTTTAACTTTAAATCTCGGGTAACCCTTCTTATTTCAGCATTTTCCATAGGCATCCTGATGAAATGAGATCTTAAAGCTGCAATTTTCCTTCTAACTTTGTGTATTATTCTAAACGCGGTCCCTCTATTATATTAAATATATCACCAATCACCATTTGGACGCTTTCAGTTGCATAGAACCGTAATGTGAGCAGGATCATAAATAGTGGATTGAGTGCATAAATCCTCAGGGTTTGTGTTCTTAATTGTGCATGTAGTCTATGCTCCAGTTCTTCACCTACATGCTTTGATAGTCGTAATATCATTTTGAATTTTTGGTCATTTAGTTCTAAATGCGATTTCCTCTATGTTGGAAAACACGAGGAGACCTTTCAATTTGAAAATTCTAATCATCAGAGATATCAGGGTAATCTAAACTCTGGAAATATTAAAAATATATAGGTTATGGACACAAACAGTGCATCTTTAACATACAGTTGTGAAATAGAGGCTAATTAATTACTTAATTAATAATTAATTCAGCTAAATTAATTGTCCACCACAGGAGAAATGTTGCTTGTCAAATATTGAAAATTACATAATATTTACCAACTGCGTATTGCTGTCGATAGATGGCGCTACCTGTAATATCTTATTGTGGTGAGAAAGATTTGCAATTATCTACAGAGTTTAATAGAAATTTAAATTATTGTGTCCCTATATACCGTATATTTCATTGCTGCTTCTCATAAGAAAATAAACAATATCCACAACGTATATTGAGATAATAACAAACCAACAAGTAATTCTTTGTAAGTATGGAAGTCTGCTAAACTGCGTATATTTACACTTCTTGCCTCAATATCAGAGCGCCCTGGTTAGGTCTCTAGGGAACTACAGAACAACCGAAAGACGCTACAAGCTGTACCGGCTTCCCCGCATGGCGTGCGGGCACACCCGGTAACAATAGAGTACTTATTTCAACCTAAAATTACTACTGTTTGAATTTAATAGACATTCTAAATTAAACTCTTCCTGAAAATTATCACACCAGCGGTGCTAACATAGCGTTGCACCCGAGTTGGCTACCATGAGGAGCTACGGCTACCTCCCTTCTTTTCATCTACATTATCTCAAACCACCAACCTGGAAAACCCCACATTTCCTGTCATTAAGTGGTTAGGTCCGTGTAGGACAGGTACACGAATGACACACGTCGTGCTGACCCTCAGTCAGCCGCCAGCTACTTGAATGAATGAATGAAAAAGGACAAAGATTTCCATTGATATGGTAAAAGGCTATTTTGAATAACACGATAAATCGCACTGCACAAATGGTATAATTAAATTAGAACAATGATATGACAAACGGTTTATTATTTCTGAAGATTAAGTTGAGAAATAAAGAAACAACTTTATCTTTTCTCCCTTGTGGGGCCCAAGAATTATGACACGATCCTCGTACAATTATATTATTATATTCTTCCCATTGGCCGTACTTAATTTTCAGAAGTTCTGTATTTTTGTAATTAAATTATAGACGAGAGGCCGTTAAAATATAACTCAACACTGATTGGTGTCATTAGCAGAACATTTCACATTTGCTAAATATATTTTACTTCCCATGGAAGTTTCTGATAGTCAGATATACATAAATTCGGACATTAAATACTTTACCAACATGTATGCTTTGTTTTCGATTTATTTGTAGTTATAACAATTCAGTATTTAAATTAATATAAGTGTTTTAAACACCCCTCTCAATTAATAACCAAAATGTAACCTATCGTCAGGTTCAAATAGTTGTGAGGGAAACCACCAGATAGCTGGACAAGTAAAATATGAAAAGAAATCTGCCTCAATCCGAACAAAAACAAATGAATTGAGCGTGAAGGATGATTCACAATATCGGTAAGCGGGATAAAGGGTACTAAACGAAAATGTATTATAAAATAAGCGTTGTTGACATTATGTTATTATTACAGGTATTTGTGTTTGCAAGCTTTTTTTTAATATATTTATTAGATCGGTCAGCAATAATATATGCTTTGCAGATATGAGAGAACAGATACAAAATAATCACAGAGTAATAACATTGCAGAGGTAGGACAATGTGCCTCCTCTGAACTAAAACAAATGAGCTACTGCACTAATATAAATGTGGCACTGAACTAATAAAATGGTATACATACTTCAATAGTGAGAATTTACATGGTAGAACAGAAGAATAGAAGTGTTAAATTGAAACAGTAGATTATTCAGAAGTGGAAGTGTCATCACTGTAAAGCAGGTCCTGTGGTAGTCGTCGCTTCAGTCGCGTTGGCCGGCGACTTCGGACGCCGATGTTATACGTCACAGCTCCTGGGACGTGGCGTAGATTGTAGAGGAATCTGTCGGATGAAATGCTGGAGAGGAAGAAGTCCCAGCTCGTGATGCAGCTGCTGGTTGCGGACAAACCAAGGAGCATTGGTGACGATTCGCTAGAATCGACTCTGGATGACCTGTAGACGCCTCAGGTGACAATTACTGGCAGCCCCCCCAGACCTGGCAGGCATAAGTAATAAGAAGTCGAACCAGAGATTTGTATAGGAGCAGTGAAGATTCTAAATCAAGTGAAGTATGTTTGTGAAATAATGGAGAGAGTTGTGAAAGACGAGCGGATGCCAGGGTAATGGTGCGGTCAATATGAGGCTTCCACGTAAGCCGAGTGTCCAGTAACACTCCAAGGTACTTGACTGGTGTAGGTGAAGGGGGCCATGGCACATGATCAGTCACAACGCGTATAGGCCGAGGGGGATTATAGCGGCGTAAAGTAAAAATCTTGGCTTCAGTTTTCTGGGTATTAAGGGAGATGCACCAATTTTGACACCATTGAACGAGGTGATCAAGAGAGGGTTGTAAGGTTCGTACAGCAGAATGTAGATCGGAGTGAGAGTAAAATAAAACAGTGTCGTCAGCATACAGGGCAATTGAGGTTGGAGCCATATCCGGAATATCAGAGGTGTAAATACTAAACAGCGTTGGTGCCAGTATTGAACCTTGTGGAACGCCTGCTGTAAAACGACGCTCAGTTGAAAGAGTGCCTCCTATGCGCACCGCAAAAGTGCGATCGGTGAGAAAGCTGGTAACAATGTGGATTAAGTAGTCCGGGAGACCAATGCGATAGAGTTTAAGTAGCAAGCTAGAATGCCATAGCTTATCAAATGCCTGTGCTACATCAAAGAAAATTGCTAGGGTATGTTGACGATGCTCGAATCCAGTGACAATGTGTTGAGTTAACTTCAATAGGTGATGAGCAGTAGAGTGTTTCGGGCGAAACCCGAATTGAAAAGAAGGAATTATGTGATTATTGTTGAGGTACTGCACGATACGGCGATGGATGAACTCCTCAAAGAGTTTGAAAGCTAAGTGTCTATGTGTCACCATTTCATTATATATTATCCCACCCTGTTTGGTTTAGACCATATTGATATGAAAAAGTTTCACGTTTATGGACATCAGTAGTACATGAGAAAGTGTCGCAACGTATCAGAAGCTTATCGATCGTACATGAGGAAACAGTTGGTGCATACTTTTCAGATACAATTACAGGATCGTGTCATACATAGGAGTCGTGGGAAATAATATATAAAGGTGACTGATTCTTGTGATACGGAGAAAGAAAGAGTAATCGATATTCATTTGTTTCAGGAGACAAACGGGAGGTTACAATGGTAATTTACATTTCTCACTAACAGGTTACTAACACATATCTTGTGTAAGTCAAATAACGAACGCAGTGCTGCCAATGAAGGCCAGTTCGCCTCAAAGTTCTGTCATATAGTACACAAAAATAATGGACCAATTATGCAAAACACTTATTTTGTAATTTACGTCCGTCAACGTTAAATCATATCGGACGGGGAATTAAATGGGTGAAATAATGCTCCAATTAGTCCGGAGGCCATGGAGCTTAAAGTTTCACGACATTCGAATTCGAGGTTTAGGGAAACCCGGAAAAAATCCTTAACCAGGTAACTTACACTAACCGAGATTCAAACTCCGGACCTCTTGAACGTAAGGCAGATACGCTACCAAGGCGAGCACAAAGCACGCGCTATTCTGAGTGACATAATAGTCGAAACTACCATACGCTAACCTTACATTACGTTCAACACACAATACTTGTTCTTATCCGTGTCAGAACTCCTGCATATGGTAATAGCCAATAGGAGAGCGTTACAACGTAGACATATTGTGCTCTAGGTCTGACTAGGCAACGCCGCTCGCCTGTAATTCGCTAGAACAGTGTAGCCTCTGGATGTCACATGCGGGAGGTTTGAAGCGAATAATAAAAATCTGGCATAGATTATTCATTTAAACTCCTAAACTTGGTCAAAATTACAGAACATCATATTGATACAAAACAACGCAGCTTCTTGTCTACAAATTGTCACAATTTCGCCAATGTGGTGAACTATCACTTTTTGGGTTCAAATTAAAGGCCAGTTTCAGGTATAACAATTGCCTTACGTCTGTTTTAAAGTGCTTATACTTATTTAGTGGAATGCAGAACAATTTTGTGAACAGCTTTTAATTCATTTCTCTTTTGTTTAACAAAAGTTGTTTTAAATCTCTGCAAACCAGATTTTCGAAACTACGTCACAATATGCTTATTGTATCTGCACATCGAAAACAATGTATAGGTATGTACAATACTCTGTGAAACTCTTTCATTTTTAATTACTTCAATAATTTTCTCTACGTGCCAAATCGTAAAATGTAGTCAAGGTTTTAGTACAAAAAAAATCCCAATTTACTAACTTATTTAATGTCATTAACAATTTACCAGATATTCTTTGTTTTATTATAATTTTTAATAGGTAATATTGTTAAAACGCTAACCTCCACTCCAGCGTTTCTCTGTATATCACGGGAATTACGCATAATATGAAAAATAATGTATAAATAGCCTCTCTTTGAACAGTAACTATCACTTCAGTTTCGGTGTACTTCTTGCTTCTACAGCAAAATATGAGATGGAAGAATTTCTATAAACTTTTCTCTTAAAGTTCAAACAGGTACAAAAGAATGTATTGAGAACGTAGTGCAATATAATAATTAACTTATATTAAGGTAGTTGTCTGATGTGATTATGAGAACTCCTTGTGGTTTACCGGGAGACACACGAGTTAGTTGGAGAATTTAATGTCATGTTGTCATGTTGGCCATAGTAGCTCAATGGTTTAGAGCAGCTAGACGGATACCGGAAGATCCGTGGTTCAAATCCCGGCTATGGCATTTAATATTTCAGTCTGGCTATACCCTTTCATAGTGGGTCCTACACACGGCTAGTGTGAAAGAATAATTAATTTCCAATTAACTTACTGTTATAAATGCATATTATACGGAAGGCCATGATTGAGCCATATTAATTGTCCACTAGGGGAAAGATGCGGCTTCACAAATATTGAAAATTACAAAATATTTACCAACTGCGTATTGCTGTCGATAGATGGCTCTACCGGTAATATCTTATTGCGGTGAGAAAGATTTGTGATTATCTACAGAGTTTAGTAATAAATTATAATTATGGTGCCCAGGTATATGTTAGATTTAATTGGTGATTGTTATGTGAAAATAAACAAAACGCATTATGTATATAAGACAATAACGGACGAACAAGTAATTCTGTGTGGGAACGGAAGTCTTCTTAAGTGTATATATTTACACTTGTCGTTACGCAATGTATGTTGTAGATATTGTTCCTTTCTAGGTTGTCATTAAATATTGTTGGTACTTTCACTCCATTAGGTATAGTGCTCAACACGTCTGAAAATCCGCCATTAGACAAAACAGAGCATGACTTTGATGTAATAAGGACATTGGCCTTCCAGGTTTCTGAAAACTAAGTAGTAATTTACTTAGAACTATGATTTGACTTTTAATCACAGAAACAGTACAAACACTAAACACACATTCTGATATTTGTTCTACAATGTTATTTACTTCACAAATTTTTCCATACTGTCACCCAATTAGGGAAGGGACGGACAGGCGACAGTTGGGAGGGACCCTAGGCACTGGGCCACGCCCACTCATCGGTCTCTGTCACTAACTGTGGGAAATGTCACTGTCCCTCGAAGTTTCTCCCCTCTTCTCCTCTCCTATGGAACGTTCGGGTAATTTGCGGAAAACCAGAGACTTCTAGAATAGCAGGATATTCCTATAAAAGGGACTTCAATTAGGAGTGAGTCAGTCAGTGTTTGACGTGCTAGCGCCGTGTTAATGAACGAGAAGACTGTGTGTAATTGTGTACGTGCATCTGAACGGTAACGGACGAACTGGTGAATCGTAATTGGTGTATTACGTAACTTTGTGTAATTGGCAAGTGTTCAACTGTAAGTCGGTGGAAATAAAGAACATTGTTGAGTTTGTGTAATTGGACTTTTCATTTCACGAACCCACAAAGTCACACTGGTGTCAGGAAGCGGGAAAACATCACCGAACATTACAACCATGGACGCGGCATTGGAAAAGATTTTGGAGAAAATGATGGAAATGAAGACGGCCAACGACAACCTCACCGCCGAGTTGAAACAAATGAAGACGGCAAATGAAAACCTCGCTGCAAAAACAGAAACGGCTAACAACAACTTGGCCACGACAATGACCTCAAAGATGGCCGAACTGACCACGGAAATGAAGGTGGCGAACGAGGCTCTCGCCGCCAAATTTCAAGAACAGTTGGCCGGCGTGAGGGATGACGTGACGGAGCTGGGCAAGCGGATGGGCCAAGTAGACGACCGCCTTAATGACTTAGAGGAAAAGGCCGACAATAACGCCAAGACCCTGGACGCCGTGGTGGAAGACGTCGAAGACCTTGCGAACCGCATTAACAACCTGGAAGGGAAGGCTGACAGCAGCGTCAAGTCCCTGAACGCAATGGTGGAGGACGTCGTCGGCAGGAGGTTGAAGGATTTGAAGCCCGACGCGCCGGGACGCGACACAACATCTGCGCGCGTCAAACCTCCCAAGTATGACGGCGCGTCAACGTTTGAAGTCTTCCGCCGCCAGTTCGACACAGTGGCCAGGCACAACAGGTGGTCACCGGAGGAGGAGGCTACACAGTTAATAGCCAGCCTCCAGGGACGGGCCGCGGAAGTGCTAAACGCGGTGCAGACGATGGTGGCGCCCAAGGACATCTGGGAGGCCCTGGAGAATCGCTTCGGGAACCACCGCTTAGCCGCAGCATACCGAAGCCAGCTAAAGGCAAGGTCGCAGCAGCCGGGGCAGACGCTGCAGGAGTTCGCCATAGCCATCGAGCAGCTGGCTAGCAAGGCCTTGGTTGACCTGCCACTGGAGTTCGTATCCCGGGAAGCCGCCTACAATTTTGTCGACGGGGTACGGGACATGGAGATTCGTCAGCGCCTAATGCTCGGCGAATATAAAACCATACACGAGGCGCTGACAGCGGCATTAAGGATGGAGGCGGCCAAAGTAACATCTATTCCGACGTCGAGAACGAGGAGTGTCCGCTACGCCGGAGACAGAAGACCAGCTGAAGGACGCCGGCGAACACCTAGTGGCCTGTGTTGGGGGTGTGGACAGCCCGGACACCTACAGAGAGACTGCCCACGCCAGGAAGAGCAGCCGGAAAACGAGTAAGGGCCGTCGTGGAGAGGGGCACGTCGGCGCCATCACCACCATCCCCTCGAGTGACACTGCGCGCCGTCAGCCGGCGTATGGATGACAGCCTCATCGCGGACGGTTGGATAAGAGGAAAGCCGTGCCGCGTGCTGGTGGACACCGGGGCGTCCGTGACCATCATCAGACCTGACGTGGCGAAGGGTTTGCCGACAAGGAAGCCAAGCCGGCCATACCAGCTTGTCACGGCATCGGGCGACACCTTGCCTGTGGAGAGGGAGGCCCTGCTGGAGCTGAACTTGGGACGGAGTGCCGTGCGTCTGTGGGTGTTCGTCGCGAAGGTGGCTGAGGAGGTGATCCTGGGACTGGATGCCCTCAGGAGCCATGAGGCGACGGTCGACGTCGGCAAGAAGGTCCTGCGGCTTAACGGAGAAGAGGTTATACTCCGTCAACCCGAAGAGCCCCTTGGAATGTGCAGGGTCGTCTTGGACGAAGACGTGGTTGTTCCCGCGAGGAGCGAGGTGGTGGTGACGGCGCGACTTGAGGGCCAGAGAACCAGGAACATGATGCTGGACCAGAAGACGCCTATACACGGACTGTGTGTAGCCAGGGCATTGCTGCCGTGCCGAGAGGAGGTACCAGTGAGACTGCTAATTCCAACGGACACCGATCACGACGTCCAGGCCGGGACGGAATTGGGAACGTGCGAGCCCGTAGTGAGCGTAACAGCAATCGACAAGACACAGGAGCCGGCGCCGAAGCAACACCTGGGGCCCCGGCTAGAAGGCTTACTGGAGAGGGCGGCCGACCACCTGACCGCAGAACAGCTGGAGCAGGTTCGACAACTACTGGGGCGATACGAGCGCGTCTTCAGCCAAGACGATAGTGACTACGGCCGCACGGACAAAGTGCTTCACCGCATCGACACCGTAGACGCCCGGCCTATTCGGCAACCACATAGACGCGTTCCGCTGGCGAAGCAAGGGGCGGTACGAGACATGCTGGAGGACATGAGATCCAGGGGAGTGATTGAAGAGTCCGACAGCCCTTGGTGTTCCCCTTAGTCCTGGTGACGAAGAAGAACGGCGAGCTGCGCTTCTGCGTAGACTACAGAAAGCTGAACGCCGTCACCCGGAAGGACTGTTTTCCCTTACCCCGGATTGACGACACCTGGACACGCTAGCTGGTGCACAGTGGTTCTCGACCCTGGACCTGAAGTCGGGCTACTGGCAGGTAGCTCTAGACCCGAGAGACAAAGAGAAGACTGCATTCTCGACGAGCCAAGGGCTCTGGCAGTTCACGGTTATGCCCTTTGGCCTCTGCAACGCACCAGCTACCTTCCAGCGCCTTATGGAGTCAGTGATGAGAGGGCTGACTTACGATGCCTGCCTGCTATACCTGGACGACATCATCATCGTCGGGAAAACTTTTGAAGATCACCTCGAGAATCTGAGTAAGGTGCTACAGAGACTGAAAGCGACCAACTTGAAGCTGAACGCGAAGAAGTGCCAGCTCTTCCGCAAGGAAGTTAACTACTTGGGCCACAGAGTCTCGGCAACCGGAGTGGCCACAGACCCGGAGAAGACACAGGCTGTGAGAGATTGGCCTCGCCCAAAGGATAGGAAAGAGTTGCGCAGTTTCCTGGGGCTGTGCAGTTATTACCGCCGCTTCATAAAGGGGTTCTCCAACATCGCAAAACCCCTCACCCGCCTGACGGAGGAACACCGGCCTTATGTGTGGACAGAGGACGCCGAAAACGCTTTCCAGCACCTAAAGGAGACCCTGTGCTGTGCTCCAATTTTGGGTTTCCCACAACCGGGTGGTGCCTTCATTGTGGATACCGATGCCAGCGACCATTGCATTGGAGGTGTCCTGTCGCAGATCCAGCACGGCCATGAGCGGGTAATAGCCTATTACAGCAAGACGCTATCCAAGGCAGAGAAGAATTACTGCGTCACCCGACGGGAGTTACTGGCGGTAGTAAAGACATTGGAGCACTTCCACAAGTACCTGTACGGTCAGCCATTCCACCTGAGGACTGACCATTCAGCCCTAACCTGGCTATTGACCTTTAAGAACCTGGAAGGCCAGACAGCACGTTGGGTCCAGAGGCTGCAGGAGTACGACTTCACCTCGGAACATCGTAGAGGGGAGAGCCACAGTAACGCAGACGCCATGTCCCGAAGACCCTGTCCAGAAGAGTGCGGCCAGTGCACGAGAGTGGAAGAGAAGGAGCGTGCCGCAGGAGTCCGAGTAGTTGTGGCAGTGCCTGCTGAAGGCTGGGATAGCGCAGGCCTGAGGAGGGAGCAGCTGGCGGACGCAGATTTGGGGCCACTCTTGAGGGAAGTGGAGGCAGGGATGAGACCAACCTGGGAGGACAACGCACCGAGGAGCGCCACCTGCAAGTCGTACTGGGCCCAATGGGACTCGTTGAAGACCAGAGAGGGCGTGCTGTTCCGGGTATGGGAATCACCCGAGGGGAAGACGCAGAGAGAGCAGTTGGTACTCCCCCGGAGTAAGGTCCCGGAAGTCCTGGAGGAAGTGCACGCCGGTACTTCGGGAGGACACCTGGGAGCGAACCGAACGATCGACAAACTACGGCAGCGCTACTACTGGCTGAGACTCCGAGCAGATGCTGAGAGATGGTGCCGTCAGTGTCACGTGTGCGCGGCGAGTCGTGGCCCCCAGACTAGGAGCCGGGGTCGCATGCAGCAGTACAACGTCGGAGCGCCATTCGAACGGCTCGCCGTTGACATTGCTGGACCGTTCCCAGTTTCCGACCGAGGCAACAAGTACCTAATGGTGGTCGTGGACTACTTCACCAAGTGGCCGGAGGTGTATGCCATCCCAAACCAAGAGGCAAAGACAATCACAGACTGCCTCGTGGAGCAAGTGTTCTGTCGATTTGGGGTGCCGTTAGAGCTACACAGTGACCAGGGTACCAACTTTGAGTCCAACCTAATGAAGGAGGCATTACAAAGGCTTGGGGTGAACAAGACTCGCACTACGCCTCTACATCCCCAATCGGACGGCATGGTCGAAAGGTACATCAAGACCTTAGAGGAACACCTGAGGAAGGTCGTGGCCAGCCATTAGCGAGACTGGGACGTCAAGGTGCCACTGTTCTTGCTGGCCTATCGCTCGGCCACACACGACACAACTGGGATGACGCCAGCCAGCTTAATGTTCGGTCGAGAGTTACGCCTCCCTTGTGACCTGGCTTTCGGAAGCCCTCCGGAGGGGAAGCAGCCGGTGAACGAGTATGTGGAGAACCTGGTGGACCGCCACCACGACGTGCACGAGATGGCTCGCCAGAACATCCAGAAGGCGAGCGACCGCATGAAGACCAGATATGATAGGCAAGCCAACAGCCAAGGGTTCCTGCAAGGTGACCTGGTCTGGTTGTATCGTCCTACCCGGACCAAGGGACGCTGCACGAAGCTCCAGCAGCCATGGCAAGGACCGTACCGGGTGGTGAAGAGGATTAACGACGTGGTCTACCGCATCCAGAAGGTCCCCCGAAGAAAGATGTTGGTGGTACACCTGGATCGACTAGCCCGCTACGATGGTGCTTTTCGGGACGACCAGCTTTGAGGAGGGAGCAGTGTCACCCAATTAGCGGAAGGTATGACGGCACAGCTGTGTGGGGAAACCGGAGGGAGTGGAGCCACGCCTCCCATTAGTCTCTGTCACTAACTGAAGGGTGGTTAAAGGAATGTCACCCGTCCCTGGACGTTTCTCTCCCCTTCTTCTATCTTCTGGAATATTCGCCTGGATACCAGAGACGCCGAGAATACGACGAGATGCTTATAAAAAGGGTTTCAGAGAGACAGACAGTTAGTGTTAGTGTGTACGTGCATCGGAACGGTAACGGACGAACTGGTGAATCGTAATTGCGTGCATTGCGTAATTTTGTGTAATTGGCAAGTATTTAACTGTAAGTCGGTGGAAATAAAGAACATTTTTGAGTGGTGAAATTGGACTTTTCATTCCACGCACCCACAAAGTCACAATACGTTCCTCAACAAATTGTTACAAGCGTCTATTTGATACTTTATTTGGCAAATGTTTTGCTGATCTTGCTCTACCTGATAAACTGGTTCTCATACGGCTTTCTGCGGTGCCACAACGCATTCGATTCGAACAGCCATAGTCGTTAAAAGCGATATACAATGTGCTGACCAGCTATTGAAAGCTAAACGTCTGGGGTTCAAGTCCCGTCAACTGCAGTCAAGTGTGCCCGTGGTAAAGAACGGGAAGGGCCCAAGTAAAGTAATCGGTGTGACAGCATGCTTAGATGTTGACGTATCATTTGACCAGTTACTCGGATTTTGCCTTTTTATATTAGAAAACTGCAACGTAATTGTAAAAATAATATATTTACAATTGAAAAGACTCAAAATTTTGTTAGTATAACCAACAAAGACCATCAGAATATTATAATAACACAAAAGCATACTAAAATATTCTTAAATTGAACACAGCGTCCTGTTGCCCTAGAGCAACTTCTCCAAATAAAGGGTTAAGTGTGTACTTGATACTAGTAAAGGTAAAACATTTGTAGAGATTTACCAACTGCGTATTGTAGCCGATAGATGGCCCTACCTGTAATATCTTATTGTGCTGAGGAAGATGTGCAATTTTTTTACGAAGCTTAATAATAAATTATAATTATTGTACCCATATACACTTTAGATAAAATCACTATATCTTATATGAAATTAAACAATATCCATAATGTATATTGCGATAGTAACAAACCAAGAAGTAATTGTTTGTAGGTACGGAAGTCTTCTAAAGTGTGTATATTTACCTTCTGTGTAGACAACATTTATTGTTGATATTGTTAATAAGTAGTTGTAATATAAGCACCGTTATTGGTAACTTATTGGTAGTTGTATCCAATTAAAATGCCCAACACATCTGAAGATAACTATTACAAAAGTCGTGAGATATAACACAGCATATCGTTTGTGAAGACCCTTTCTAAATAAGTTAACAATATGTTTTGAGTTTTAATCACAAAAAAGGGAAACATTTTTTCCATCCGTTCTCAAACAAACTGATAGAGGAGTCTAAGTGTGTACTTAATACTAGAAAAGGTAAACCACATGTAGAGATTTAGTAATTATCTTTGTGTTCATTACTTTTTTATAATATTTATGCATTTTCGATGTATCGATCTTACATGAGGAAACAGTGTCTGCATACTACTCAGATACAATAACAGGAGCGTATCATACATGGGAATCGTTAGAAGTAATATATAACGTGACCCAATGTTGTGATTAGAAGAGCAACTCCAAATCCGCTTATGTCAGGGGATAAACGTTCGGCAGCAATGGGAATTTGTTTGTCACTGTACCTCAGGTTACTAATGTATCTCTCTTCTGTAAATAAAATAACGAACGCAGTGCCGTCAATGAAGGTCCACTGAGGACGCCGAGCACTTGTGGTAGAGTGTGTCTAGTGAACGCGAGTGCAGTGTGCCCCTCAAGGGAACCTCACCCTACCACCCACTAATGACCGTCATAAATCCATCTCCACACTTCAGAAATGGAACACTGTCGTTGAGGACCAATAGCAACCCTGATTTTCTCGAAGTGACAGTCGTATGTTTACTCCACGTGGAGTCTCAGTTCCCAAAGTTCCAATTTCCAGTTGATCTGTTTCATTACGTGCAGAAATTCGTTGTGTGTCACGATGTGGAGACCGTGGGAGTGAAATGCAGTGGTAAATGCAAATGAAGTAATAGATAACTTTCAGTCAAGTGAAAACAATCAAAGTGAAGACAATAGTGTGAATAACTGGGCCGAGTTATATAATTGGAAAAGCCTCAAAAAACAAAGTTATAACGGGAACTGTTTCTAAGCAAATTCAAGCGCTTGTTTTGAACACATATAAATATGTGCTGACAAATAATCTTTGTAAGGGGTCGGGCAATGAAGCTGATGATAAATTCTGGGTATTCACAGTCATACAGTAAAAATATTGTAACGAAAGTAATACCAAAGATACCGATCAAGTGTGAAAACAAAAGGAAACGTTTCTCTAAAGTAGATAATTTCACATACGATTTAGTTCGTCGAGAAATTTATAGATTCTATTCAAAAGGAAGAGCGCCCACCTAAGATGAATTGGTTGCACATTTGCAAGAAATTTGTGATTTTCCTTATGGGCACTGCACTTTGCGCGGTCTCCTAAAGGAGCTGGGTATCAAATACCGCACTTTGAATAAGATAAGGGTTATTATGGAATCCAGTAGAATTTTAGCTTGGCTTTGGTTTTGACAAATATGTCAAAACTAAGGAAGTTTCGCAGTAATGGACATAAGATAATTTATTTAGACGACATCTCGTACGATACACATGACGTATTGAGAAAGGTGGCAACCTTGCAGAAAGGACTGGGAGAAGAAGGGTCTGTGTTGTAAAACGATTATAAGGGTTGGTCAAAGGCAGCGGCGGACGTGCACATGAGTTAGCTAAACAGATTCTACCTCCGACGTTACCAGAGGAACCTCCGGCCGAATATTCGGGCCCCTCGCTGATAGGGAGTTGTTCGGATTGGTTCGACTAGAGGGGACAGTGGCTCCCAATACCCGTGGGAGATCGGGTACGTCTTGGGACGGGATTGAGGGAAGTCAAGTATTCTCGTGTACTAGCATTGCTAGCAGAAAGTGTGCTAGATCGCCAGGCGGCCCTACCGAGGTCATATCCGTGGCCTTCCCATTTTGGAGTTGGTGCGCGTAAGTGGCGTATCCACTTCCATTCCCGTCTTGAGTACACAGATGGGGGGGGGGGGGTGTTAGTCTCTAGGTCTTGCCCTATGTAAAGAGCCTCGTAGGCGCCGGGCGCCCTTTTGGGACAGCTCGGTAACTCCCAGGTAGAAGAAGGCCCGGGTCCAGGATTAATGGGAGTAGAACCTCTGACATTAACTGTCAAAGAAGTTCAATTCGCCTCAAAGCTTTGTCATATAGTACACAAAAATAATGGACCACTTATGCAAAGCACTTTGTTTTTGTACTTTACGTCCTCCAACGTTAACTCATATCTGATTGTGAATGCAAATGATGCCCAAATTATTCCGTGGTCCGTGGAGCTTATAGTTACCTGACATTCGTCTTTCAGGATTAGGGAAAACTCCTAGTAAAAGCTTCATCCAGGTAACGCGCCCTAACAGAGATTCAAACTCGGGACCTCTTGAACTTTAGGCGGACACGCTGCCGAGGCGGGCACAAAGGAGTTGTTATTCTAAGTTACATAATACTCGAAACTTGCATACGCTAAGCTTACATTACGTTCAACACCCTATACTTGTTCTTATCCGTCTTAAACCTCCTGCATATGACAATAACCAATAGGAGAGCGTTGCAACGTAGACATATTATGCTCTAATAATAACTAGGCAACGCCGCTCGCCTGTGATTCGCTACAGCCGTGTAGCTTCTGAACGTCACATGCGGGCACAGCTTATTCATTTGAATTGTTTAACATCATACTCATACAAAATCTCAGCTTCTGATATACAAAATTGTCACCATTTTGCTATTGTGGTACTTTTTGGGTTCAAATTAAAGAATAACTACAGGTATAATAATTACCTTACCCTGGTTTTAAAGTGGCTATACTTATTTTGGGGCACGTGGTACAATTTTGTGAAAAGCTTCTGTTTAAATTTCTGTTTTCTTTAATATTTTCACTTTTATCGTTCTTAAAGCCGTGTATTTGATCAAAACTTCATATTGGCTCAGTGCGGCATTGTTGTGCTAATGCCACAAGCCGGAACCGGGCAGGTGGACAGCAGAGAGAGAGAGAGACACACAGGCTCCAGAGCGTTCTCTCCATTGTTGCTGCTACATTTCTCTAAATGTGTGCGGCTTTCTAAAGTCAATGACTGGGGAGGTATAAATACCCACAAGGTATTTTTTTTCTTCTTTTTTATTCTCATCCAATTCTGATTATTACTATCCTAATACAATCATTTCCTTAGACTTATGTTGTCTTTACACACACATACCTGATTTCTTCGCTTTTCAAACATAAGTTTTCTGAAAATAAGCTTGCACTACATCGAAATTTCCTTATATCGATGCTGAATAATTAGTACTTTTTTTGTTTAACCGGTAAGTGGTAAATCTTTTTTTTTCTTTTACTTCATTTTATTCTTTTATTACTTTTTAATTTTTTATATTTTTATTATTCTTTTTATTGTTCTGTTATTTTTCTATTCTTTTATTTTTTATTTTATTTATTTAAGACGGGAATGGGTACCGGGTACGATTTTTTTCATGTTTTATTGGCTTGTACTGTGAGACAAATGAACGGTTCTATTTATTTAAATGGTTATTAGATCTGCATTTGTTCAAAGTGATAAATATATGGCTTCAGGGAACGCAAGGTTTTCTTCCGTATATAGGTCCATCTCTGCTCCTTTAAAAATATACGTAGGTGCTTTCCTAACACAGTGTCTCCTCGCCTTACTTTCAGCAGCCAATGTAGTGTATCACCAACCAACCACACTGCAAAATTATGAAATTTCGTGTCTTTGTAACGAAACTCCAGTTGTACCAGCTGTGGTACCGAACGTAAGCGTTCTTCTGGACGAAGTTTATGTAGTGCGTCTCGGAAGGAGGTCCAAATCAAGTGAGCCCGCTGACAGTTGTACAAGCGATGCTCAAGTGTATCATTTTCCACACATACGCCATAGATCTTCGAATTCATTCTCCCGTAACGCCAAATCTTTTCTGCAGTTGGAATCGTTTCATTAACAACTTCATAAACAGTTTCTCTCCAGAGCGGCGGGAGGTTACAGTTGGTTGCATTGGCCCAAACGCATTTCCAGTAACGACTGTATTTTGTTTCCACATTAGGTCGCTGAATACTTGGCTTCATCAAGTGACGATAGAGGTTCTTGGTGGTCAGAAAGTTCTCCAGTCGCTCCCCGGAATTTTCAAGAGCATGAAGCTTAGCGACCAAATGATTAAATTCCCGTGTCGGTCTCTCCACGGTATGTAACTGCTCATACCAAAGCTTCCTGTCAATCGAAGACTCACTGCCAAGTAACGAGGACAAACCTCTCTTTCCCAACAGCGCCATACACTTGTCAACATCCACTAGACCACAACCACCTTTCTTTAGAGGAAGACGCAATTGCGGGCGAGCAACTCGATATGCTTTCTCCGTCCACAGGAAGTATCCGAGCAGAGTCTCAAAACGTTGGGCGAACTGCTTAGGGAGCGGCAAAATCTGCGCCACATACCACAGTTTACTCAAGGCATAAGTATGAATGTACCAGACGCGTTATAACAACGTTAGATTTCGAGAGCGACCTTCATGTAAGTTAAAACATCGAGCGTTGAGCCTCTGGGTCCAATTAAGAGAAATCATTTCTATTAGGTTAGAGGTAAATATAAACCCTAGAATACTGGTCTGTGGAACCACCTTCATATGCAGCAATGTTGGTCATTAGTGCGGCAGTTGTTTGTTGGTGA
Organism: Mantis religiosa; assembly: GCA_030765055.1. Classification (NCBI taxonomy): domain Eukaryota; kingdom Metazoa; phylum Arthropoda; class Insecta; order Mantodea; family Mantidae; genus Mantis; species Mantis religiosa. The sequence goes on from CM060951.1 coordinate 12,500,841, forward strand.
CTGCGATAGTCGTCGATGGAGGTTTACCGCAGTGATTTCTTTCATTTGTTTTCCTGCAGCAGAACACCCAGTCAGCCTTGAAGACAGCTGATTGTCAAATTCACGTGTTTTTACTGGAGCAAAACTTGTTCTAAACTTCTGCAAACTAGATCTCCGTACGTAGGTTACCCACGCAGTCACAATATGCTTAATATATTTGCATATCGAATGGAATATATAGGTTAGTAGAATTCTCTTGACATTAGCCTGTTACTCTCATTATTTCTAATTACTTCAATAATTTTGTCAAATTGCCAAAGCATAAAATGTGGTCAATGTCTTAGCAGAAAAAAATCCCTAGGTCTATTATATCGCCCAATTTATTACCTTATTTAATGTCATTAACATTTCTCTATTTTCTTATACTTTTTAACAATTTACGAAAGCTGCTCAATAAACAATGATCATAAACTTTTTACGGTCATAATTTTTCGCAATAAAATTCAATCTTATTATATTTTGCTAGCGTAAAGTGAAACAAACACGCAGTAGTAGTTTCATTGTTGGTACTCCGGGTTCCCACCTGTGAGAACCAGGCAAGCTCAGACATGTTCAGTATCGCCTACCACTGTAATGGAGGTAACACGCAGTTAAAGCTGATGTTAGAGGAAGATCCGGAGTTTCTTTCAAACGTAATCACTGCTGATGAAACTTGGCTACATCATTTTGATCCCGAGAGCAAACAGCAAATCTCAGTGTGGAAATCCCCCTCATCACCAACCCCCAAAAATGCAAAAGTGGTTGCTTCTGCTGGGAAAGTTACGGTTATCTCATTCTATGATATTCATGGAATGGTTTATCAGCATGTTATACCTGCACACACATCAGTAACTGGACAATACTACAGGGATGTCCTGAAAACATTGTAAGTCCATATCAGACGGAAAAGACCACATTTCCGTGAAGAAGGCTGGATGCCGCAACACGATAATGCGCGGTCGCATATTGCTAATGTTGTTGCTGAAATTCTTGCAAAAATCAACGTGAAGTGCATCCTTCACCCTCCCTATAGTCCGGATTTAGCCCCATGTGACTTTTCTATTCCCCTACTTGAAGAAACGCCTTCGTGGGGGGCATTATTCATCATCAGAAGCAGTGGTCAAGGCTGCGGAGGCGATTTTGAAGAGTCTTCCAAAAATGGTTTCCAGCATGTCTTTGAAGACTGACAGAAACGTTGGGACAATTGCATCGCATTCAGGGGAGACTATTTTGAGTAGGACAATCAAAATTAAGAGGATGAGAAAAGGTACGTTGTCAAAAAAATTATCATACTTTATTGAACAGAACGCTAAGTTGCACTCCAGTGTTTCTCTGTATTTCACGGAATGGCATATAACTTGAAAGAGAATGTAAGACTAGCCGCTCTTTGTGCAGTAACTATCACTTCAGTTTCGGTATACGTCTTGCATCTACAGCGAAATGTGTCATGGAAGAATTTCTGTAAACGTTTGTCTTAAAGTTGAAAAAAATACAAAAGAATTTATGGATTAATAGTGTAATATAATAATTAACTTAGGCCCGGTTACATAAAAATCGCTAACTGCAGTTCATTTATTATTGAAGATCAAAATATAACTAAGTTTGCGAAACCTCGTGGGTTGTAAAATCCTGATTTTAGAACAGATGAACGCCGTTCAGTACTGATTTGAGGTCACAAAAACAAATGAGGCAACTTCGCCTAACATGTTACAACTTTCCTGTTGTATCAAAAGGATTCGAGAATTATTGCAACTATTCCACTCTGTTTCATTCAAATGCACAGAGTAGCCAAACTAGACATAACAAAAACTAAATAAATCTTTCGCTTTATGGTCATTGGTCCCAGAAATTGTTATTTTAAATAAACAGTATAAGAATTAACTCCATATTGAAACAGTATTTATCAGAACTTAATCATTTCGCTTACTTTATCTTCATTATATGCCCAATGTACCTACATATTTTTCATTTTTGTCCGTTTACAATACTGTGAGCTGGAAAATAAAAACAAAAAATGGAAGATAATTGAAGTTTTAAGTTACAAATTGTTATATTTGTATATAAATATGGAAGTTCAAGTATAAGAGCAGATGTATTCAGCTAACCTTAAATCTCGGGTAACCCTTCTTATTTCACCGTTTTCCAATGGCATCCCGATGAAATGAGATCTTAAAGCTGCAGTCTCCCTTGTAACTTTGTATATTGTCACACGAACGTCGGAACTCCCTATAGAACCGGCCGGCAGAGTTACGCCTCCCTTGTGACCTGGCTTCTGGAAGCCCTCTGGAGGCAAGCAGCCGGTGACCGAGTATGTAGAGAACCTGGTGGACCATCTCCACGACATGCACGAGATGGCTCGTTAGAACATCTAGAAGGCGAGCGACCGCATGAAGACCAGGTATGACAAGAAAGCCAACAGCCAAGGGTTCCAACAAGGTGACCTGGTCTGGTTGTACCGTCCTACCCGGACCAAGGGACGCTGCCCGAAGCTCCAGCAGCCATGGCAAGGACCGTACCGGGTGGTGAAGAGGATTAACGACGTGGTCTACCGCATTCAGAAGGTTCCCCGAGGGAAGATGTTGGTGCTACACCTGGATCGCCTGGCACGCTACGATGGTGCTGTTCGGGACGACCAGCTTTGAGGAGGGAGCAGTGTCACCCGAACGTCGGAACTCTCTATAGAACCGGCCGGCAGCAGCAGGAGACGGTAGCTGTTCGCCACGCCCACTCATTTGTCTTATAGCGGTAACGAGGGTTGGCTGGAAAATATCACTGTGCCGTCTCTTTCCGCTCACCCTGAGTTCTCGAACTTACGGGATATTTCATCCAATCCAGAATCTTCTAGATTGGCCAGTTGGCCCTATGTAAGCAACATATCGGGCTGGAGGAAAATCAGTGCTTGGCGAGCAGAGTAGCAGCGCCGTGCTAGTGAACGGACGAGAAGACTGCGTACGTGTATCGGAAGAGTGTACGTAACTGCGAGAGCAAAGTGGACTGTAACGGACGAACTGGTGAATTGTAATTGTGTGCATTACGTAATTCTGTGTAATCGGCAAGTGTTCAACTGTAAGTCGGTGGAAATGAAGAACATTTTTGAGTGGTGCAATCGGACTTTTAATTTCACGAACCCACAAAGTCACAATATTATTCTAAACGCAGTCACTTTATATTCAATATATCCCCAAATCACCATCTGGACGCTTTCAGTTGCTTAGAACGGTAATGTGAGCAGGATCATAAATATTGGATTGAGTGCATAATTCCTGAGGGTTTGTGTTCTTAATTGTGCATGTAGTCTATGCTCCAGTTCTTCAACTATATGCTTTGATAGTCGTAATATCATTTAGAAAGCTGTCATTTAGTACTGAGATGGGAATTCCTCTATGTTGCAAAACACGAGGAGACTTTTCAAATTGAAAATTCTAATCATCATAGATATCAGAGTAACCTGAATTCCGAAAATAAAAAGATGTATAGGTTATGAACACAAATAATGCATCTTTAACATACCTTTGTGAAAGATAGAGTCAAATTATATATACAAGTAACAAAATATGCTTTATTTACTATTTATTTAAAACTGCACTACTTATTTCTTCTCAGAAACTGTTGTGTAAATTCTGCAGTTCTTGTGATCCAAGTTCAATCAACTTAAGTGGAGAAAATTCACCAGTTAGATTAGGTCTTAGATCAAGAGGCCATGACCTTAGATCAATGTTTATAAAACCATATGTTTAAACTTAGATTATCTCTTATGCAACCGGGTTTTAATGTTACAAATACACATTATATAGAAGACCTACATTCAGCTATATTAATTGTCCACCAGAGGAGAAATGTTGCCTGTCAAATATTGAAAGTTACATAATATTTACCAACTGCGTATTGCTGTCGATAGATAGCGCTGCCTGTTATATCTTATTGTGCTGAGCAAGATTTGCAATTATCTACAGAGTTTAATAAAAAATTAAAATTGTTGTGTCCCTATATACCGTATATTTCATTACTACTTCTTATAAGAAAATAAATAATATCCATAACGTATATTGAGATAATAACAAACCAACAAGTAATTCTTTGTAGGTATGGAAGTCTGCTAAACTGCGTATATTTACACTTCTCGTTACGCAATGTTTATTCTTGATATTGTTAATACAGCGGCTTTGGCAACTACATTGGTAATTTTGTTGGGACATGCATCTAATTATAATACTCCACAAATCTGAAAATTCCTATCACAAATGTCGTGAGACATAGCACAGCGTGACGTTTGTGTGATAAAGACATGCGCTCTGTCACGTTTCTGAAAACTTGGTTATCATTTACTTAACAATATGGTTTGAGTTTTAATCACAAAAACAATATAAATACTTCTCAACACATGTTCAGATATTTTTCCATCCGTTCTTCAATAATTGTTACAAGAGTCTATTTAAGTGTGTACCTGATACTAGTAAAGTTAAAACATTTGTAGAGATTTAGTAAATATCTTTATCCTCATTTCCTTTTTATTAAATGTATGCATTTTTGGTGTGTATCTGTTTCACTGGCGGGTGATTCGTCTTTATTTAAATAAGTGTGCTTTTATGTAGATGAAATGTTATTTCAGTAGACTTAAGTGATAGTCAATTGTTTCCAGACTCGTCCCAGACACGAGTAAGCGTATCCTCCGTTAAAATACATTGCAGCAGTGATACGTTTCCGCAGGTCATCCAAGGTTGTAGGTACAGGCGGGCTTAAACAGCTTCCTTAACATAACCCCATAAGTAATAGTCACATGGGGTGAGATCAGGAGATCTCGGTGGTCAGAAGTGTGCAGCCAGGTGTTCATTTGCCCTGCAATCTATCCAGCGTTGAGGAAGGTATTCATTCAAGAAGCCTCGTACATCGCTGTGCCAATGCGGAGGAGCTCCATCCTGTTGGACAATGAGGTCTTGTGAATCTTCAGTAATATGTTAGAAAAGCCATTGTTGCAACATATCCAGGTGCGTTATCCCAGTTACAGGTTTCTCTACAGAGCAAAATAGTGCATAAACGTTTTTACGTGATAAGTGGACTTAGGATTTCTAGGACTGGGCTGGTTGTATGTGCATGCTGTGAGTATAGGAAGAGGGTCGTGGTTTAACTCCAGTAGTAAACAAGGTCCACCGCCTTAGGGGTATACAAATGTGCTAACAAACTGTTTTAATAAAACAACATCTAAATTATGTCACCGTTTTCAGAATCATTCAATAGAAGTAGATGTATAACGAAACACAGATTGAATAATAAAGTAAGGTGAGTTACTTCTGCAATACAAAATAAATGGCTACTCCTCAATTGTTCAACTTATTACAGTGTATAACAACATACACTTTAAACTTCTGCCTTGTAAGCGCTCTTTCCTTATGCGCTTGAAAATTACTTTTAAAGTTTACCATTTTAAAATAGCCGGGGTTTTCTCAAGTACGGTTTTCATTTTGTTTTTTATTTTATCCATGACAGTTCCCGTAGATGCTGAGTCTATCTGATGAGCTAGTTCTTCTATTAGCCCTATGGCATGAGACATTTTATTACGCTTCTTTTCTAGCTGAACAATGTTGTTGGATAGGTTTGAAAAGCTGTTTCTAACGAACAGCAAATCTTAGTGTAATTTGCCTGAAATGAGGAAATGAGCGACTCACACTGCAGAACTGTGCTACTTATCTAACACACTAACAATTTCGGTAACTATTTCAATATAAATCCACATTTTAATTTCGCCCATTCTTTTTCGTATTTGCGATAAGACATCATTATAACATTGTGGTAATACACGTTTGAGAAAGAGGATTCGTTTAGTATACTTTTGTATGAAGTACTTAAAATGAGCATTTCATACAGTGTGTATTGGTATATTTGCACACACCATCATCTTTTTTAAATGTATTTATTACACTGCATGCTCCGTTACATCGTAACGCTACATGCATTCCTTAAACTTATTACAAGTAATTACTAATTACAATTTTACAAGTTTTACAAGTTCTCATTATATGATACAATGTTTTGATTATGCTTTTACATTTTTTCAAAGTCTATTTTGTTTATGCATTTTATAAATTGTTTTTGGTAGTGCTTGATTAGTTCACTGTTTGTTGCCGGCCACTGTCCACGCCTCAATCTAATGTTTTGTTTGAGTTCTAGTCTTTCACTGTTCAGAAGAGGACAATCGTATATTAAATGATCCACTGTTTGGTTTTGTAGTTCACATTTGCACATTGCACTTTCCGCTATTTTGAATGCGTTGTAGTAGTCCCTTGTCTTCCCATGTCCAGTTAGGATGGCGATAGTCTGTCCGTTGAGTGGGATCATCATTTTTAGTCGTTCTTGCACAGAAGGGAAGAACTTTTTGCTGCTTCTTCCTTTTGTTGTGTTCTCCCATTGCTCTTGCCACCTTCGCAGTCCTTTCCTTGCACAAAAAGGAAAACCTTTTTAATGATTCTTCCTTTTGTTGTGTTCTCCCATTGGTCTTGCCACCTTCGCAGTCCTTTCCTAGCACAGAAGGGAAGAACTTTTTGCTGATTCTTCCTTTTGTTGTGTTCTCCCATTGGTCTTGCCACCTTCGCAGTCCTTTCCTTGCACAGAAGGGAAGAACCTTTTGCTGATTCATCCTTTTGTTGTGTTCTCCCATTGGTCTTGCCCCCTTCGCAGTCCTTTCCTTGCTCAAAATGGAAAAACTTTTTGCTGATTCTTCCTTTTGTTGTGTTCTCCCATTGGTCTTGCCACCTTCGCAGTCCTTTCCTTGCTCAAAAGGGAAAAACCTTTTGCTGATTCTTCCTTTTGTTGTGTTCTCCCATTGGTCTTGCCACCTACGCAGTCCTTTCCTTGCTCAAAAGGGAAAAACCTTTTGCTGATTCTTCCTTTTGTTGTGTTCTCCCATTGGTCTTGCCACCTTCGCAGTCCTTTCCTTGCACAGAAGGGAAAAACTTTTTGCTGATTCTTCCTTTTGTTGTGTTCTCCCATTGGTCTTGCCACCTTCGCAGTCCTTTCCTTGCTCAAAAGGGAAAAACCTTTTGCTGATTCTTCCTTTTGTTGTGTTCTCCCATTCGTCTTGCCACCTTCGCAGTCCTTTCCTTGCACAGAAGGGAAAAACTTTTTGCTGATTCTTTATTTTGTTGTGTTCTCCCATTGGTCTTGCCACCTTCGCAGTCCTTTCATTGCACAGAAGGGAAGAACCTTTTGCTGATTCTTCCTTTTGTTGTGTTCTCCCATTGGTCTTGCCACCTTCGCAGTCCTTTCCTTGCTCAAAAGGGAAAAACCTTTTGCTGATTCTTCCTTTTGTTGTGTTCTCCCATTCGTCTTGCCACCTTCGCAGTCCTTTCCTTGCACAGAAGGGAAAAACTTTTTGCTGATTCTTTATTTTGTTGTGTTCTCCCATTCGTCTTGCCACCTTCGCAGTCCTTTCCTTGCACAGAAGGGAAAAACCATTTGCTGATTCTTCCTTTTGTTGTGTTCTCCCATTGGTCTTGCCACCTTCGCAGTCCTTTCCTTGCTCAAAAGGGAAAAACCTTTTGCTGATTCTTCCTTTTGTTGTGTTCTCCCATTGGTCTTGCCACCTTCGCAGTCCTTTCCTTGCACAGAAGGGAAAAACTTTTTGCTGATTCTTCCTTTTGTTGTGTTCTCCCATTGGTCTTGCCACCTTCGCAGTCCTTTCCTTGCTCAAAAGGGAAAAACCTTTTGCTGATTCTTCCTTTTGTTGTGTTCTCCCATTCGTCTTGCCACCTTCGCAGTCCTTTCCTTGCACAGAAGGGAAAAACTTTTTGCTGATTCTTTATTTTGTTGTGTTCTCCCATTGGTCTTGCCACCTTCGCAGTCCTTTCCTTGCACAGAAGGGAAGAACCTTTTGCTGATTCTTCCTTTTGTTGTGTTCTCCCATTGGTCTTGCCACCTTCGCAGTCCTTTCTTTGCTCAAAAGGGAAAAACTTTTTGCTGATTCTTCCTTTTGTTGTGTTCTCCCATTGGTCTTGCCACCTTCGTAGTCCTTTCCTTGCACAAAAGGGAAAAACTTTTTGCTGATTCTTTATTTTGTTGTGTTCTCCCATTGGTCTTGCCACCTTCGTAGTCCTTTCCTTGCACAAAAGGGAAAAACTTTTTGCTGATTCTTTATTTTGTTGTGTTCTCCCATTGGTCTTGCCACCTTCGCAGTCCTTTCTCTTCTGCCTCCTTGATTATGTGTGTCCTAGGTATCTCGCTGTAGATAATCTCCCCGTTGTCTTCCTGTGCAGCCTCCTTTGCCGTCTGGTCTGCTATTTCGTTCCCGCGTAGTCCCGCGTGTGCCTTTACCCATTTTATGTGGATGGTCCAGCCGTTGTCCTGCAGATGCTTGATCTTGACCTTTATTTCTTCTATTATTTTGCTTCGGATTTGACTGTTCTTAGGAAGGTCTACTGTAATCTGGCTGTCCGTGTTCACTATACCTAATTTATTTCCCACTGTGAGCTCTAAGCTGTTATCGGCTATTGCTCGAAGTCCCTCTAGAATTGCTATCTGTTCTGCTTGTTGGTTATTGGAGCAGTACTCACCGAGTTTATACTTTTTAACCTCTTCCCCATTTTGGAAAATTACTGCTGCTGCTGCTCCGACTTTTCCGTTTATCTTGTTTAACTCTATGTTGTACGGTATGTCTTCCTGTGCTTCTTGAACACGCATTCTCTCTGAAGGATGTGGCCACTCGCTTAGTTTCGGGACTTCTTCTGTTAATGTCGATTTTTCATTTTTGAATTTATGCATCTCTAGTACTTCCCGAATCTTTATATTTATTGGCTTGATTGCTGCCAAAACACAGGACGCTTCGTATGACACAGTTCTATATGCTTTGGCAACTTTTATGTTCGTTAGTCTACACAAGTCTTGAAATAGTTCGGACTGAGACGATGAAGTTACACTTGGTCCTCATTGTTCCTCGACCTCTGCTTTTGATAAAATCCTTGCTTGATCTTTCATAGTATTGTAGTGCTGTCTCAGCCATTTGGGTTTAGTACCCTTAATTTGTACATAGCATACCTTTTATTGGGTATTTTCTCAACTCTTGCTAACTCTTCGTCCATCGTGCGTTTACGTACTTCTGATATTTATGTTCTTTACTGTCAGCTAACAAATCAATCTTCAAACACCGCCACTATGCCACTAATGGCAGCGTGTGCAATGTGTGTACGGCCCAGAGCGTTTTGACACATGCCGTGGTGGTTTTTTTTTTTGGGGGGGGGGGCCTTCGGTAAAATCCTATACGGCCATTGAAGGAAAACATAAGAAAAATGATGAAAGAAAAATTAAGAGGATGGGAGGAGACTAGATCTGTAGATCACTTTCTTTAAGAAATTGCAGAAGAGCTTGGTATACAGGTTTGTGGTATAACTGTAATATGGTGTTGACGCTTGTGGGAAAAGGAACAGACTGTTGAATTAGGCGGCGGAGGAAGGAGGAAGGAAGAACGGTGGGCTCGGTAGCGAGAGCAACTGAACAGGAGAAGATTGGGGTCATCGGTTTCGCCTGGGTCATCAGGATATACAGGGGAATCGATGAGACGTAGTCGGTGTAGATATGCACGTTAACATCCATGTCCAAGTCGCATTCTAATGATGGAGGTGAGATGTCGACGTGCAATCCTGAAGTTAGAGAACCAAGGGATCGTGGATAGATGCGTCTGAACGGCGCCGTAGTGTTTGCCTTTGATAGACTGAGAACGAATCAAGACGTCATTCAAGCGGCAATAGGCGTCACACCGAAGGACAGGGAAGAAATCCGTGTAGGACAGTTGGATGTCTTGAAAGGTGCCTTGGGCGAGTCCCTCTTTTTCCAGGCGATCGGCGACTTCATTGTATCGAATTCCGACATGCTCTCTGATCCAAAGGAAGTGAAATTGATGTCCGACTATGGTAGCGCTGTTCACCAACGTCAGTATCTCGTAAAGATAACAGTGCATATCTCTCGTCCAACGAGGAGATGAGAGTCTCTGCAGCACACTCTGTGCATCGGTTAATACCAGCAGTTTGGGGAAGCCCCAAGAAATCCCATATCGCAAAGCGTCACGAATGGCCAGGCATCGAGCCCGGGCATTAGTAGAAGGAAGGACGTATCCATAGCCTACTCCATCAGCAGATTTAGAACCGTCGGTGTAGATCGTGGTGAAATCTGGCCAATGGACCTGCAAGAAATCCGTAGTAGGTTGTACTACGTCGCGTAGCAGTTAAGTCTGTTCTCCCGCGGAGTACTAAAAGTCCTAACTCTGGTCATAAGGCACAGAACACGTTTATCTTCGGTGACTCCTTTTCCTGTTGCAATGTTGAACTTGGTTTTTGCAAAGACCATATGTGAATGTGTCTGTTGACTTTTCCCTTAAGGTAGTAACTCACTTGATCGCCAAGAATTGTACACTCTAGAAACAGGCCATCCACCATCATTCCTAGCTGAAGCAGAAACCTCAGGTTCCAAGAGGGAAAATATAACTAGAAATTAATACAACAGTAGAGATCATAAATAAGCATAATGGGAACAAAAAGGGAATAAATTATATAAGAAATAAAGTTAAAAAGAATATTCGAAATAGCAATATAGTGTAAATGAAGGACAAATCGGACAGGAGTTGCTTCTGAGCACAGATACGAGGCAGCAAATAGAACAGTAGAACAAAAACCCTCGAAGGTTACTCGACACCGAGACGCCAGTAAGGTATGCGAAGCTTAAGGGAAATTCAGCCAAGCATGATAGAATACCGTTATGAAGCTGAGAGGTCATACAACCCAAAGGGGTGGGAAATATTACTGCTGCATAGGAAAGACAGACGGAGGTGACCAATAAGAGAAAATTAAAGAAATAAACCCTGCCAATAAAATGTAGAGTAAACCACGTGATAGGCGTAAAATAGTAAAGGAATAGAAAATGGGCGGTGATAGGCGAGAAAAGCTATAATAGAAGATGGGAATACGACGGGGGAAAGAGTGTCACTCTGGTACTTAATACGACGGGAAGAAGACGTGTTATTGGGCGAGAAGTAGGATCCAATGTTGCAGTCCGAAGTAGAGTTATGGTCTTGAAGACAGTGCAAAATAGGGAATAAAGGGAGTTAGCATAGGAACGTAAAAACGTTAAGGGGAAAGGAAAACTAGGAAGGCAACGAAAGTGCTAGCAAGAGAGTAATGAGATAGCCAGGTTAAAGAAAATAAAGGAATAGGGAGACGGTAAGCATGACTGTTCCTAACCGAACCCTGAGAAAGAGATCTCAGCTCACCGACAATTAGACAAAGCACCAACCTTTCCATCTCACCGTCAACTCCTTCATAATCCATCCCTAACAATGCACTCAAAAGGACAACGAACCAAAAAGAACCCACACCATAGCACATAACCACAAAATTCAAGACGCTTCACTTTGTCTTTAGATATAAAAGCCTGCAGAAGTTGTATTCGGTAGGGCTTGTACAGCAGACGCCGTTTCAGAACTTTTCATAGAGCTGGTTGGGATATTCCAAGTTCTCTACTAGCTCTATGGATAGTGCCACGTAAAGTGCGAACAGCCCCAGTCTCTCCGTAGGGGAGGGGATCCGTCCCCTTCAGCTGCCGTGGTGCGGGTGCTGCGGCCTCTAGCGCTCGTGGTACCTCTCACGTTACTAGAGGAGCATTGGGGCGAACATTCGAGCCTCTCCCTGATAGGGAGTTGTTCGGATTGGGTTGGACTCGAGGAGGCTGTGGTTCCGATACTCCTGGGAGATCGGGTACGTCTCCGGACGGGGTTGAGGGAAGCCATTAGTATTCCCACGTACTAGCCTGTATAGCTAGTAGAGGGTGTGTTAGATCGCCAGGCGGCCCCAACGAGGTCATATCGGTAGCCTTCTCCTTTTAGACATGGCCCGCGTAAGTGACATATCCACTTCCATCCACAGGACCAGATGCTGGGGGCTTGTTAGTCTCTAGGTCTTGTCCTATGGAAAGCCCTACGGAGGCGCCGGGCGACCTTTTGGAACAGTTCGGTAACTCCCTGGTCGAAGGAGGTCCGGGTCCTTGGTCCTATGTGTCCAGTAATAATGGGGGAGTGGAACCTCTGGCATTAACACCCCAAGCCTGTTTAAATTGCATAAACCAACGGCGAACGCCTATTCTATTACGTGATTAAGTACAGAATTTGCTACGAAATGCCCGTGGTTCTAAAATTTGCGACTCAACTTTTGAGAACTCAATAACGCAGGAAACATTGTGTCCCACAGTAGTGTCACCCAAACGTCGGAACTCCCTACAGAACCGGCCGGCAGTAGGGCCAGACAAGAAGCATTCAGCCCATGCCTACCCATTTGTCTGTGTCACTAACTGAAGGGAGGACTAGGAGAACAGCGGGAGCCCTGTACTGTCTCTTTCCCCTCCCGCCAGACATCTCGAAACCTCGGGATAATTGTGCGCGCCGCGAACTTTCCAGAAACGGTGATCTTCCCTATATAAGTCCTGTAGTTGGCGAGTCGGTTCAGTTCCCGGATCACCAATTCGGTTTCCGTCGGGGTCACTCCACCACCTTGCAGTTACTGCGCTTGGCGGAGAAGGCTGCTTTGGGATTCCAGGACGGCCTCAAAACCATCGCTGTGCTCTTGGACGTGGAAAAGGCCTTCGCCTCCACGTGGCACCAGGGGTTGTTGTTCAAACTTAAAAGAAGTACAACTCCCCCATCCCTACCTGGCAATTCTCAGAAGCTTCCTCAAGGACCGCACCTTCAGAGTGCGGGTCGAGGGGAAGCTATCCTCTGTCAGACCCATAGCGGCTGGAGTCCCGGAAGGCCCCGCTACTCTTCGCCGCCTGCATGTCTGACCTACCCACGGAACCGCGCACTGTTTTGTGTCAGTATGCCGACGACGTCCTCATACTGGCGCAGAACAAGAACGTCCGCTACTGTCTCCCCCCTTTACAGCGTCATCTCCACGCCCTTGGCAGGTCGAGTGAAAAGTGGAGGATGGCCATTAGTCCGCAGAATAGCTCGGCTCTTATGCTGGCTAAGACCCGTAGCTGGTGCCCAGAAGGTGACCTGCGGTTAAGGCGGAGAAGAATCCCCTGGGTTCGAACCGCCAAATACCTGCGAGTCCAACTAGACCGCGGCCTCACTTTCACTCCGCACGTCAGGACAAAGACCGGCCTCGGCCACGCTGCACTCAGGCAGCTCTATCCGATCTTCAGATTCACCATGCCCATCCGCCTCAAACTGCGGGTGTACCGTGCGATCGTCCCGCCTCTGATCCTGTACGGATGCGAGGTCTGGGGTTCGGTGGCTCATAACACCCTACGCAGGCTGCAGGCCGTGCAGAACAGGGCCTTAAGTATGATCTACGGTACCGACCGCAGGTTCCCATCTCACTTCCTGCACGCCCAGTCTGGCATACCATACGTCGTAGACGTCGTTCGCGAACGAACACGCACGTTGTATGCCAAGATCACTCCCCACCCTAACCAGCTGGTGAACACACTTGGTCAATACGACCACCGTATTCCCAGGAGACGGAGGAGCTATCGTCTACCCAAGGACGCCCTTGGGTGGTAGAGTCTGCCTCTCCTCCTACCCCTAACAATCACCGCCAGGTCACCTCGCGCCCTCGCCGCGGCTGGCAGGTTAACACCTGCAGTCGGGCCCTGGGACGCGCGCACGACCTGGAAATACCAACACCATCAATCAAGTTCCATCTGGCCTCTCGCTACTGGTTCCACCACGGCTTGTCGGCTCGCTAGCGACCGCAAAAGCAGGGTGGAACGGGTACTGTTCCCCGAGGGGAATATCCCGGCACCAGAAGCACCAGTAAAGGCCAACTGCGCCGTCTAACACAACGACACGCAAGCTTGCGCAATAACTTACATCTATTTTACCGCACGGGTAAATCCGCACAGCGGATAGGTACCGTGGCGTGTAACCCTCCGCCCGGGAGAACCCGGGCGACCTGCACCTGCTCTTGGCTCTTGTCAGTTCAGTTCTTGGCGAGCAGCCTTGAGGAGCGCCGCGTGAATTAACGGACCGGAAGACTGAACATGCATCAGAGGAGTTGTACGTAACTGTGAGCGTGCAGTGGACCTGTGACAGACGAACTGGTGAATTGTAATTGTGTGCATTACGTAATTGTGTAATCGGTAAGTGTTCCGACTGTAATTCGGTGGAAATAAAGAACATTTTAGAGTGGTGCAATTGTACTTTTAATTTCACGAACCCACAAAGTCACAGTAGCCTACAATGGCGCCCTAATGCCGCGGGCACTCTCTACCAGAGACTTCTAAAAGCATCACCGCCCTAAAAAAATGAAACTTCCACCATTCATTGTTATACAGATTGCTCATGTTTTATTTGTGTCTTAATAAATACGAATTTTATAAAATGTATCCATGATTAATAATGACCTGTATCATGACCTCCTACATTCTAAGAATCTCATTATTTTTCAGGGTTGGATTATCTGTGTATTTCATCTCAACGCCACGAGCTTTAAATAGCGCAGACTTCAGGTAAGAGATTTATTTTTGGTTTGATTTCACTGACAATTCTAATTGCTTAGCTACATTTAATTACTATGGTTTGTTTGGGTTACGTTGTCGGAAAGAGAGAAAACAATAGTGGAGCGATAACCCGGGCTACCTCTTTCACTACAATGGAAAAGAGACGTTTCTTCCGGTCAAAACTTAACACTGTTTTCAGTTTTCTCCCGCTACTGCTTCCTCAAATTTGCAGATTAATGCAGTAAAGCCCCTTCTACTTTTACCCTTACAGGTTCGTCACAACACCACATGGGAGCCAGAGGATGACTATTGCATTCTCTTTCTAGAAATCCGTGACGTACGCGACACAGACAATTTGTTTTCTTTAATGTATTAAACAGCGGAGGGAACTAGCAGTAGCTGTCCAAGTGACAATTTGATTTTTTGTGTAAAGTCTGTTTTTTTAACGTATGTGCACTTACCACTCAAAGGGACCTCAAAGGACCTGACCTAACCTCCCACTAATGACCGTCATAAATCTATCTCCACACTTCAGAAATGGAACACTGACGTTGGGGACCAATAGCAACCCCGATTTTCTGAAAATGACAGTTGCATGTCTACTCCGCGTGGAGTCTCAGTTGCCAAAGTTCCAACTTCCTGTTGTTCTGTTTCATTAGGTGCAAGACGGTGATGTTAAAATGTTGCATCCTTGTAGAGGGGACCGTCAGGAGGAGCGTCCATGTTGTAAAACGATTATGAGGGGTCCTCAAAGAAAGCGGCCGCCGTGCACTTGCGTTGAATAGACAGACTTTATACATGTATGTATGTAGTTATTCACTGCAATTGGGTACTACCCGGTGGCAGAGTTAAGAATACAGATCAAATTACAAATACTAGATTTACAACAATAACACAATAAACAATACAAACATGATATTATTTTAACTTTATTCACTTAAAACATATCTAATTAATTCTCTATTTACATATTATATACCATTATAATTCAAAAGTTAAACTATAAACCATCTAGATTTTTTCTAAATTTTTTCAGCGACAGGGGACAGCCCTGAAAGACTGCTACAGGCAATTCATTCCATTCTTCAATGGTTCTATTAACAAAAGAAAATTTTCCTACGTCGATTCTGTATCTTCTACCCTTAATTTTATACCTATGATCGTTTCGTCCATAATAATCCGGATTATCTAACCTTACACTAACGTCCACCCATGCCTTTACACCAGCATTAGCTTTGAATAGTGCTACCAACCTTTGTTTTTTACGCCTAATTCTTAATTCCTCCCATTTAGTCTCATCTCCTTTAATAGGCCCAAAATACTTGCCTCTTTTTATGAATTTTATTGCCACTAGGAGGGACAGACATTCACAAATAACTTTGATGTGTTTATAATATTACCGAAAAATACATGGAAACGAAAATTATATATAGACAAAGTGAATAAAGATCAGAGAGAGGGTTTAGCAAGTGTGGTGAGACTGAAAGGGATGAGAAAAGATTTTGTGTCCAATATGCGTGAAGAAGAAGAAGAAGAAGATATAGAGCACATAGTGTGACGTGAATCAATTATGGAGAAATTATAATTATAGGTTTCACTATAGCATTCATTGGGATAGAGCCAATTAGAACAAAAATAGTTATAAATAATCGTTGCGTTGAACAGGTAAGCGATTTTAACTACTTGGGAACTGATGTTAGTTATGACAAGGAATATGATGTCTACAATAAAATATGCAAATTACAAAGAGTGTGTGGAACAATAAATGGAGCATTTAGAAACAAAATACTAAAGAAACAAAATTAAAGTTCTACAAAGTTATGGCTGTATCTATACTGGCATACGGAAGTGAGACTTGGACGTTAACTAAAAAGCAAAAGAGTAAAATACAGGCTTCAGAAATGAAATTCTTGAGAAGTGTGAACGGATGCACGAAGAGGGACTTAATCAGAAATGAAAATTTAAGAGAAGAGCTGGACATTTTTAGTATGAATGATAGGTTAAAAGATCTCAAACAAAAATGGAAGGAACATGTTGAAAGAATGCCATATAATATACTTACAAATCAAATATTATAGTATCATCCTAAAGGTAGGAGATCGGTGGGAAGACCCAGGAAACGATGGTTGGAGGACTTCGAAGGCCGAATAGGCACTTGATTGCCTATGCCATGAAGTGAAGAAGAGGAAGAAGAAGAAGAAGAAGAAGAAGAAGAAGAAGAAGAAGAAGAAGAAGAAGAAGAAGAAGTAGAAGAAGAAGAAGAAGAAGAAGAAGAAGAAGAAGAAGAAGAAGAAGAAGAAGAAGATGAAGAAGAAGAAGAAGAAGAAGAAGAAGAAGAAGAAGAAGAAGAAGAAGAAGAAGAAGAAGAAGAAGAAGAAGAAGAAGAAGAAGAAGAAGAAGAAGAAGAAGAAGAAGAAGAAGAAGAAGAAGAAGAAGAAGAAGAAGAAGAAGAAGAAGAAGAAGAAGAAGAAGAAGAAGAAGAAGAAGAAGAAGAAGAAGAAGAAGAAGAAGAAGAAGAAGAAGAAGAAGAAGAAGAAGAAGAAGAAGAAGAAGAAGAAGAAGAAGAAGAAGAAGAAGAAGAAGAAGAAGAAGAAGAAGAAGAAGAAGAAGAAGAAGAAGAAGAAGAAGAAGAAGAAGAAGAAGAAGAAGAAGAAGAAGAAGAAGAAGAAGAAGAAGAAGAAGAAGAAGAAGAAGAAGAAGAAGAAGAAGAAGAAGAAGAAGAAGAAGAAGAAGAAGAAGAAGAAGAAGAAGAAGAAGAAGAAGAAGAAGAAGAAGAAGAAGAAGAAGAAGAAGAAGAAGAAGAAGAAGAAGAAGAAGAAGAAGAAGAAGAAGAAGAAGAAGAAGAAGAAGAAGAAGAAGAAGAAGAAGAAGAAGAAGAAGAAGAAGAAGAAGAAGAAGAAGAAGAAGAAGAAGAAGAAGAAGAAGAAGAAGAAGAAGAAGAAGAAGAAGAAGAAGAAGAAGAAGAAGAAGAAGAAGAAGAAGAAGAAGAAGAAGAAGAAGAAGAAGAAGAAGAAGAAGAAGAAGAAGAAGAAGAAGAAGAAGAAGAAGAAGAAGAAGAAGAAGAAGAAGAAGAAGAAGAAGAAGAAGAAGAAGAAGAAGAAGGTCTCACTCTACCTGTCCAGTGGGTATATTGTGAATACAACTTCAGCGAATACTTCCTGTATTATCCGGTTCATTTGTTTATTTTGTCAAATGGTGTGTATATTGCTATAGTACGCGCAAGATAAGAAGGGCGCTGGATTTAGGTGTGGTACCGTTAAATGGGAAGTTTCGAGAGCTAACACTCTCTTGTTTCTGCAGTGCGTTCAACCTTGTAAAACACAGTTCAGCAAAATGACGTGTAAGATGAACGAAGATATGCATTGCAAGTGTGAGATCTGTGGATAAACATTAAATTGAACTCGATCCTATAAGCTTTATATTTATATACTTACTATATATGAAACACATAAAAACAGTAAAAAAATATGACAGCCATATATAATCACTCATTCGCTTTGTGATTCTTCGATTTCTGAGTCCATTGCATCAGTTTCATCGCTAGTATCCTCTGATCTGTTGATAATTTCATCAATCACGTTTTCAATTACACCATTATTTCTCCAATATTTCATTTCCAGATCTTTCAGTATCCTTCCCAATCCGTCGCAGTTACAGAACAGAATGCTTCTATAGCAAGTTACTGCAGGTTTGTGGCTGACATATCACCAGTAACGTTGTGTCCTCTGAAAACGTTCTTTATTTTTGCCCACGCCAGTTCAATTGCATTCAGATTATAGTTATACGGAGCTAAACGAATAATAGTGTGTCCACTTTCGAAATGATGATCATGATGATATAATTAAGGGCATTCAACTACGGCGGTCATCAGCGCCCTTTAAAAAATACTAGTCATGGCAAAAGCCAGACATAAAACTTTCTAAAAACTATACAAGTGTAACAAAACCTCATAAATATTAAAAGCAGAAGCATTATTAACAGTGAAGTATTCTTCATATTTAAGTTTGATGTATGAGTCACTATGTTTACACTCAAACTTCACTTACTTGTTGTTGTATAATTGAAACGTTTTCAAGATCATTCGATCTCATCCTCAGCTGTGTGGTGACTAAATGAACCTTCCTCTTCTTCCACTACTACGGAGCTCCGACTACTCTGCCATCTGGTGTTAGGGGCACTAAGTTTTAATACTTCATTTAATGCCGGGATTTCAAAATTTATAACTTTAGCACGGTTTTTGTTTATGAATATTTTTTCCCAAATACCCAATTCTATGGGTGTACTTAAAGATTTTAACAGTTTAATATTGTGGCCAATGTTGTGGTTTTCTGTCCAAAAATGGTGTGAAAAGGACAGAAAACCACAACATTGGCCACAACATTAAACTGTTAAAATCCTTAAGTACACCCATAGAATTGGATATTTGGGAAAAAATATTCATAAACAAAAACCATGATAAAGTTATAAATTTTGAAATCCCGGCATTAAATGAAGTATTAAAACTTAGTGCCCCTAACACCAGATGGCAGAGTGATCGGAGCTCCGTAGTAGTGGAAGGAGAAGAAGGTTCATTTAGTCACCAAACAGCTGAGGATGAGATCGAATGATCTTGAAAACGTTTCAATTATACAACAACAAGTAAGTGAAGTTTGAGTGTAAACATAGTGACTCATAAATCAAACTTAAATAGTAACAAAACCTATTAAAAATACACGTACATAGAAACATCAATCAAAACCTACTAAAAATTTCGTTCACTAAATCCTAAACTCTAAACTAGACAAGAATCTAAAAACCTTCTCCACGGGTCTCCACGCACGGCCTACACGTGGCTGGGCCTTTTGACCGTCTCCCTCAACCACGAAGAGGAGCCCACACGAGGAGACTGTTGGCTCGGGACCCCTGGGGGGTCCACTTTCGATAACCATAACCTCCACAACATAGGTAAGTCTTGCTCCTAGGTTTGTTGGCCTCTGTTAAACACCGGTGTATTTTTCTTTCTTTCTTTCTTTCTTTCTTTCTTTCTTTCTTTCTTTCTTTCTTTCTTTCTTCTTTCTTTCTTTCTTTCTTTCTTTCTTTCTTTCTTTCTTTCTTTCTTTCTTTCTTTCTTTCTTTCTTTCTTTCTTTCTTTCTTTCTTTCTTTCTTTCTTTCTCTTCTTCTTTCTTTCTTTCTTTCTTTCTTTCTTTCTTTCTTTCTTTCTTTCTTTCTTTCTTTCTTTCTTTCTTTCTTTCTTTCTTTCTTTCTTTCTTTCTTTCTTTCTTTCTTTCTTTCTTTCTTCTTTCTTTCTTTCTTTCTTTCTTTCTTTCTTTCTTTCTTTCTTTCTTTCTTTCTTTCTTTCTTTCTTTCTTTCTTTCTTTCTTTCTTTCTTTCTTTCTTTCTTTCTTTCTTTCTTTCTTTCTTTCTTTCTTTCTTTCTTTCTTTCTTTCTTTCTTTCTTTCTTTCTTTCTTTCTTTCTTTCTTTCTTTCTTTCTTTCTTTCTTTCTTTCTTTCTTTCTTTCTTTCTTTCTTTCTTTCTTTCTTTCTTTCTTTCTTTCTTTCTTTCTTCTTTCTTTCTTTCTTTCTTTCTTCTTTCTTTCTTTCTTTCTTTCTTTCTTTCTTTCTTTCTTTCTTTCTTTCTTTCTTTCTTTCTTTCTTTCTTTCTTGCTTTCTTTCTTTTTTCTTTCCTTCTTTCTTTCTTTCTTTCTTTCTTTCTTGCTTTCTTTCTTTCTTTCTTGCTTTCTTTCTTTCTTTCTTTCTTCCTTCCTGCCTGCCTGCCTGCCTTCCTCCCTTCCTTTCTTCCTTCCTTCCTTCCTTCCTTCCTTCCTTCCTTTCTTTCTTTCTTTCTTTCTTTCTTTCTTTCTTTCTTTCTTTCTTGTAATTTTACGCCCTCCAACGTTAAGTCATATCGGACGGTGAATGAAAGGGTTGAAATGATGATGAAATGTGTCCAGGGTCCATGGAGCATAGAGCTACCCGACATTTGTCTGTACGGATAAGGGAAAACCCCGGAAAATCTTTACGCTACCGAGGCGGGCAAATACAGGTGTAGCTTTGGTAATGGAGGGAAATAGAAAGCTATTTAGAAATATACAAAGGGCTCAGAGCAAGAGAAAAAGAAACATAAAAGAGCAAGATTAAGGAAAAAAAGGAGGAAGCCAAAAAGGAAAGGATTGAAGGGAAAAGAAGAAAGAAAGAAAACATCACTATTAGTTATTACCATACACAGATCACAGCCTTACCTGCTTTTTCCTGGTGTTTTGGAGATTCATTGGGATGAGATGTACAAAACGATTTAAAACACCTGACAGTGCTCACGCTTTTTCCTGTGTAAGCAGATTTGCTGAGTGGGAACATTAACTAGTTGTTATCCTTTTATATATCGCAACTTTCTGCAACTTTCGCTTTTATTTTGCGGCCATCACTATGTACGACTGTATGTGTATGCTTCCGAGTCGGAGTTCATTGCTCGGAAGGTACATATGAGGATGAGTTTGGTGTGCCCTCAGCCATAATTACAAACTGGTTAAGCTATAGTAATTAACCTCAAACTTGCACAAAACGAATGCACACAGAATACAAAGAGCGTGCGTAAAAGCTTACCATAATAGTCAGTAGATGTCAGAGTATACTAGTTTAGTGTACTAGTATAGTGCATTTCATGTTTCTAGGTTGTCATCTGTGTTTACGGAGTTAGCCGAAACCTACCGAGTGAGGACTTAGGAGACGAACGCTCAAGTTAAATTGCGCATACTGTAAATCCTTTCATGGAAGTGTTGAAAACAGTGTTGTTGTATAAATTA
This sequence comes from Mantis religiosa, assembly GCA_030765055.1. Classification (NCBI taxonomy): domain Eukaryota; kingdom Metazoa; phylum Arthropoda; class Insecta; order Mantodea; family Mantidae; genus Mantis; species Mantis religiosa. The sequence goes on from CM060951.1 coordinate 12,522,111, forward strand.
AATTAATTGGGAGTCGATTAATGACACTAAACAACACTTACTTTTAAATTTTCCCGGAACTAGTTTCAGAGGCCTTCCCTGTATCTTCAGTCGGACATCGACTTGTTCTCATTGGTGTAGCTGGCAATATTTTGTCATCGGTCTCCTCTGGTGGCGGTTCGAGGAACTTGCTGAACAAATCTCTCTGGGGGATGTCGAAATTGAATACTTTGTTCCTATTTTTTGAAATAAAGATTTGTTCCCATGTGGGCAGTTCTTGTTTTCCTGTTGTATGTTTTAGTAATTTTGGTTCTGGATTTATGTTGTGGTCTTCTTCCCAAAAATGCGTGGCAACTGCTGATTTTTCTAATTGTTTGTATTTTATGTTCCTAAAGTGTTCCTCTGCTCTTGTTTCTAAATTTCTTTTGGTTTTTCCAATATAAATTTGACTACAGTCACAGCATTCAGTTTGATATATACCAGATTTTTTGTTAGATGGAATGGCATCTTTGATGTTTGAGCAAATTAGGTTTTTTGAGAAGTAATGGTTCACTGGAGCTAGTTGAATGTTTTAGTTTTTGAAGACTTTTTTGAATTTATCAAAGGCCCATGGATGGTAAGTGAATTTTTTGAAGATCATTTTAGTTTCTGTAGCTGAGAGGCTTGTGCTTTCCTTTAGTAGTTTCTTCTTATTTGCTAAGTTCACTTTTTTGTCTACTAGTTATTTGGCAAAGTCATTTTTCTGTGCTATTTCAATAATTTTGTTGTATTCTATTTTGTATTCTTCTGCTGTGAGAGGGATGTTGACCAGTCTATGTGCTAAACTATTAAAGATTTCCTGTTTGTGGGATCTTGGATTGTAGCCATTAGCTTTTATGTAGTTGTCTGTCTGTGTTGGTTTTCTGTAAACGCCAAAGTTTATTCTATTTTTATTTCAGATTATTTTAGATCTAAAAATGGTAAATACTCGTCTTTTTCAACTTCTACAGTGAACTTGATGCTTTTTTCTTGAATATTTAAAAGTTTTAGTGCATCACTGATGTGTTTTTTTGGCACTATGGCAAATATGTCATCTACATATCTTTGCCAGAGTTTGAACATCCATGGGAAACCTTTAGTGATCCTTATTTCTAGTGCACTCATGTACAGATCGGCCAAAAATGGTTATAAGGGGTTGCCATTGCTAAACCAGAAGTTTGATGGAAATATTTTGTTTGAAACTGGAAGAAATTCTGTTCTGTGCATAATTTGGTTAGTTCGATGTAATCTGAAATTACAAGTGATGACATTCCAAGTGATTTGAGCCATTTTTCTATCAGTGTTGGGAGTTGTCTATCTGGTATGCTGGGAAACAGTGATATAACGTCAAATGAGACTAGTGTGTCCTCTTCATTTAGTTCAGTATCCTTAATGTGTTCTATAAGTTCATAGGTGTTTTTGATGCTTAGGCTATCGAATTTTGGAAAGGAGTTGAATTTGTTTATTAGCCACTTTGCAAGTTTGTATGTTGGTGTATTTATACTGCTAACTATAGGTCTCATTGTTATGGGTGGTTTGTGTATTTTGGGTAAGCCATAAAGTCTAGGTAAGGTTGGATTATCTGGTTTAACTGTATATTTGTTTGATATTATAATTGATTTTGCTATTGTTTTTTCAAATGATTGTATGCAAGCTGTTAAGTGTTGTTTAGTGTCATTAATCGACCCCCAATTAATTTAATGCGCATACTGTACTTATAAATCTCGTTGTGTAAATCATTATCACGTAATCACTGGGGAATTACATGAAATTAGTTAAAATATAATTCGAGTGTTATGGTAAAACTTGTGAGACACCCGGTAGTCAATTAGTAAGATTGTAGAAGTTCTCAGAGATGAGCTGCTACCTCCAAACAGTTTTCAGTGCGCTTAAGGACGTCCTTCTCTCTGTTAGGAGTCGAGAGATGTAAACTTCGATTCAATATCTTGTGGAAATGCCCTTTGGTACACATTTGGGTGCGTGAACTGCTCTGAGGAACTAATCAGCAGTAGCGAACCTACGATCTCTACCCATTTATCATTGTCCGGCCGAACGCCGGGGTAGAGATGGAGTGGACAGAAAATCCATTACCCCAGTGCAGGGGCAAAGAATAATGGGGGAGAAAGGGCAGAACGAACGGAAGGAAAGGGGCAGAAGCCTGCGTTATTTTTAAATGAAAACACGTGAACCCCCAAGTATCAAATAGGTCACTCAATCTTCCCCAGCAAAAATGGTCATTTTCTAAAAAGGAAACCGTTTTAACATTGAGGACATATGTACGTACGAGCTCTGTTTGTGGATAAAACGCAATCGATTCTTAGAAAGCTGCACTTTATCAAATCTGCTATTCTATCGGTTTCCATAGCCAATGCTTTTTCCAATTATGTGAAGAAAGTGCTTAACTAATATTTATTAAGATTAATAACATTTGACTACTTACTAAGCCGTTATTAGGTTGTTTAATAAGTACTTACAGCATAGTAAGTCGTCACAAAAGGTGCGTGTCTCATAGCATATGAGAACTCCTAGTGCTCTACCGGGAAACATACGAGTCAGTAGGAGAATTTAATGTCATGTCGGCATGTTCGCCATAGTAGCTCAGTGATTCAATTATGAAGCCTGGGATTTAAGTACTTACAGCATAGTAAGTCGTCACAAAAGGTGCGTGTCTCATAGCATATGAGAACTCCTAGTGGTCTACTGGGAAACATACGAGTCAGTTGGAGAATTTAATGTCATGTCGGCATGTTGGACATAGTAGCTCAGTGATTCAATTATGAAGCCTGGGATTTAAGTACTTACAGCATAGTAAGTCGTCACAAAAGGTGCGTGTCTCATAGCATATGAGAACTCCTAGTGGTCTACCAGGAAACATACGAAACAGTTGGAGAATTTAATGTCATACCTGCTTCTAATCATGGATAATGCCTCCCACGAAGACGTTTCTTCAAGTTAGGGAATAGAAAAGAGTCACTCGGGACTAAATCCGGACTATGGGGAGGTCGAGGGATGCACTTCACGTTGATTTTTGCAATACATTCAGCAACAACATTGGCAATATGCGGCCGCGCATTATCGTGGTGCATCATCCAGCCTGCTTCACGGAAATGTGGTCTTTTGCTTCTGATATGGACTTGCAATGTTTTCAGGATATCCCTGTAGTATTGTCCAGTTACGGATGTGTGTGCAGGGACAACATACTGATAAACCATTCCAAGAATATCAAAGAATAACATGACCATAGATTTCCCAGCAGAAGCAACCACTTTTGCATTTTTGAGGGTTGGTAATGAAGGAGATTTACACACTGAGCTTTGGTGTTTGCTCTGAGGATCAAAATGATGTAGCCGAGATTCATCAGCAGTGAAAGAAACTCTAGATCTTCCTCTAACATCAACTTTAACTGCATGCAGATCTTCATGCAAATGTCCTTTTGTTCGGGAATCAACAGTCTTGGAACCCATCTCGCATAAACACGTTTCATGTGTAATGTTTCTGTCACCAACGTGTGGGTGGCATCCAATGAAATGTTCAGTATTTCAGAAAGTGATCTTAAGGTAATTCGTCAATCCTCTCTCACAATGGCAGCAGCAGTGTTGATGTTTTCTTCCGAAGGAGCAGTAACTGGAGCACCGGGTCCATCTTCCTTTGAAATTGATTGTCTCCTCTCTTTAAACATTTTAAACCACCTTCGAGCTGTGCTGTAGGTAAGAACAGACTCTCCATAGACCTCCTGTAATATTGTATAGGCCTCAACTGAAGATTTGTTGAGACAAAAGCAGAATTTCAAAGCCGCATATTGTTCCTCGCGTGTTACCTCTATTACAGCGGTAGGCGATACTGAACATGTCTGAACTTGCCTGGTTCTCACAGGCGGGAACCAGGAGTACCAACACTGAAACTATTACGGCCTGTTTGTTTCACGTTAAGCTAACAGAATATAATAGGTTTGAATTTTAGTGTGACAAATTATGACCGTAAAAATATCAGTGATAATTCTTTATTGAACAGCCTTCGTATGAGTACCTCTAGTGGCCTACCGGGAAACATACGAGTCAGTGGGAGAATTTAATGTCATATCGGCATATTGGCCATAGTAGCTCAATGGGTTAGAGCAACCGAACAGAATTTGAGATCCATGGTTCAATGCGGGCTATGGCATTGAATTTTTGTCTGGCTCTACTCATCCAAACCTTGGCCTACACACGGCTAGTGGGAATAAAATATTATTTCCATTAATAGTTATTATTGTGCTTTTTTAATCACTGTGGAAGATTATTGATACAAATATTAGACTATTAGTGCATATAGCAATTTTGAAGGTGTTCAAATATATGTGCAGTCGTTGTGAATCTTTATTGTCTGTAGCTGGAACGAGTACATCAAGTCTTAAAGCATGAGTACCTTTCTAATGCTGATCTTGGACCATCAAACTAGTATCTCTTTATATCCAAGGCCCATTTTTGAAAAAGAATGGCTTTTGAAAATATTGAAACAGTAAAATTGAATATCAACGAGTTCTTCGCATAAAAACTGACAGAAGCTGCTGCCGTTGCGAGTGAGCAAACCTCCCCAAAAGTTGGTTCAGCTATTTGGTCATTGGTTTGAGCATTAGAAATAAAATTTTAGTTAATTACCAAACCATTGGCCTTATGGGTTCGTTGCGGGCTGATTTCTCTACAACGCTCAACTGTCTTAGATTCTTTGACTAAATACATAACCTAAGCTGTTAATAACTTCTGCTTCTTCTGCTATTTGCTAACTTTAACAATTACAATTGATTATTATATATCGTCCAATTTGTTAGTTATGTAAAACTATTAATCTTGCCAACCTGTAGCTAATGTATCGTATAATTTGAAAGAGAACATATAAGTACCCACGTTTAGAGCAAAACTGTGTAAACATTTGTCTTTTAAAGTACAAACAGATACAAGGATTTACCGTTACTAGTTGACAGAATGAGTTGAGAATGTGATAGAATAAAATAAATTCATGTACTATATATCTATACAACATTTAGTCATATTAAAGAAGAGCAATTTTGGCGCGCTGATGACCGCTGTAGTTGAGCGCCCTTATATACATCATCATCATCATCATCATCATCATCATCATCATCATCATCATCATCATCATCATCATCATCATCATCATCATCATCATCATCATCGTCATCATCATCATCATCATCATCAGAGCAATTTTGGTTACAAACATTGATAGTTAAAACAAGTTAACCGACTTGGTTTTGCTGTCAACAGATGGCTCTACCTGCAGGATTTTAATCCGTTGAAGAAGAGTTGCAATTATTTACAAAGTTTTACAATGAATTTTAATGATTTTTCTCTAATAGCATCTTAGATTTAATTTATATTTCTTACGTAAACACAAACAGTATCTTCAGCGTATATTGAGACAATATCGAAACAACAAACAACTTTGTTTGGGAACGGCATTCTTCTGAAGTATATATACATACTTCCTTGATCCGTTTGGACATTGTGATCAAACATGCATAATTCCGCCACTTAAAGAAAACAACCGAGTAAGCGAGATTAAGCGACCAATTAAGCAGACCTACACAGCTGAGACAACAGAATTCCTGCTAGCCGAAACTCCTCTTCGAGACATCGGAGAGACAACACCTACAGGGCAGCACCGTAGCAAGGCCAAAGCAGCCCTTTTCAGGGCTTGGCTCTTGCCTACCAGCGACCTTCGAAGGTATCATCAGCGCCAACAGCTAGCTGCAGCTTTTTGAACAACATCGAGCCTGCGAGCCTACAGAAGCAGCAACTGTAGACAGCACTGTGATTGGTTAGGGCAGCAATGCCGCAGCCAACAGTCCTTTGGTCTGGTAGCTCAGGCGCCATTAGGGGTAGGTCCTCTGCTATCCGAGCTCATAACGCCCTAGACGTGCTCTTTCATCATCTTCTTCTTATTATTTCCTCTTATATATTCTTCATACTATTTACCTTAGGCTTATTAACTTACCTGGCAGTACAGGCTGCAAAACTGCGTGAAACACAGAGGGCCGGACAATTAAGCGCCTTTTAATTCGCCTTTCGGCGTTGGCTGTGGCCTTGTGTTTCCCTGTCTGCACTGATGAGGTGTTTTCCTAGAGGTTGTTGTCGCTCGCACGCTGCTGCTGCTGCCTTATGGTCCCTCCCGATGGTGGCAATTCGCTGACTCCGAAGTTCTGGATGCGCTGGCAACTCCGACTCTCGAAGGCGATGTGCACTCTACGACGTCTCGAAGCATAGTGCCCTTGACTTGACTATCATGGCACAATCCCCAAACCCGGCATGTGGTCCCAATTCTCCTACAACAAACTCCGTCTTCTACTACCTGAATGGAGGTGACCTGCGCACCTTCTTGGACAAAGAATTAATATGCAACCCGACTGAACCATTGGCCAGTGACGTGCACGCTCTTCTGCTCCAAGAACTGGACGCCAGGAATCTGTACTTGAACAAGGCAAACGAAACTGTGCAGTCATTTGTGTGGAAAAGTGACACTATCGCCATCGCACAGTTCCAAGTGTATATGGCACACCGCAACCGCGTCAGCGCCATCACAGAAATGCTGCGAAAGCACATGAAGACAATAGACTCGGCATCTTGGCACACCGCCACCAAACGTTCTGCCAGATCTTCAGAGCCAACCCGCTCCACCAGCAGCATCACCATCTCGAACAACTACGCTGTTCTCACCTCAGAGGAGCCCATAAACATTAAGCCTGGAGCTCACCTAAAGCGGCGTAAATGCAACTGCAACAACGCAGACTCAGATGCAGCTATGGAGGAATATTCCTCAGAAACTGCTGCACGACAAACACCGCCCTCAGCACCTAGGTCAGGTCGCCCGACTCCCATCTTCCTGCGAAACCCAGCCGATGCCAGCAAAGTATTGCCCACTGCCCCGCCTAGCAACATAGCAAACTTCTCCATCAGGAATTTGCGTGGCACTGAGGCCCTTCTACCTGCCACCGCCAACGATCACCGCAGCCTCCGCAAACCCCTGGAGGAGCAGAAGATTGAGGGCGTCACTACTCTCCTACCAGAGGAACGCTACCTTCACGTCACCGTGAAGGACATTCCCTCTTTCGTCGCAGAGGAAGAGGTTCAGTCACACCTCTGCAGCAAAGGCTTTACCGTCACATATGTCGCCCAGTTGACTACCAGGGGTCCAAATCCTCAGCCGCTGCCTCACTTCAGGGTAGCCTTGCAGAAGACAGCCAACGTCAGGGACATCTACAAGGAGATACTGATGTTCCATGTCACAGTGCGGGTAGAGCCCTACCGCCCATCGCCACGCCCTCAGCAGTGTAAGAATTGCCAGCAGTTGTAACCGCAGTATCAGACAGCGATTAGGAGGTGGCGAATTAATTGAAATCACGAGAATTAAAAAAAGAAGATAAATTAATAACAATGCTTTGCTAAACTAATATAAAATATCGTTATATTAATATGAAATTAGAATGAAATTAGAGTAATGATTAAAATAGCGGTTTAATTAAGAATAAGATGGGAAGAATATAATTTAAGACAACCAACATGCTAGAATCCATGTAAGGAAGAGAAAATATTTCTGTAAAATCTGAACACAAGTCGGAGAAACGGGAAGAGGTGACCGTTAGCCTCTTTGTTTAAGGAAAGGTTCAATGTCTGAGAACTATAGCCAAGAATGTGTAGGAACAATAAGGTTTTCAAGATGCGGTCAAGCATAAGACCTAAAAGGATTTACTTTGCTGAGGAGATAACGATGTATACCGTTACAAAGAGCCCAGAGTAGGCGTGACCCAACTCACGGTGGGATGTAACGTCAATGAGTTCGATGAGTTTTGCTAACCAATAAAGAAAATTCAAAATAAAATGAGAAATCAATAATAATGTAAGATTTGAGAAATGGGGAGAAGGGTGAGTTATTTTGGTCATGTGATAAGAGTTAGAGTGGGGATCAGAATAAAGTACGAACTGAATCGTAGAGTAGACGAAAACTCACTTCAACAGTCATACTACGAGGGGAAAGATGTGTTAGTGCGCGTGAAGAAGAAGTAGTAAAGATTTCTAAGTCCGAAATGTAGGGAAGTCAAGAATAACGCAACCAGCGTAAGAGAAGCAGCAGAAGAAGTTTATAATAGCAAAGTATTCGCCGTATAAAGAAGTAAGAGAATTCTGTTAGGAAGTTTAGTAACAGGTGGTCACCGCTACAAATCAATCTGAATCAACGAACTTAGTGAGAATTAAATTAAATCATTTTTGCAACGAACCAGTGTATTATTGAGACAACTGAGCAGCCAACAAACAACAAACCCATTTCCTACAACCATTCACCTGAGGATAAGAGATCTCCTAGCTCCAATTAGAACCCAAATCAAAAGTAAACACCAACCAATTGAAACCTGACATGCGGGTATGCCGCATAATGGCGCCCAACGTGGGGCTTCGAATTGTAGGAAATGGGTGAAATGTAACGACGACAACGACGAGGAGAAGTGAGAAGAACGACGACGAAGGACGACTACGAGGAGAACTGAGAAGACCGACGACGACAACTACGATGAGGACAGCAGGGACTACGAAGAAGACGGCAAAAACAACTAACAAGTAAAATTTTCCCCCAACCAAGAGAGAAGTTGAAGTTCTTTCGACATCAACTGAGCATACTAGACGACGAGCAGCACGACAAAAATTGGTAAAGACATCACATAAACACCACAGCCGTACAACAGAACTGTGAGTTACACATACTCAATTTATATTTCTTATAAATGTAATATCATTCATTGAGATCAATATCTATGTAATGTCTTAGTAATAAGTATTTTGGAAGGGAAATTAGAAAATTTAAAGGGGAAGTTCAATGCTTTTGAGAAATAAGAAGATCGTACAGAATAAATTTAAAATGGAAAATTCTGGGGAACAAATAGTTATGGAGATAGAGAAAGAGTTAGAAGTTGTTAATGAAGAGATAATGGAAAGCAGTGTTATAGGATCAGTAGATGAGAGTGTAAATGGTGTAAGTAGCTTAAATATAAATAGGAGAAGTGACAATCCTGGGGTAATGGAAAATCTACAAGAGATGTTCCAGAAACTCATGGCGCAAATGACTATTCAGAACCAATCACTAGAGGCTAAATTACTAGATCAGAGCAAAGCTATGGACAAAAAATTAAGTCAAATTACAAGCCAAGGGAAAGAAACAGAAGCTAGAATCACTGTCAAAATTCAAGGAATAACAGGGGAAATCCAGACCGTAAAAGAGGCCCTGCAGCGAGAAGTAGGTACTATAAGAAGTGACCTAGAAGCTACCAAATCTCTCGTTGCAGGAGTAAAAAATAGAATAGGGGAGGAAATTAATAAGGAGAGAATAAGATTAGATGAACTGACCACGACACATGTAACTTTTGTACAAGAGATAAATGACCGGTTTGACACTGTAAACAATAGTATAGCAGCTGACATGGAGAAGTTAAAAGAAAAGGTAGCACGTGTAACAAATATTCAATCAGAAAATACACAAATGTTGAGGGAAACAGTAAGCGAGATATCTCAAATCAGAGATACTGTAACTGGCTTACAGCTGGGACAGCAAGGGCAGGTACCCGAGAGTTCCAATTGTTCTATACATACACACAATGGAGAGAGGCAGAACGAACAGGTTAGCGCCCCTTCTGTCTCTCCTCAAAACAGCAATAATAGCGAAGTAAATATGCAAAACGTAAATATGTATCCACCAGTGCACATGAATTTTCTAAGCGAATTGCCCCTCCCGAAATTTAATTGTCGCAATGACAACGCAGTACAATTTTTGGCCGACTTAGAAAAGTATTTTGCCATCAGAGGTGTACCCGAGCAATATAAGATGATAATAGTTCAAAGGGCGTTACAATCTGCCGAACTTAATTGGCTACGAGTAACTGTGGGAGAAGGATGCAGCTACGAATTGTTCAAAACAGCTTTCCTAGAAAAGTATTGGAACGCCAATGTCCAATACCAACTAAGGAATCAGATAACAAATGGCCGATACCAAGGTAATAATGGAGAGTCTATTACTGATTATTTCCTGAGATATTCGCAAATGAGTAAATATTTACAACCTCCATTACAGGAAGCCGAACTGATTTCTCTTCTCACGCCCCACCTTCCTGAGAACATTAGAAATCACATGGTGGTAGCAAGACCTCAGACATTGAGAGAGGCAATTACATTATTAACAGCTTTACAAAGCGTTGGGACGCAAAATTCACAAAATAGACATGAGAATCGAATGCCAGTGAGAAATCCACACAGTCCGTGGAATAATAATAATCATGACGTGGAAAGGGCGCACAATCCACGAAATTTTAACACAAACCATATGGCTACTCATTAAAGATACGATGCCCACGTCCCGAGGGAATTCCCTAACAACAATAGAGGGAGACAGGGACCACCAAATTCAAATTCATATAATTTCCCTATAAGATATGTACATGTAACTAGGAATGGAAATAGGGGTCACCCCCCATTTCTTCGAAGAGGGAATGCAAGACCGACGTTCCAACTACCAGAAGCTAATAGACAGTATCAACCACGTGACGCTGGTAGAGAGAACAATACAGACAGACCTGAAGTAAGACAGAGGAATCAACTTCTCTCAAGAGAATGGGTGCGTTCTCCTCCACCCACACCGAGGGACGCGGCGCCCGAGGTAGATGAAAGGCCAGACACGACACAGCAGACGGGAAACGACTCCAGGGTGCGATAGAAGACGTCCCGCATCGGACCCGGATGAACACGCTAGTTCTTAATTTGAACAGGGACACAGCTCTGAGTAGGGTGGTACAGAATAAAACAGAAACAGAAATAGTAAACGGTACTCAAATAAACAATCACTTAACAGAATTGCAAGAAGTGAGAGATGCTCCACGTATTGCTGCGATAATAAACAAAGAAAAATGGCACATTACCATAGATTCAGGATCCTCAGTTTCAGCTATAAGTCAAGCATCCTTTATCACTTAAAAAACAATGGAATGAAATTGCAAACGTTGCCCGTGAACAGTGCATATTGTACTCTGGCGGTAGGTCGCGCCAAACAAAAGATTAATACACAAATGCTTTTGAAAGTCACCATTGGGGAGGATACAATAGAATTTGTATGTTTTGTTATTAATAGGCTATCTGTAGACATTATTATGGGTAATGACGTGTTGTATGCGCTTCAAGCTAAGTTGAATTATTAAATGGAAGCCTTGGAAATCAAAATTAAAGACGTCATAGTTAAAGTTCCGTTTAGCTCAAGGGAAACAGAAAATGAGATAAGATTGACAGATGAAGAAAAAGAAATAGATGGAGAAACATTTTTTTGTAGAATTTATACGAATAGGAGGGATGGAGCTAGTTAAGATGAATCCATTAGAAGCAGAAGAGTTGAGAAACTATGATAAGGATGAGTATATAGCTGGAGAAGAAGGGCTTTTAGAGATGACGTCATACGGACTTGGGCAAGAAGAAGCAAGTGGGAGAGAAGTGATTACCCAAACAGATGATTTCCAGGTAGCTGAACATAACATAAGCATGAGCTACAAAATAAGAGAAACAGTAACAAACTCAAACCTTCTCAACGACCACCAAAAAGAGATTTTTTATAACATTTTATGTAAACATAGAAATGTATTTTCGGAACACACTGAGACCTATAGTGATTTTGAGTATGAATTCGAGATACATGATGTTCCTCCATTCAAATATAAGTGCAGACCTATTCCATTAGATTTACAGGAGGCAGTGAACCTTAAAATACAGGAAATGTTGGAAGATGGAATTTTGGAAATATCTACATCAAAATTTATAAGTCCCCTATGTATAGTCAGAAAAGCAAATGGAACAGTACGACTGACGATAGATGGACGTCATATAAACCAATACACTGTTCCGGATAATTTTCGAACCCCAGCAATAGAGCAAATTTTGGCCGGTATTGGGGCACAAAGGTATTTTACTTCACTAGATGTGACCAACTCATTTTTGCAAATTAAGTTGAAACCTGAGTTAAGGCAATATACCTCATTTTTGCACGGAGGATATCAGTACCAGTTTACAAGAGATTGCTTTGGACTAATTAATTCTGGAAGCGCATTCCTACGGGCGATGCCGAAAATACTCAACACGCAAAGGGAAACATATGTGTCACAGTATGTAGATGATTTATTGATATGCAGTAGAACAGTGGAAGATCACCTTACATATTTGGATTTAGTGCTCGGGAGGCTAGCAAATGCTGGATTAACACTGAATTGGGCCAAATGTAAATTTTTCCAGGAATCAGTTAAATATTTAGGATATATCATAACAGGCGAAAATATAGCTCCTGATCCAGAAAGAGTGGAAGCCATTTTGAAAATACCACGACCTAAGACACCAAAACAAGTAAAACGTTATCTGGGTGTACTTGGGTACCAATCAAGGTTCCTGATAAACTATGCAAAGGAAGCCGCACCGTTGCGAGCACTACTGGAAAAAATCGAAAATGGCGATGGACTATGGTAGAAGAAAATGCTTTTAAAAGATTACAAGAACTCTTCAGTGAATCCATATTATTGACATGACCTGATCCTGATTTACCTTATCTCATATACACGGATGCCTCCATGGTGGCGTTAGGAACTATTTTAGCCCAAGAGACACCGACTGGAGAATTAAAGGTCATAGCCACAGCCTCCCGAGTGTTAACGAAAACAGAAAAAATTGCTTGCATAACAGAACAGGAAATTACGGCTATTTACTATGCCATTTGTAAATTTAGACAATATATATAATAAAAGGATTGTGATATTCACCGATCATATCAGCCTATCATTTATACGAAATTGCAAATTGACCAGTACAAAAATTGCGAGATATATCCGCGAGATCATGGCTTACAACCCAGAGATTAAACATATACAGGGAAGTCTTAACATCTTTAGTGACATGCTTTCACGTATATAGCCACAGGGGAATCTTCCAGAAAATATCAGTAGTAATGGTACAGAATTACCAGTGTTAAAGATGGATGTAACCTTCAGTATAAAATTAACAAAGGAGATGAGAAGATTGTCGGAATTACAACGCCAGGATTGGAAATTAAAACAAATTATGGAAAAGGCATTGCCCATAGATCAAGCAAATTCACAGAAATACGGAGTGCTAAATAACGTATTGTATAAGTTACAGGGTGTTTCCAAACCTGCTTGGAAAGCATATATACCCGCAGCGATGGAAGAGTTAGTGATTTCTGCTTACCACACAGCTCTTATACATGCTGGCGTTGAGAAGACAATGATTTCCATAAGCAACCATTTATACATATTTAGATTAGGCAAGAAAGTTAGGACCTTTATATCTACATGTGACATCTGCCAGAGGGCAAAATCATTAAATTATAAGATAGATCGACCCCCTGTATCCATCACCAGGAAGGAACCATTAGAATTAGTTGCAGCGGATGCATATGGTCCACTCCCTGTAGGAAGAGGAGGAGTAACATATTTATTTGTACTTATCGACGTGATGTCGAAATTTGTGAAAATATACCCTCTCAAGAAATTAACAAGTGCAGCATGCGCGAATAAAATAGTGAAAGAATATATAGTCAAATACGGGAAGATGAAAGCACTATTAGTAGATAACGCGTCCATACACCATGGAAGACGATTCGTGCACACCATTCAGGATGCCGGAATTCGCATCTATAATACAACGTCGTACCATCCATGCTCTAATCCAAGCGAGCGCGTACTGAAAGTCCTAGGTGTTCATCTCCGAGTCCTTTGTTCATTGAAACAGACTACCTGGCCAGACCACATCAACTATATTGAGTTTATATTCAACAATTCAGTCAATCTAACCACAGGATATGCTCCTATCCAATTGCATAGGAATTTAACACCGGAACCACTAATAGAGGGTGTTCCGGAAAGTATACAAGTGACGACCGAGACAGATCGAGAACGGATCCAGAATGCTGTTAAAAGAATAATGGAAAAAGTAGAGAAAAGAAACGCAAAGAAACTGCGGTATAAGAAGAATTGGGAACCAAAGGTCGGCGACTTAGTTCTAGTGAAATCGTTCGACAAGTCAGATTTGTTAGGAAAGAAGACTAAAAAGCTATATATGCTATGGAAAGGCCCATACCGGACTGAGAAAATATTTGGTGACAGAGCGTATGCTCTAATACACCCAAGAAATGGTAAACCGATAGGCAGATATAACATCTCCCTAATAAGGCCATATCGTCAAAAAAACGTTGTAAACAGTACAGAGCAGACCCAAGAATCACCTGTGTGAATGTGATTGAAATTATATATACGAAGATGTAAAGAATACCAAGTAAAAATTATATAATTAGTACGGGTAACGTTTTCGTTTGAAATTCAAACACTGCGTGGGAGTTGCAAGTTCCAAAATTCCTGTGCACAAACGAAATTATATTATTAATAACTACAGCTAAATAAAATGTTTTAGATAACTTTAAAGTAGTTTGTGAAATGTAAATATCTCATAAACTCCAGGTGTATTAATGTGTCAAACGGTAAATACCTATAGTCATTGTTATTGTAAAGGTCACAGACTTTCGCCGTGACCTTGTGGAGGAAAATTGAGTGAAGTTTTAAGTGCGGAAAGACAAGACAATAGACTGCAAATGTTTACCAACAGGCAGGTAAACGACACACCTCATTCCAGGTAGACAAGAGAGGTAACCGTATTTGTGCTTCATAACACAAACATGAATAGAGTGCGGACGTATGTTCTTGCAGTGAAAAATGCAAAAAAGAAAAAAAGAAACGTCCCAATAAGGAAATGTAAATATATATGAATCATTGAATGTAAACGTAACATTGTAAGTAGTAATGTACTAATATTTAAGGAGTGTGATAGAATATAATCAGGTTGATCTCAAGTGAGACAAAAGTAATTCAGTCAAGTACACATAGCTCATTTGAGCTAGTGAATTGTAAATATTGTCGCACCCTACATTAGAACAGATTTAAATATTTATTAGCTTTGGGGGGGAAGCCGTAGCGGTAGAGCTAAACCATCTTAACAAACACTAGTTACACACCACGCGGTAGGGGGACATGTTATTTTACTGATAATTAGCTTGCCTGTATGGTGGTGAAAGGTGGAAGGTCCAGCGAAGGAAAACTCACAAGTGCATTTTAAAAGAGGTTAAATAATCTCAGACAACTTACATTCAATGAGGTTTGCGTCGTGGAGGGTTGCTACAAACACGGCCTCTCTCTCTGGTGGCGGCCGGTCGTCTGGGGAAGAGAGAATATGCCATCCCCCTCCCCAGCGCAGCCAACGAACAAAGTTCAGCTTAAAGGCCCCAGGCCTGACAACCCATACAGGGTTGCCACACCTCCCCCCGGACCACAAGCTGTTGACCCAGGGTCAACAGAACAATTAATCACAAATGAAAAGAAAATTCAACTCGCTCGAGTGATGGAACAAACAAAAAAAAATTAGCATACAAATATCACAAACAGTACTACAAACATAAATCTTGTCTCTTGACGTTACACATTCGTTTCTTTACTCCAGTGTCTGTCTATAACTTTAATTAAAAAGCCCTAAAAGAAAAATAAATGAAGTTCAGCACTTTTCACCACTACTGCACCAAGCAAAAAAAAGTTTCACAACCTGCCTGAACAGTACATTCCATTCCCACTGGTCTCACAAATGTAATAAAAAACTTGAAGCTTGCACTGCAGTCACTGATGAATAAAGACCACTGAATTGAGCACAATTGTACTTGCTCTACACTGAATAACAATGTGGGGCATTAATAGTTCTTCTGCCCCCAACACAGGTACGAAGTGACAGCACTAATAGCTGCCAAAGCTCTGACGAACAGTGGTCATAAAGGGCGGACCAGAGCCCGATGACACAAGGCAGTGTGGCAGGTTTAGCACTCCCATGGTGCAAACAGTACGGTAGGAACAGTGTGGTGCAGCAGGAACGCAGATAAATAGGGCTGACTTGATACGTATCATCATACTACAACATTATTTCCAAAAATATAAGTGTACGTCAATTACAGAAGAACACTACATCATTAAAACAAACTTCACTTCTGAACAATAATAAATAATAAAAAAAAATTAGGTACACCCCATCTGGGTAGCAAGATACATGATAAAACTAAGATAATTTCCATCACTCGGCAATATATAGAGCTTACAAATTTTGACAAGATAAATCAAATAATCTTCACAAAATAATCTTCACAAAAGAATACATAAAACGTAGGAATGTCACAATCAAAATTTTACAAAAACCCCTTAGGGTAGAAATAATACAATACACACAGCACAAAATAATTTGACCTTCCAAAACATTGAATAAAAATATTACAAATTTTCAAAATACCAAAACTTACAATTAGAGGGGTACCCCAAAATATTACACGTGGCCATAAATTTTTTTAACAAAAACTGACGTGTACACTTAAACAAAAATGAGCTCAGTTTTTATCTTTGTTTTTACCATTATAATTTCAATCATATTTATTATGTGCGCGCACGACTTAATATCGTCAGTACTACTACCTTTCAAATCAACAAAACTACTTACAATCTACTAACATCAACATTTTGCATGCCAACCAAACTATTGTCACATTACTACACCAACAAAAAAAAACAAAAAAAAATCGTTCTACAACACAATACATAGAACAAAACTGAAAGAAAAAATTAAGTTCTGGGGCCTCAAAATTTCACATCCTAGATACACAAAAGAGAAAATATAGTATCATGTCTTAGCCTATTCTAAAAACTTTTGTATGCATTGAAGGGTACTTTTGCTTTTCAACATAAAACTTAGAGTTCAATAAACCATTAAAGCATACTGGTAATCACACAACTCCAAAATATATATCACTCTTAATCCAAAACAATTATATCAAAATGTTCAAACTATTAGCATCCTGCAATAAAGAGACAAAGTAAACATCTGTACTAGTAATGTGCTATCTCACAAATACCTGGTAACTATGGCGAGGATGACAAACAGAACATCCCCAGGTCTCAGCTTCATAACAGTCATTCACAAACCTCTCTGTGATTCAGGTTTTCCTCATCATCTTAGCATGCACATTTCAGCACCAATGCTAAACAAAACTCAAAAAATACACTTAATTACTTGCATCGATAAGCACATTTCAGCCATTTTATCGAGCCTAAAACACTGGATTAACGGGCACATTACAGCAACCCCATTAACCAGATAAACTTTACCTCTACATCTTTCACATAATCACACATAATTTCATTCATCCTTCTTATCGAGTTAGCACAGCATTATTCCAGAATGTAAACTTAAAATTAATAAACAAAATTTCAATTTCCTAATCATTGCAAAATTTATCATCAAATGAGGTTATTCAACTCAAAACAGTTATTAGGGAACATATACTTTTAATATCAATTAATTGTGACTTTCAATAATAACAATTGTATGTTCAACTTTTGACATCTAATTCATCAAACATCTATCCAAGTATTGCCATTTGCCAATAATATACATCATATTCCAAAACAAAATAGCTTAGCACACTATACACTAAATCTCAAAATTCTCACTCAGAAATCAAGGGACAATATACTTTACATACAACCTTTTTACATTTGATGTGACACAAAAGAAAAGCAAAATGCATTTACAGTCTATATGGTCCCACAGGATCAAAATATGGGAATATCCTAGAAACATGTACTGATTGTTCCTTAACTCTAGGAGCATTTGGTCGACGAACCACATAAGTAACAGGAGTAATTTGTCGAACAATTTCAAAAGGCCCAAAATATCTATGAAGCAATTTGGTACATTTTCCCTTTTTCCTAATTGGAGTAAAAATCTTAACAAGCTGACCTACTGCAAAATGAGTATCTCTATGCTTAGCATCATATCTTTCTTTCTGTTTAATCTGTTGCTGATTAATATTATGGATGGCTACTTCACGAGCTTTCTGAATCTCTTCCAAAGTTTGCCGAACAAATAAATCATTTGAAGTGGCCTGAAGTTGCACCTGATTTGGTAAGGAAGGTTCACGACCATATATCAAATAGAATGGTGAAAATTTTGTAGTTTCCTGAACAGAAGAATTGTATGAAAAAATCACATATGGTAAAACATTAGACCAATTGCGCTGATTTGAATCCACAAAATGACTAAGACAATTTAGTAAAGTCTGGTTAAATCGTTCAGTAAGGCCGTTGCATGCAGGGTGGTATGAACTAGTAAAATGAGGGGAAACTGACAAAGCTTTCAAGAGTTCCTGGGTTACTTCACTCAGAAAGACACTACCACGATCAGACAGTAACATGGCAGGGGCCCCATGCCTGCAAATAATCTGATGTAAGATGAACTTAGTAACCTGGGGAATGGTAGCCAAAGAGAGAGGGGCAGCTTCAACCCACCTAGAAGCATATTCTGTAGCAACTATGATATACTTATGACCCGACGTAGAACGAGGCAAAGGGCCTAACAAATCTATTCCCCAACGTTCTCCAATAAAGTTAACTGGAATAGGCTGCAAAAGACCAGCAGGTTTTTGATTCTTAGGTGCCTTCCTAGACTGACAACTTGGACAAGTTTTCACAAAATGCTCAATATCTTTTTTCATACCTATCCAGTAGTATCTTGAATTAATCTTACTAAAAGTTTTAGACAAACCTAAATGACCAGATAGTGGATCATCATGACATGAGGACAAAATTTCATGCTTTAACACCTCAGGAATGACTAGTAAATGCAAGGGACCAGTAGAACCCGAATTTTTCCTGTACAAGACATCACTTTTCAAAATATAGGTAGAAGCTTGACGTTGAACCTTAGCAGGAGCAGATTCAGGATCCTTAAGGGCATTAATAATTGGAGTCAGAACTGGATCATCATTTTGTTTCTGAGCAACCTCAACTGGTGATAGCAAACAGGTAATTAGCTCATCAAGTTGTTCAATTTGATGCTCTTCAGTCTGTAACACAGGGAACCTTGACAAAACATCTGCGTCATTATGTTTCTTACCAGATTTATAACATATATCATAATCAAATTCCTGTAACTTTAGACTCCATCGAGCCAACCGGCCTGTCAAATCCTTTAAATTGTTCAGATAACAAAGGGAGTGATGGTCTGAAATAACATGCACTTTATAGCCATACACAAAAGTCCTGAAATGTGTTAAACCAAAAACGATTGCCAAAAGCTCTAACTCTGGTACACTGTAATTTCTTTCACATTTTGACAAAGTTCTAGAAGCATATGCAATAGGTCTAAGATTATCATTTACTTTCTGTAGTAAAACACATCCTATTCCTAGACCACTAGCATCAGTGTGTAATTCTGTATAGGCTCCAGGATTATAATGAGCCAACACAGGGGCAGAAACAAGAGAGTTCTTTAACTGCTGGAATGCTGTTTGCTGATCCGGGCCCCAAATAAAACTTTGACTTTTCTTGGTCAGCTGAATCAATGGATGGGCAATGTAAGAGTAATTCTTAATAAATTTCCTGTAGAAATTGAACAAACCCAAAACTTTTCTCACGTCTCTAACATTCTTTGGGCGTGGTAGTTCTTTGATCACTGTAACTTTCTCAGAATCTGGGGAAATTCCATCTTTAGATACTTCAAAACCCAATAACTTTATCTTTTCCATAGCAAAGAAACATTTCCCAGGTTTCAGTTTAAAATTATGCGTTTCCAAACGTTGAAAAACAGCTTCTAAGTTTTCTAATAATTCTTCAAAAGTTTTGGCAAAAACAACAATATCGTCCAAATATGCTAAAGCTTTCTTAAATTTCAAGTCTCCTAAGAATTTCTCAGCAACAAAACTGAAAAATCTTGGTGCATTAGCAAGCCCAAAAGACAAACGTTCAAATTCATACTGCCCTTCATGAGTAACAAATGAGGTATACTTTTTACTATTCTCCTCTAAAGGAATTTGAAAGTATGCTGACAACAAATCTAAGGAAGCAAACCATTTAGCTTCTCCAAGGTAACTAAGGAGGTCATCAATAAGAGGCAAGGGAAAGGCTGAGTTTACTGTAACCTTATTCAGTTGACGATAATCTACACAAAACCGCATAGAGCCATCTTTTTTCTTTACCAACACAACAGGTGATGACCAAGGTGACTGAGAATCTCTAATAATCCCAGCATTTTTCATTTCCTCTACTTGTTGGGAAATAATCTCTTTATGCTTATGAGCTACCCTATAGGGTCGTTGCTTAATAGGTTTTTCATCCTTTACCTCTATTTTAAATTCAGCTACATTAGTTGAGCCTAAATCTTGCAATGAAGTGGCAAAAACATGTTCATATTTTAACAACAGATTATGAAGATCTGACTTTTGAGCTTCACTTAAGTTGGTATTAACATTAAATTCAAACTTTGGAGCGTTCAATGGAGTAACATCCTTAGGTGAAACTGAGTTACTTTGAACAAATGCAACTTCATGAGCATTAGCTAATACAGTTTTAGCAAAAAGTGTTTGAGGAACAGCTGAATTATTATGTACTGGTATCACAAAGTCCTTTGAAGATTTGCAAACTACAGGTGGAATAGAAATATTCTTGTTATGCATAATACTGGTAGAAGGCTCGAACATAACCTCATTTGTAATATCAGCTGAAGGCTGCACTGCCACAAAACAAGTAGTAAGCGGTGGCAATTTAACATCTTTTACAACAGAAACTTTATTAACTATCTGTACCTCATCGTTCAATGGAATCACAGCAATATCTGTAAAGGGACCACCACATGTTGTTTCAAAAGGAATGTGTACCATTTCTCCCTCATGAGTTTGAATCTTAACTTCTGCACAAGAATAATCAATGGTAACTTTATGTGAAGTTAGAAAGTCATTACCCAAAATGAGATTATGTGCCAAGTCTTTTACCACTAACACATCTTCCTGAAAAACAAAGTCATTAATTTGAAATTTCAAATTTGTTTGATAAGGCGCATCTAATAACTTGTTACCAGCTGTTTTAAGCAAAATCTCGACAGGTTTCATTTTAGAAATGTCATTGATATGAGCTGCATTCACAATGCTAACTGCACTTCCTGTATCCAACAAAATTGGAAGTTTTGACTCCCCAATGGACCCCAAAATTTGCAAAATTTGACCTGGAAGAGAAACAACATTAGACACAGGTGAACTTACTTTGGGTACCTCTAGGTTATGTCGTTGGAGGCTGGGCCTCTCGAGTTTTTTGAAGCAGATGGTGAAGTCCAGCAATTACGTGCCATATGACCACGCTTGTTGCAATTGTAACACACAATAGGTGCCTGCTGTCTCTTTTCATGATATCTTGGAGGCTTAAGTGGAGGTGGCTGCACAGTAGATGCAGCAGCAGTGAATTGAGACTGAAGTTGTTGCATTTGGGTAGCAAGTTTAGTGACCTGTTCACTCAATGTGGAAACAACATTAATAACTGGTTCAGAGTGATTTACACTTTCAAACCGTGATAAAACAGGTGCAGATGACACAGGTGGAGAAGTGTAAGTTGATGTTTGTGCTTGTACTAAATGTTGTCTATGTTGCATATAAAAATTAGCTTTATCAACGCTTTTAATAATTTGTAAAACCTCCTCAACTTTTTGTGGATTTAATGGGAGCAAAGCTTGTACATACTGAGGTTTCAATCCTTTCAATAAGTTTTTTACCTGCTCCATCTGTGTCATTGCAGCGTTAACTTGGTCACACAAGGATAATACATCATAAATGTAATCTAATACAGGTTCATTTTCTAATTGTACCCTCTGCCTAAGTTTAATTTCCAACAATTCATCTTGATTGGACATTTGAAAAGCTGCCAAAAACTGTTGAGTTAGAAAATGCCAATCATGCTCAGGGTGTCTATGGCAAAACGTTCGGTACCAAAGTACTGCTGTGTCTCGCAAGTAACATGGGAAAAACTTCAACTTTTGTACATCTGACCAACCATTTGCTGTAGAAAATAAGTTAAATTTTCTCAAAAATTCTGAAGGAGATGTCAGTGCTATCCTGTCAAAACAGGGTGGATCAATAAAAGGCCGAGAAACTTGCATTGTCTGAGTCTGATTAACATTAGGTGCCATGGATACTTCTAAATTACTAGGTACATGTGCACTTTGATTAGCTAAAGCAGAAGTCGAAGCTATTACATCATGTGAATCCATTGTAACTGGCACATTGGATGATTGCCGCGTTTTCTTAGGCATTTTGACTTACTTTTAAGTAACACTGGACACCAGAATAAAATAAGCAGAATTACCAACTGGAATGAACACAAAAATGAAGTGCATCCTTCACAAAAACACCAAAAAAGAAACTATTTACTTTGAATTTTACTGCTAAAATTCACATAGCGTCCCTTGAAAATTAACACGTGACCACGTGGTCGACCAAAATTTAAGTTCACATCCCAAAATACTCAAAATTTAGAAAAACAAATCTCCGCAAATTTAAACTATAAACTCTGTATTAATAAATAAACCTCACATTAAGCCTGAAAAGAAAACTAATTAAAAACAAATTATGCCACCACGTGTTGTCCATTCTTCAACGCAAATAATCAATTTCCATGTAGTTATAAAAAAAAATTTAGCACAATATTATGAAATAAGTTTACTATTAAAGAAATCAAATAAAAAACAGACCAAAAGTTAAAGGATTACTACACGATGACCAGATTAGAATTTCTAACTAATTGAACACCACGCGGTCGGCCATGTTTCCTCCATCTTTCACCAGCGTATACATTCCAATTTTTTCATCAAAACAGGAATAAAGCAAGGAAAAAAAAATTTTGAGATCTTACCCGCGTCTCCACCAATATGTCGCACCCTACATTAGAACAGATTTAAATATTTATTAGCTTTGGGGGGGAACCCGTAGCGGTAGAGCTAAACCATCTTAACAAACACTACACACCACGCGGTAGGGTGGACATGTTATTTTACTGATAATTAGCTTACCTGCATGGTGGTGAAAGGTGGAAGGTCCAGCGAAGGAAAACTCACAAGTGCATTTTAAAAGAGGTTTAATAATCTCAGACAACTTACATTGAATGAGGTTTGTGTCCTGGAGGGTTGCTACAAACACGGCCTCTCTCTCTGGTGGCGGCCGGTCGTCTGGGGAAGAGAGAATATGCCATCCCCCTCCCCAGCGCAGCCAACGAACAAAGTTCAGCTTAGTGGCCCCAGGCCTGACAACCCATACAGGGTTGCCACAATATTGGGAATAACATGAATGTGATTTTGTTTCTAGAGTATTAACCATGTATAACAGTGTATTTTTCTATGTATGTAATGTACCATGTTGATAAAGATGAGGGAACGGTGACCACCGAAAAATGTTTCAAGTAGGGAATGAGAAATTATAAGATATATAAGGAGGAAATATCATGACGGGGGTTTGACAAAATTTAAATAATGGGTATTTCATTTTTGTCAAACGGGCATTATGTAACCGCAGTATCAGACAGCGATTAGGAGGTGGCGAATTAATTGAAATCACGAGAATTAAAAAAGAAGATAAATTAATGAAAATGCTTTGCTAAACTAATATAAAATATTGTTATATTAATATGAAATTAGAATGAAATTAGAGTAATGATTAAAATAGCAGTTTAATTAAGAATAAGATGGGAAGAATATAATTTAAGACAACTAACCTGCTAAAATCCATGTAAGGGAGAGAAAATATTTCTGTAAAATCTGAACACAAGTCGGAGAGACGGGAAGAGGTGACCGTTAGCCTCTTTGTTTAAGGAAAGGTTCAATGTCTGAGAACTATAACCAAAAATGTGTAGGAACAATAAGGTTTTCAAGATGCGGTCAAGCATAAGACCTAAAAGGATTTACTTTGCTGAAGTGATAACGATGTATACCGTTACAAAGAGCCCAGGGTAGGCATGACCCAACTCACTCAATGAGTTCGATAAGTTTTGCTAACCAATAAAGAAGAACCGAAATAAAATGAGAAACCAATAATAATGTAAGATTTGAGAAATGGGGAGAAGGGTGAGTTATTTTGGTCATGTGATAAGAGTTAGAGTGGGGATCAGAATAAATTACGAACTGAATCGCAGAGTAGACGAAAAATCACTTCAACAGTCATACTACGAGGGAAAAGATGTGTTAGTGCGCGTGAAGAAAAAGTAGTAAAGATTTCTAAGTCCGAAATGTAGGGAAGTCAAGAATAACGCAACCAGTGTAAGAGAAGCAGCAGAAGAAGTTTATAATAGCAAAGTATTCGCCGTATAAAGAAGTAAGAGAATTCTGTTAGGAAGTTTAGTAACAGGTGGTCACCGCTACAAATCAATCTGAATCAACGAACTTAGTGAGAATTAAATTAAATCATTTTTGCAACGAACCAGTGTATTATTGAGACAACTGAGCAGCCAACAAACAACAAATCCATTTCCTACAACCATTCACCTGAGGATAAGAGATCTCATAGCTCCAATTAGAACCCAAATCAAAAGTAAACACCAACCAATTGAAATCTGACATGCGGGTATGCCGCACAGTTCACACACAACGCTGCTGATTGCCTCCTTCAACCTGTATGCACCTTCAGCGTTACCTCTGGCGATAAGCGTGCAAACTGTTCTCAACTGGGTATCCCTATTGCAAAACCCCGTTGTTACAACTGTGGAGATGCCCACTCATGCAGATATGCCAAGTGTCCTGTGTGGCAGGAGGCGCGACTTGAGCTACTGACCTCCAAGAATGGGCAGATGTCCAAGCATAACGCTAGACCTAGAGTGCCTCACAATGCCGAGCTACCACGCGAAGCCTTCGCTGGTGCTCGATACCCTGGTCTCCCTCCAAGATAGCCCATCAAATATCCCAGGTACGCAGCTGCGGTCACCAACTCTCCTGATGCTGAGCAGCCCTCTGCTAATGCTCCTCCAACAAAACAGCACCCACAAATAACTCCAACGGCATCATCTCCCGACCAGGTTTCACGAACACAGCCATCTTCTCTGCAGGCCTCCACTTTCAAGACCAGACAACAACACAATGGCAACAGCAACCTGGCCAACAGAACGCCACCAAACAGGACCCCCCTCAACAGCTCTCTGCACAGTCTTCCGCTAAACCCGCCACCACTAGAACACTTACTACTATTCCCAGTGAGTCATTTCTTGCTACTATGTAACAAATTCACATCCCCCTGCTGCTTGCATTCGCTGCCTACTTGGCCGAGTCTATCCGTACTCGCTCAAGCGACATCCACCCCTACACCATGTTGGTGCACACAGTCCTGAACTTCATACTATATCATGGCTGTTAACCATGGATCTGCTACAAACTTCCACTCCCTCAAAATTTGCAGTTGGAATGCCAATGGTCTGCGCCGCAAGCTGGCGCAGCTTTCTAACTTCGTTGCTGTGAAGGGCGCACATATCCTCCTAGTACAGGAAACACATCTGACCCCTTCCATCAAAGCAAGCATACCAGGCATGGTGTGCTATCGTTCTGACCGGGCCGACGGCCACGGTGGCACCGCCATCTACGTGAGTCGTAGCCTACGGCATCACTCATTGCTCATCACTCCTGCTCCACCCCTGGAAGCCACTGGTATTCAGATTGAGACAAACAGGAGGCCCCTCCGTCTCTTTTCTGTCTACATCCCCCCTGGAAGCCCGCTGCCAGTCAATGCACTCGTCTGCCTATTCACATCCCAACAGGCCACCATTGCCATGGGAGACTTTAACGCCAAGAGCCCGGCTTAGAACTCAACCACACTCAATCACTGTGGTGCGCTCCTCAAGCGCTATATGCAAAGCAAAATCTTGTCTGTCCTCTCTTCTTCCTCACCTACCATCTGCCACGGCGACCGTCACCCGCCTGATTGGCTTGACATAGCCATTCTCAAGCACATCCGACATCACCCCTGTCTCTATTCCCTACCGGAATTATCATCAGACCACTATCCTCTTCTACTACTCTTCCAATCCCGACCTACTCTCGAGACCAACCGCCTTTTTCCCAGCCCTCGCCGCCCAACTGGCAGGTATATACACAGCACATGGCTGCCCAACCCACAGTCTTGGCTCCGTGCTCAACTATCGCAGACGCCGATGCACTCATCTGCCAGATAACAACAACTATCACCACGGCAATCAAACATTCAACACCCTCTGCCCGTGCACACACTCAAACGGCTCGCAAGCTCCCACGACATCTAAGGTAACTCATCGCAGCAAAACACACGGCTAGGCACAGATCTCAACATACTGGTTACCCCAATGACAGAACGGACCTATAATCAACTCTGTCACCGCCTCAAACTTGAACTGGCAGAACACCTCAACGCCTTGCCTCCCTCAACACAGAGTACCAATCCCTCTGGCGACTATCCACGGCCCTACTGCGCCTTCCCACTCAGGATAAGCCCCTACGTCAAGGACCCATCCTCGCGGAATCAGTCCGTGAGAAAGTGGAACTTAATGGGTACATATCTAGAAAGCACCTTCCACCCTGCTGCCACCTGCAATCAAGATCATGTGAAGCTGGTTACAACCGAGGAAACCCACTTCCTGTGCAGACCATTAGATCCTACTGACATTCCACAGACATCTTTAGTGGAGGTCACGTCACTTCTCTCCTCTGTGCCATCATACAAAGCCATGGGCTATGACAACATCCGCACTTAAAGCTCTTCCACACAACTGGCTGGAGCTCCTCATCCACCTCTTCAATGGACTACTCTGTTTGGCATACTTTCCCAGAGCCTGGAGGCACGCCAAAATTATCACCCTACCTAAACCTGGTAAAGATACCTCCATGCCGGAAGGACATTGTCCCATCAGCTTGCTGCCCACCATGAGTAAGCTGTTCGAGAAGGTTATCCAAGCCAGGCTTCAACAAACTCTCTCTGCGCAGCCTATACTTCGACAGGAGCAATTTGGTTTTCGTCAGCTACATTCCACGGTACATCAACTCCTTCGTCTGGTGGACGAATTCATCAAATGGTTTAACAAACGTCACTTTGTCGTTGCCTTATTCCTAGACCTCACCCGTGCCTTCGACTCCATATGGCACGAAGGCCTCCTCCACCGCCTCATCCACAGCAATTTCCCTCCGTATATTATCCATCTCATTCACTCCTACCTTCAACAACGCACCTTCAGCATCACCAAAGAAGACATCTCTTCCACCTCACACCCCATTCACGCAGGGGTCCCCCAAGGGAGTGTCCTTGGCCTATGCTTTTCCTCATTTACATAAACACATTGCCCTCCTATGAAGGCTGTACGCTGTACCAGTTTGCTGACGATACCGCCATAACCACCGCCTCCACACGTCATCAGGTAGCTGTAGATAGACTACAACGGTACGCAGATAGCCTCACAACAGGGTTCAATACTTGGCGCCTCACTGTGAACCCCATCAAGTCACAGGCTATCACCTTCAAAAGGCGCTTGGAGGCTGATGTTACTGAGCTTCGTGTTGCTGGTGGGTCTGTCCACTGGTCCACCACAGCGAAATACCTTGGCGTCACACTAGACCAGAAGTTCACCTGGAAGGCCCACGTCGACACCGTATAATGCAAGGTTGCCCGCAAGATGGCACTTCTCTACCCCCTATGCCACCGACACTCTACCATGTCACTTTCCAACAAACTACTACTGTATCAACAATTTCTCCGTCCTGTCCTCACCTATGCCTGCCCAGTCTGGGCTACTGCCGCAAAAACTCACATGTACCACCTCCAAGCTCTTCAAAACCGCTTCCTTCGTACCGCTGTCAATGCCGACTGGTACATTCCTAACACCAACATCCACCGCGACCTTTCCTTTCCACTCCTCACTGACTACATGCTCTCCCTTTCGCAAAAATTCTTTGACTCTCTTGGCCACTGCCGCAAAAACTCACATGTACCACGTTCAAATTCTTCAAAGCCGCTTCCTTCGTACCGCTGTCAATGCCGACTGGTACATTCCTAACACCAACATCCACCGCGATATTTCCTTTCCACTCCTCACTGACTACATGCTCTCCCTTTCACAAAGATTCTTTGACTCTCTTCCACACAATTTCAACGCCTTCATCCGCGGCCTCGGGGAGTACGATATTGACCTCGGGGAGCGTTACAAGCATCCCAGGCTCCTCCTACATCGACCCTAAATATCATCATCCCCAGAAAACAAAAATAACTCATCATCTCTCTAACTTCTTCTATACAACTTCTCATTCAAACTCAACCCCCAAAACAACTTAATTCTAACATCCCTACCACAATACCACCGTCAAACTTCAACTTTCAACCAGTAAAGGATCTAGTCCTGGAATAGTATTTCTCGGAAGGTCCCACTACCTTTGGTGGGATCCCCTTCCAACGACAATTTCGCTGCTGCTTGGACATTGTTGATATTGCCAATTAATAACTAGTATCATAGTTTTTGTTGTTACTATGTTCAACACATTTGAAACTCCTTCTCACATAAGATGTATAGGACATTTTCATGTAACGCAGTATGATGTTTTTGCAATGAGGGCGTTAGCATTCCCAAAATATCTAACTTTGAGGACTACATGTTTGTGAAATCTCGATTACAATTTACTTACCAAGCTATTTTTATCAAAATACGAGGGCTATCCAGAAAGTAGATTACGTTTTGGAATAAAAAGTAAACAAAGTATAGGAAACAAATTTTATTATATACAGATGAAAGCCACACTCAAATACTACTTTTCGACATAGTCACCATTCAAATTAAGGCATTTATCGTAGCGATGTACGAGCTTGGAAATTCCTTCGTCGAAAAATTCGGCCGCCTGCGCCTTCAACCACTTCGTTACCTCTTCTTGCAGCTGTGCGTCGTCATCAAAACGCTGCATAGCCAGCCACTTCTTCATTGCTGGGAATAGGTGGAAGTCGCTCGGTGCCAGGTCGGGACTGTACGGTGGATGAGGAAACAACTCCCACTTAAAAGATTCAAGAACTTCACGAGTGACATTTGCCGTGTGGGGCCGGGCGTTGTCGTGAATCAACAAGATCTTAGAGCTCAACATTCCTCTGCGCTTGTTTTGAATGGCTCTTCTGAGCTTTTGGAGAGTTTGGCAATACATTTGAGAGTTTATTGTAGTGCCTCTTTCCAGGAAGTCCACCAAAATCACACCTTTTCTGTCCCAAAAAACAGTCGCCATCATCTTCCTTGCCGACATTGTTTGCATGCATTTCTTGGGTTTTGGGGGAGAACTTGTGTGCCCCCACTGCATTGATTGCAATTTCGTTTCACAGTTCACGTGTTTCACCCATGTTTCGTCACCAGTAACGATGCGATCGAGTAAAGAGTCACCATCCTTATGGTAAACGTCCAAAAAGTTCAACGCTGCAGCCATTCGCTGATTTTTGTGGTCCTCTGTCAAGATTTTTGGAATCCATCTTGCACAAAACTTGTGGTAACCAAGCTTTTCGCTGATGATTTCGTGCAACAAACTTCGCGAAATTTGTGGAAAACTCAAAGAAAGTTCCGTTATTGTGAACCTTCGATTTTCACGGACTTTAGCATCGACTTTTTCGACAAGTTCGGCAGTCACTATGCTGGGTCTCCCACTTCGCTCTTCGTCGTGAACATTGGTTCGGCCATTTTTAAATCTGATGACCCACTGACGCACGCCACCTTCAGTGATAATGTTGTCCCCATACACTTCACAAAGCTGCCGATAGATTTCTATCGGTTTACAGTTTTTTGCAGTCAGAAACCTTATTACTGCACGCACCTCGCAGCTCGCGGGATTTTCAATTAACGCAGACATTTCAAACCGTCACAGTATCTGAACGGAGCACAGCACGAACCTCTCACTAGCACGGCTAGATGCCGACTGAGCTGCGCAACGCTCTGACCCCAAGATGGCAGCGCTAGCCCCGCCCCTAGCGGAAACAGACGAAAACGTAATCTACTTTCTGGATAGCCCTCGTATGAACAATGGAGCTCCTGTTTCCACTATTCTCTCCTAAAGTATGATGTTACCACTATCTGTCAGTCAAGTGATTTTTTGTACGTTGGCATTATCAAGTTTTTAAAATATGGGACTAAGCAGTGAATAGAGCTCCAGGATCTATGGAAAGATAGGGATGCATTTGGCAAGTTTACATTTAACATATATCAACTATGCTTGGTCACAAACTCTGAACACGTCTCGGCTTTCCGGATTTGACGGAGCTAGATATGATGAGCAATTTGCCTTCACTACCGGAATTTTAGAACAGCATTGATTTTCGTGATCGCCTGTCTCACGGTATTTTGACTTCCACGCAGCGGTATTTACCAGCGGAGCTTTTCGCTTAATTTAATGTTGCTTTCTAGCAATTTATCGGCAACAATTTTGAAGTGCTAAACCGAATTACTAGGTCCTAGAGTAAGACAATGTTAGATTAAGCGACTCGCATATCTTACACTGAATGTTTCATTCTTCGGGAAAAGATTTTTCAGGATAGAAAAAGATGGTTCTCAGTTGCTTTCTTAATCATAGGTGCAACTATAAAACAATGTCATAAACTGTACAATTGCATTATCATTCCTGGGCTTCGTTTCTTCTTAGCACTAACAAAGTAAGATAATTCTAAAACATATTACGATCGCCATTAATCCAATGTGCTACTACACCACTGTCAATTACACGAGGGCTCTTCAATAAAGAATGATGAACATTTTTTGACAGGTACCTTTACTTATCCTCATAATTTTGACGTGTCTTCTCAAAATAGTCTCCCCTGAATGCGATGCACTTGTCCCAGCGTTTCTGCCAGTCTTCAAAGACATGCTGGAAACCATTTTTTGAGAGATCCTTCAAAATCGCCTCCGCAGCCTTCACCACTGCTTCTGATGATGGATAATGACTCCCACGAAGGCTTTTTTCAAGTTAGGTAATAGAAAAAAGTCACATGGAACTAAATCCGGACTATAGGGAGGGTAAGGGATACACTTCACTTTGATTTTTGAAAAGATATTCAGCAACAACATTGGTAATATGCGGTCGCGGATTGTCGTGGTGCAGCATCCAGCCTGCTTCACGGAAATGTGGTCTTTTGCGCCTGATATGGACTTTCAATGTTTTCAGGATATCCTTGTGGTATTTTCCAGCTACTGATGTGTGTGCAGGGACAACATGCTGATAAACCATTCCATGAATATCAAAAAATTACATACCCATAACTTTCAAGCAGAAGCAACCACTTTTGCTCTTTTGGGGGGTTGGTGATGAAGGAGATTTCCACACTGAGCTTCGCTGTTTGCTCTCAGGATCAAAATGATGTAGCCAGGTTTCATCAGCAGTGATTACTTTTTAAAGAAGCTCCGGATCTTCCTCTAACATCAATTTTAACTCCACGCAGACCAGCACGCGAATGTCCTTTTGTTCGGGAATAAACAGTTTTGGAAACCATCCTGCACAAACACGTCTCGTGTGTAATGTTTCTGTCACCAACGTGTGGGTGGCACCCAATGATATGTTCAGTATTTCAGAAAGTGAACTTAAGGTAATTCGTTGATCCTCTCTCACAATGGCAGCACCGGATCCAACTTTCTTTAAAATTGGTTGTATCTTCTCTTTAAAGATTGTTAACAATCTTTGAGCTTTGCTATAGGGAAGAACAGACTCTCCATACGCCTCCTGTAACATTGTATAAGCCTCAGCTTAATATTTGTTGTGACGAAAGCAGAATTCCAAAGCCGCATATTGTTCCTCGTAGCGGTAGGCGATACTGAACATGTCTGAACTTGCCTGATTCTCACAGGTGGGAACCAGCAGTACCAACAATGAAACTATTATGGCGTGTTTGTTTCACATTAAGCTAACAGAATACAATAAGACTGAATTTTAGTGCGAAAAATGATTACCGTAAAAGATCATGATAATTATTTATTGAACAGCCCTATATATACATAGAAGAAAATCCATTAATGTATAGGCCAAAAATGATTTCGAGCGAACAGAACTGTCCAACTAAAATTTTATTCCTATACTTCGTGACACAACGCCAAAACAAAACCCGTCGTTGTAGTGTAGATGGATAGTATCTGCATCACGCTCAGAAGATCCTAAGTTCGAATCCCGTCACAGTGAATTATCTGGACAGGGATTTTATCCCGGGTTTCGTTATCCTGAAAGATTTATGTCTGGCAACTCTATGCTCTATACACCCTGTACTCCTGTGAACATCATTTCATTCATTGTCCGATATGACTTACTTTGGAGACCTTAAATTAAAATGAACATCACGAAGTCGCCAAAATCTCTCTCTTGGTCTATAGAATGGTGAGTACCATGCCAACTTAAAATGACTTTCACTTTTTACAAATACACAGAAAAAGGCCGTCAGATCAATGTTCGTCTATGTTTCTCTTACTGACACTAAGTTGCGCTGCTCCAAACTCCTCGACGCTCACTTCTCGCAGATTAACACATACCAATACTTACTTTTACACTGTTTCTTGCTGATTCAGGCAGCTTTCAACAGTACTTAACGTTCACTTTTCTGGATGCCCAACTCACAACCTAGCAACTACCCGAGGCTGGCTTTTGCAACCAATTCTGCAGGTCACGGAAGAAATTTTTTAACAGAACCGAAATGTTTAGAATAAAATGAATGAAGCAGTACCAAAGTCGAATTTTCGACTATGTGTTTGAAATGGGAAGGTGTTTGTTCCTGACCGCTGCTAGGTGAAGAACCAATCGGAGTCCATTTGTGTTCTCGTATTTCATTCGCGTTAAGTGGTGTGTGAGATGCGCCAAACTAATCAATCTGTATGAAATACTATTCGCAAAAAAATGACCCACGAGAAAGGAGGGAGTAATGCATTTAACATAACCATAACACCCCCATATTTTTAGCTCAAATATTTTTCCTAATATAAATAAATAAAGTAGATACCATTATATTATAACAGTGCATTGCGACGTAAGCACTGTAATGAATATCATTATTGGTTGACATGTATGTGTGAACGTATATTTGAAATTACTCAGAACTGAAACGTAAACATTTGACATGACGTGATAAAAGAAATATGTACTTTGAATAAGCCAAGGTGTTTGTTAAATTCGATGAGAGGAAACAATACACTTCCTACTGGCCTAGCAGAACGTGTCTGATCACATTATATCTTTGTTTATGAATGGTTCGTAATCTCTATTTACTCTAGAGTGTTCAAAGCAGTATTAATCAGTTACTCTTACATGAAAAAGTGTATCAGCTGGATTATGAGACGCCATCCACCTCCCCCTTACTACTGCTAGAACAATCCAAAAGAGTTAATGTGGGCTCAAATTATGTTGAAAAGATTTATTTTTGAACTGACTTACGCTGAACTACTTATTCACGACGAAATTGACAAGGAACACAACAAGACTGGAAAAACTGCGTGAGACATTAGATAAACTACAAGAAGACGACTTTTGGAAATAAATAGCAAGTAAGGAGATTTTGGAACCTATGATCATAAATTTGCAGTACTCAGACGATGAAGACAATAGAAGCAATAATGATTGGTGAACAAAAGCTGGCGAACAAAGAGTTCTACGTTGAGGCGCCAATTTGATACAATAATGTTTATGGGTGTCACACAATTCCACGTTGGGACGCCAATTTGAAGCAACAATATATGTGGCGAACAATGGTCCACTTGACAATACAGTTTGAAGCACTTTTGTTTAGCTCAGAGTAAAACAATGAGGTTTCCTCACAGGGTATGCGTGGATGTGTGTGAGAAGGATATTTAATGACACTGGAATGCCCGTTTCCAACTTATTTATTTACTGCTTCTTTTTTTAGAACACCGAAATTGAAGTTGCCGATCAAGGGTTACCAATATCTCTGTTTACAGTTACTGACGGAAGAATGTTTATTACTCGATAAACTTTATTCGTTCCTCACGTATATATGAACCGACAAATATCCAAGAAAGAACAAGAGGACTGCCCTAATCGCCCTCACGCCTAGGACCGCTCTCATCGGCCTGACGCCGAAGACTGTTTGAATGACCACAGCTGCGCGTGTGGGTGTATATGTAACTTTCACTTTCTGAAAGCCCTCTTCATTCAACCAAAGATCCTTTTGTGGCTGTTTTGTCGCCATTCTGAATGGTTCAAAGAATACCCTATTCATACAAGTCAAGTGAGGCCCTTTAGAAATCTGCTAAGGACACTGTTTCTTACATTGCTTTTGTTATAACAACTTTCCCCCACAACTGCTATTCGACACAACTGCCCTTGCATGTGTAGTAACAAAGAACCAACATTCCTTTGACATCCATCATGATTCTTTACTTACGGCAAACCTTAATTTCGGTATCTCAATGACAATGACGACTTATCTCTTAACGTAAGTAACATTCACAGCTATACGGATACACCGCTGGTATTTTCAATGGATTAGAAAAATAAGTAATTCATAAAGTATAATTAATGTTAAACTATACGAAAATCCACGTTACAATTGTAATTTCTTCAGCTGCATTATTTTAAAGGTAAAGAAAATTCAGTTTTTGTTAGCGCCAAGAACATTCGCAAATGTGCGAGAGAGAGGGAAATATTAAGAGTAGGGGAAACGAGGTGCCAACGCTGAAGGCTCTTACGCATTTGATTCGCTACAGCCGAGAACTCTTCCCATTTGTAACACATAAGATCTGCTAAAGTGAACAGTCTGGAAAGCACCAGCGCGGTACAAGTTGAGGTTGGTACTTTTGACTTCGTGACGTAGGCTAGTCGGTGTCCTTAAATGTTCCGCTTTTTTGCTTCTTTTGGTGGCCAACAATAAAAACAGTTGAATGGGATCACTATCCCGTAATCCCTTTATGGTGGGCTTTCTTTGCTGCTGAGACTATACAGGTTGTTTCAAAATGACACCGAACGATTATAGCCGTTACGCTTTATAACTTAACTAGTCCGAATTGCGGTGTCGCAGCTTCGTGGTTCTGTTGGGTATAATTTTATGCAGCGTTAAATATTACATGATTTTGTGATTAGGCAGCTCAGGAATCACTGCTGTGCAAACCTCAGAAGTTATTAGGAGTTACCAGCCACGAAAACAAAAACATTACTCCTTGCTGTTTAACAGTGACACTAGCCTACCTTTCAGGTAATGAGACAAATGACAGTTACTTGTGAAAAAGTCGACTAATAACTCGGACAGTTGAAGGTTGCTAAGTTTGCTATGATTTTAATTGTACAATACTTTCAGCCAGTTATTATAAAAACAAAAGCTTCCTTTTCAATTATAAATGCTTCATTCAGTATTATTAAACACAGTGAAATAAAACGATTGTCTCATTGCATAAGACATTTAGATTTGGTTAACTTTATCTACAATTCTTTAATATTGTTTTCTGTTCTGTTTATCATTTAATGCTTCCAACCTCAAACTCACTAACATTAACTTCCTTCTAAACGGTATAAGTTGCATATGTCCATCATCTTATTTGCCATCATGGACTGCTGTAACGGAATTTTGGAACACGTTAAACTCTCATAAACAAATAACTAAGGTATAACTTCTTTATTACGGTTTCATAAGCCTAAAAAAATTAGTTATATTAGCAAGCTACCATGGAGTATGTCGCTATGTTCACAAAACTGCTACAACAGGCCGCACGGTGTATCCTACATGCAATTCCTTCGTTAGCGTGAGGCACATGGCGTTGTTCCTGTCACTGCCTAATCCACACTCATTTTGGCCCGCCTCGGTAGCGCGGTGGAAGCATGTCTGCTTAACGTTTAAGGAGTCCAGGTTTCAAATCTCGTTCAGGGTGAGTTACCTGGATAACCTTTTCCCGGGATATTCTCTTATCCTAATATTGTAATGTCGGGTAACTCTAAGCTCTATATAACCTGGGTTCATTTGAGCATCATTTGAGCCATTCCATTCGTAGTGCGATATGACTTAACTTTGGAGGACGTAAATTACAAAAAAAAGGAAATAGAATAAAACTTAATTTTCTCTGCAAATTAAAAGAGACCTCTCTCCCTCTCTCTCTCTCTCTCTCTCTCTCTCTCTCTCTCTCTCTCTCTCTCTCTCTCTCTCTCTCTCTCTCTCTCTCTCTCTCTCTCTCTCTCTCTCTCCCTCTCTCTCTCTCTCTCTCTCTCTCTCTCTACTGGCTCTACAGCCCTTGGTGGGCTTTTGCCTCCTGCACGATCCTCCTCCACACATCTCTATCTTCCGCTTTATTTTTCCAGCCTCTGATTCCGATCGTTCTTAGGTCTTCCATTACATCATCTAACCACCTTGTTCTCACTCTTCCTTTTTTTCTTCTATTATACAATCTTCCTTTCAATACTTTTTTGGCGTTCTATCTTCCATCATTCTCTCTATATGCCCCAGCCATCTTATCCTTTGTGATTTTATAAATTTCACAATATCTTGCTTATTTATTAATTCTTCTATTTCATGATTGTATCTTAATCTCCATTGGTCTTTATCTTTTACAGGTCCAAAGATTCATCTTAATATTTTCCTTTCAAATCTTCGAAGTATTTCTTCATCTGCATTGTTTAGGGTCCAAGTTTCAGCAGCGTATGTTACTATTGGTCTTATCAGGGTTTTATAAATTTTGTATTTTGTCTCTCTCTGTTAATAAACCTATTTTTAATAGTGATAAATTTGCATAATAGGAGACCTACTCAGAACAAAGTTACGTGGACATTTTCCGACACTTTCTCTTCCTTTTTCTTTAACTAGTTTATCAATGTCAGGACGTAATGTCTGGGAAATTTGTAATCAAAGGCTGCATGTTAGACTGTGATCCGACAAGGTTTGAACTAATTTCATAACAGAAATACAATTGTTTGCACACATATGTCGAGTCAAACATACACAAAGTCCGTACGGCAAGTGAATACAATCTCGGAAATCTGGTTTGGAGGATATTCTTGTAAAAATCAGACAACGTTTCCTTGTGAATATATTTGTCCTTCAATAAATTGTCACATTGTAAATTTAACAGTTCCATTTGGTACGTGGCAGCTACATTGATGTCATCGAGTGCGCTAGACCTGACCGAACCCTCAGATTATGTACTCACAGCGCCAATTTTATAGGCAACTTGGTACTACACGGCTCCTATCTGACGTCACATGCAGTGCACGCCTCGCTCCCGTGACTCCAACTGGGAAAAAATGTCATAAACAGCATTTGCATTGGCATTCCTGTGCTTCGATTCTCAACACTGGTTAACCAATGACATTCTAAAACATATCAGGTTCGCCATTAATCCAATGTGTTATTACACTGTCAACTACATAGAAGAAAATCCATTAATTTATAGGTCAAGAAATAATTTCGAGCGAACAGAACTGTCCGCTTGAAATTAAGTTTTTAAATATTGTGACAACGCCAAAGCAAAGCTTGTCTCCGTAATATAGGCGATAGTGTGTCTGCCTCACGTTCAGAGGGTCCAAAGTTCGAATGTCACGGTGAATTTTCTGGACAAGGAAATTAATTGTTCTTTCACACTAACCATGTGTAGGACACACTGTGAAACGGTAGAACCGGACTGCAAAATTCACTGCCATAGCCGGACTTTGAAATATAGATCTTCTGGTTTCCGTCCAGCCACTCTAAACCATTGAGCTACTATGGTCAACGTGCCAACATGTCATTAAATTCTCCAACTGACTCGTGTTTTTCCCGGTAAACCACTAGGAGTTCTCATAAACACATGAGACAACTACCTTAATGACGACTTACTATGCTGTAAGTACTTTAAGACCCGGGTATGACATTAAATTCTCCAACTGACTCGTGTTTTTCCCGGTATACCACTAGGAGTTCTCATAAACACATGAGACAACTACCTTAATGACGACTTACTATGCTGTAAGTACTTTAAGACCCGGGTATGACATTAAATTCTCCAACTGACTCGTGTTTTTCCCGGTATACCACTAGGAGTTCTCATAAACACATGAGACAACTACCTTAATGACGACTTACTATGCTGTAAGTACTTTAAGACTCGGGTATGACATTAAATTCTCCAACTGACTCGTGTTTTTCACGGTAAACCACTAGGAGTTCTCATAAACACATGAGACAACTACCTTAATGACGACTTACTATGCTGTAAGTACTTTAAGACCCGGGTATGACATTAAACTCTCCAACTGACTTGTATTTTTCCCGGTAAACCACTAGGAGTTCTCATAAACACATGAGACAACTACCTTAATGACGACTTACTATGCTGTAAGTACTTTAAGACTCGGGTATGACATTAAATTCTCCAACTGACTCGTGTTTTTCCCGGTAAACCACTAGGAGTTCTCATAAACACATGAGACAACTACCTTAATGATGACTTACTATGCTATAAGTACTTTAAGACTCGGGTATGACATTAAATTCCCCAACAGACCGTGTTTTCCCGGTAAACCACTAGAAGTTCTCATAAACACATGAGACAACTACTTTAATGATGACTTACTATGCTATAAGTACTTTAAGACTCGGGTATGACATTAAATTCTCCAACTGACTCGTGTTTTTCCCGGTAAACCACTAGGAGTTCTCATAAACACATGAGACAAATACCTTAATGACGACTTACTATGCTGTAAGTACTTTAAGACCCGGGTATGACATTAAATTCTCCAACTGACTCGTGTTTTTCCCGGTATACTACTAGGAGTTCTCATAAACACATGAGACAACTACCTTAATGGCGACTTACTATACTATAAGTACTTCAATGTCATGTTGGCATGTTGGCCATAGTAGCTCAATGGTTTAGAGCGGCTGGACGTAAACCAGAAAATCCATGGTTCAAATCCCGGCTATGGCATTGAATTTTTCAGTCTGGCTCTACCCTTTCATATCTGGAAAAGGTTTTCATCCGGAGTTTTCCTTATCCTGAAAGATGAATGGTAACTCTAAGCTCTATGTACCCTGGGATCACTTGACTATCATTTTACCCATTTCATTCATCGTCTGATACGACTTCCTCTTGGAGAACTTAAAAAAATGCAACATGACATAACGAAGTTTTCAAAATTTTCTTGGGCTATAGAATGGTGAGTACCATGGCAACTTATGACTTTCACTTTTTACAAATGCACAGAAAAACGCCGTCAGATCAATGTTTGTCTATGTCTCTCTTACACGCACTAAATTGCGCTGCTCCAAACTCCTTGACGTTCACTTTTCACAGATCAATGCACAACGATGCTTACTTTTACACTGTTTTGCTTGCTAATTCTAGTGCTTTCAACTATTCTTAGCGTTCACTGTTCTGGATGCCAACTCACAAACTAGCAACTACCCGAGGTTGGCTTTTGCAACCCATTTTATACTGTGCATGTCATGGACGACATTTTTAAAAAGAACCGATATCGGGTGATGAATGAGATGATGCTCAAATGAGCCCACGGTACATAGAGCTAAATTTAGCAGATAATCTTTCAGGACAATAGAAAACCCCGGTAAAAAAAAATAAAAAAAACTTTATCCAAGTAACTCACTGTACCGAGATTCGAATTGGGGACTACTTATGCTTCAGAGATGGACTGTTGCCACGAATATGGGCTATTTTTAATATATTTTAGGTCATCAAAGTTCGTATAATGTTTAAGATAAAGCGCGCCGTATACGTAGAGCTGTTCTGTGCCATTCCAGGTTGCACTCGCTCCCAGGCTATGTTTAAATGGGTTATTTTTGCTATAGATTTACACATTTGCAGAGAGGCGGTGTCATCCATAACCGTAGATGGTATGACAGGTAATTAATAAGGCTTGGAGAGTACGTCCGTAGTGCAAAAAGCGGTGATCAATGCATGATATCCACAACCGTGGGATATACATTGTAATCTCACAGCTGAACAAGCGCCGCTTGCATTGGATACCTGTCCAGCGTCTTTGTATATATCATACAGAAAAGGTGAAAGCCGACCCCTTTCAACATCCCATCAATTAAAACCTCCAGCTATTACTAAGCTATATAAATAATTATGAAAATTAGTCTTTACCATATCTGGAATTTTATGACATCGCTGCAGTTGCAGCTAAAAAGAACTATAATTACATAAGAGTCCGCCAATATCATACTTCAGTCATATCCAGTTGACTGAAGATAGTTGGAAGAGCATCTATAAGCAAACCACTTCATTCTCTCTCAGTGTAGGTTGCTACCCCACAACAGCAGCCTTTTTTTAATTATCATTCTCCAATTTTGTCATACCGGACAGTGAAATGATGTTCAAATGAGTAAAGGGCACATAGAGCTTAGAGTTACAAGACATTCATCTTTCAGGATAAGGGAAAAACTCCAACGTTAAGTCATATCGGACGATGAATGAAATGATATTCAAATGAGTACAGGGTACATAGAGCTTAGAGTTACAAGACATTCATCTTTCAGAATAAGGGAAAAACTCCAACGTTAACTCATATCGGACGATGAATGAAATGATGTTCAAATGAGCACAGGGTACATAGAGCTTAGAGTTACCAGACATTCATCTTTAAGGATAAGGGAACACCTCCAAGGTTACGCCATATCGGACGATGAATGAAATGTTGTTCAAATGAGTACAGCGTACATAGAGCTTAGAGTTACCAGACATTCATCCTTCAGGATAAGGGAAAACCTCCAAGGATACGTTAAATCGAACGATGAATGAAATAATGTTCAAATGAATACAGGGTACATAGATCTTAGAGTTATCAGACATTCATCTTTTAGGATAAGAGAAAACCTCCAACGTTAAGTCATATCGGACGATGAATGAAATTATGTTCAAATGAGTACAGGGTACATAGAGCTTAGAGTTATCAGACATTCATCTTTTAGGATAAGAGAAAACCTCCAACGTTAAGTCATATCGGACGATGAATGAAATGATGTTCAAATGAGTACAGGGTACATAGAGCTTAGAGTTACCAGACATTCATCCTTCAGGATAAGGGAAAACCTCCAAGGTTACGTTAAATCGAACGATGAATGAAATAATGTTCAAATGAATACAGGGTACATAGATCTTAGAGTTATCAGACATTCATCTTTTAGGATAAGAGAAAACCTCCAACGTTAAGTCATATCGGACGATGAATGAAATGATGTTGAAATGAGTACAGGGTACATAGAGCTTAGAGTTGCCAGACATTTATTTTTCAGGATAAGGGAAAACCTCCAACGTTAAGTCATATCGGACAATGAATGAAATGATGCTCAAATCAGTA
Source organism: Mantis religiosa (assembly GCA_030765055.1). Classification (NCBI taxonomy): domain Eukaryota; kingdom Metazoa; phylum Arthropoda; class Insecta; order Mantodea; family Mantidae; genus Mantis; species Mantis religiosa. Next base: position 12,563,315 of record CM060951.1, read on the forward strand.
CAGGGTACATAGAGCTTAGAGTTACCAGACATTTATCTTTCAGGATAAGGGAAAACCTCCAACGTTAAGTTATATCGGACAATGAATGAAATGATGCTCAAATCAGTACAGGGTACATAGAGCTTAGAGTTACCAGACATTCATCTTTCAGGATAAGAGAAAACCTCCAACGTTAAGTCATATCGGACGAGGAAAGAAATGATGTTCAAATGAGTACAGGGTACATAGAGTTTAGAGTTACCAGGCATTCATCTTTCAGGATAAGGGAAAAACTCCAACGTTAAATCATATTGCACGATAATGGAAAGACGTTCAAATGAGTACAGGCTTCATAGAGCTTAGAATAACCAGAGATTCATCTTTCAGGATGAGGGAAAACCTCCAACGTTAAGTCATATCGGACGATGAATGTAATGATGTTCAAATGAGTACAGGGTAGACAGAGCTTAGAGTTACCAGACATTTATTCTTCAGAGTAAGGGAAAACCTCCAACGTTAAGTCATATAGGACGATGAATGTAATGATGTTCAAATGAGTACAGGGTAGACAGAGCTTAGAGTTACCAGACATTTATTCTTCAGAGTAAGGGAAAACCTCCAACGTTAAGTCATATAGGACGATGAATGTAATGATGTTCAAATGAGTACAGGGTAGACAGAGCTTAGAGTTACCAGACATTTATTCTTCAGAGTAAGGGAAAACCTCCAACGTTAAGTCATATAGGACGATGAATGTAATGATGTTCAAATGAGTACAGGGTAGACAGAGCTTAGAGTTACCAGACATTTATTCTTCAGAGTAAGGGAAAACCTCCAACGTTAAGTCATATAGGACGATGAATGTAATGATGTTCAAATGAGTACAGGGCAGACAGAGCTTAGAGTTACCAGACATTTATTCTTCAGAGTAAGGGAAAACCTCCAACGTTAAGTCATATAGGACGATGAATGTAATGATGTTCAAATGAGTACAGGGTAGACAGAGCTTAGAGTTACCAGACATTTATTCTTCAGAGTAAGGGAAAACCTCCAACGTTAAGTCATATCGGACGATGAATGAAATGATGTTCAAATGAGTACAGGGTAGACAGAGCTTAGAGTTACCAGACATTTATTCTTCAGAGTAAGGGAAAACCTCCAACGTTAAGTCATATCGGACCATGAATGAAATGATGTTCAAATGAGTGCAGGCTACATAGGGCTTAGAGTTACCAGACATTCATCTTTCAGGATAAGGGAAAACCTCCAACGTTAAGTCATATCGGACGATGAATAAAATGATGTTCAAATGAGTGCAGGCTACATAGAGCTTAGAGTTACCAGACATTCATCTTTCAGGATAAGGGAAAACCTCCAACGTTAAGTCATATCGGACGATGAATGAAATGATGTTCAAATGAGTGCAGGCTACATAGAGCTTAGAGTTACCAGACATTCATCTTTCAGGATAAGAGAAAACCTCCAACGTTAAGTCATATCGGACGATGAATGAAATGATGTTCAAATGAGTGCAGGCTACATAGGGCTTAGAGTTACCAGACATTCATCTTTCAGGATAAGAGAAAACCTCCAACGTTAAGTCATATCGGACGATGAATGAAATGATGTTCAAATGAGTGCAGGCTACATAGAGCTTAGAGTTACCAGACATTCATCTTTCAGGATAAGAGAAAACCTCCAACGTTAAGTCATATCGGACGATGAATGAAATGATGTTCAAATGAGTGCAGGCTACATAGGGCTTAGAGTTACCAGACATTCATCTTTCAGGATAAGAGAAAACCTCCAACGTTAAGTCATATCGGACGATGAATGAAATGATGTTCAAATGAGTGCAGGCTACATAGAGCTTAGAGTTACCAGACATTCATCTTTCAGGATAAGAGAAAACCTCCAACGTTAAGTCATATCGGACGATGAATGAAATGATGTTCAAATGAGTGCAGGCTACATAGGGCTTAGAGTTACCAGACATTCATCTTTCAGGATAAGAGAAAACCTCCAACGTTAAGTCATATCGGACGATGAATGAAATGATGTTCAAATGAGTGCAGGCTACATAGAGCTTAGAGTTACCAGACATTCATCCTTCAGGATAAGAGAAAACCTCCAACGTTAAGTCATATCGGACTATGAATGAAATGATGTTCAAATGAGTGCAGGCTACATAGGGCTTAGAGTTACCAGACATTCATCTTTCAGGATAAGGGAAAACCTCCAACGTTAAGTCATATCAGACGATGAATGAAATGATGTTCAAATGAGTACAGGGTACATAGAGCTTAGAGTTACCAGACATTCATCTTTCAGGATAAGGGAAAACCTCCAACGTTAAGTCATATCAGACGATGAATGAAATGATGTTCAAAAGTTTATTTTTTAATTCAGCTCCATTTCTGTCAGCAGTACTGTTTTTCATCAGATCAAGATCCTTCTAGGGTAGATATCTCTCAAATATTTTTCACCTTCTCCCTGAGCTAACCGATTAGGATTGCTCGGGCGGTTTCCTCTGTGGGCCATATTCGGTAGGCCCCGTTTGATTCCCGTGGCCGACCGACCTGACCCATGTGTCTTTTCTGGGAATATCAGGGGTCATCAAGCGAATGCTGGGTAGGTTAATTACGTCCCCGGAATTTCCTGTCGCTCTATCTCATCTCCAATATTATTTCACATCCTGTCACATCTGAATGTCTTTTTCAGAGAAGAAATGTCGGCGGCTCTCTGGGCGCTGCACGGCAGGATGATATGCGTTCAATAAGCCAATTCCTGGTTTTCGTCGTGGGACTGTTTCCGAATAGCGGTAGGGTGAATGCTCGTTGACTTGGCCCGCAAGGGCAAGTGTCCCAATAAGTAAAATATAGGTACCCTTGTGGCTCCTCGGGACGGCTGCCCGCTGTCTCCTCTCGCCTCATCCTTCCTTCCAGGCATGCCCCAGTTGGAACATAGAAACAATAGATCAAGTTTGAACCTCCGTTCCTAGTCCCCTAGGAAATATTTTAGTTCCAATTCCTCCCTCAATTACCGTATTTTAAGGGTAATAAGATAATAAACAAGAAAAAAGAAGAAAAAAAAAAGACTAATAAATATAATTTCAAAAGATTTACTGAGCATCCTTGGATTAATAAACATTTTCGTAAAATCTTTAAAGAAGTTGGTAGTTCTCAAAATAAATGTATTGAAAATTTACATTTCTCTAAAAAAGATAAAATTTCTAGCAATGAAATTCTGGTATTTATCAATTTAATTATCTAGATGTGATCAGGTTTATATTGGAAAGACAAAATTTAATTTAGTAACCAGAATGAAAGAACATGCTTTTAATTCTTAGTATAACCAAACTGATAAATCGGCAATAGGAGATCATTTTTGGTCATTTAACCATGAAATAAATCCAGAAGTTAAATTATCAAAACACTTAAATGGTCCAAATTGGAGAAAGATTTTATTTTAAAAAGTAAACATCACGTAATGAATTTTGAAATACTAGCAGTTGTTTCTGTTTTTTTAGGTTTGTTTCGTTTTCAGACTTTGGTAATACTGGAAAAACATAACATGGTAAGCGGAATCCTTGACAACGAAGTGTGTTGTTGGACTGACGATCCAAGCAATTTGTTAAATCGATCTCAATTAGAAAGAAGAACTGACAACATTTTCTTGAGGTAAGTGAAGTTTTTGCCACAAATAGTTACCTTTGCGTGACATTCATTGCTTCACTGTAGCTGGCTTCATTTTCTACGTAATCATTATTGGAGCTATTTTAACAAAGAGGACATTTTGGAAAATAAATATTGTTTTGGAGTGAGTACACTTTTTTTTTTTTTTTTTTTTTTTTGAAAACTCTGGTGGCACTTTCTTGAAAGATGCTGAACGTTGAATATTATTTTTTAATTAAATTGTTTAAGGACATACTAAACTTTTTTGTAAAATTCTGTTCCTCATTTTCAAATCAAGGAGTATGAAAGCTTTCACTTCTAGTAATATTTTGGTATGTCTTTTAATTGGATGTTCTAAATTTTATGTGGAAAGTACATATTAGAAAAAGTATAATCCAAGCGTTCTTAAATAAAACTGCATTTTTTATATTTGATATAATTGTCATGACTGTAGCAGTAAATCAATTTGACGTCACACACATATGCTGCGCCTTTACAACTTTTCCTCAGATACAAGCAAGTTATTGTGAATTCCGCATAAGGCGTATCCATGTTATAGAGGGAAATCACGCACGGATCATATATTTCAATGTAAAATTGCTTCCCGCAGTCACACACACAGGGTTTTCATAAACGTAGAATAACTGCAATACCGATAAAAGAAAGGTAAAATGGATACAAAATATGATAAAGGGCGCGGAAAATTTATGCGACTTCCTTCGATTCCACTGAATTCTTTCATTGTGCACTGTGTAAGGAAGGCAGACAACGTTAGAAGTTTGTAAATTATGAAATAAGTTATGTGAGTCGTGTTAGACGACGAAAAGTTGTTTTGGGAGGATAGAATGGGACATAAGTGCTAAATGATTTAATTTTAAGAGGAAAGGTGTGCCAATGAATAGTATATAGCTATAAAAAACCAGATTGCTAACCCACACTTCCTGGAAGACTTAAGGATTGATGTTCAAGAGGCATAAATGGTTTACGTATCTAACCTAAGATTTAGTTGACATGTTAGGAGAGTTAATCATTAAAATAACTTTTCTCCTAGATGTTTATTACTATTTTAGTACTTACAGTATTTTATAGCAGGTAGAGAAGATATAGCATACTCCCGAATATGTATTAACAATATTTCACTGGAAATATAGAGTCAGACTAAAAAATTCAATACCATGAGCCTTAAGCCCGGGCCTTAAAGTACTTACAGCATAGTAAGTCGCCATTAAGGTAGTTGTCTCATGTGTTTATGAGACCTCTTAAGTCGTTTACCGGGAAAAACACGAGTCAGTTGGAGAATTTAATGTCATATCGGCACGTTGGCCATAGTAGCTCAAGGGTTAGAGCGGCTGCACGGCAAACAGAAGATCCGTGGTTCAAATCCCGGCCTTGGCTTTGAATTTTTCAGTCTGTCTCTACCCTTTTATAGTGCCTCCTACACATGGCTAGTGTGAAACAACAATTAATTTCCATTAATTGTACCCAATAGTGGTTAACTATAAAGCCCCGATCTTAAAGTACTTACAAGTAGTAAGTCGCCACTAAGGTAGTTGTCTGATGTGTTTATGAGAACTCCTAAGTGGTTTACCTGGAAAAACACGAGTCATTTGGAGAATTTAATGCCATATCGGCACGTTGGACATAGTAGCTCAAGGGTTAGAGCGGCTGGACGGCAACCAGAAGATACGTGGTTCAAATCCCGTCTATGGCATTGCATTTTTAGTCTGACTCTATCTTTCCATACTTTAGCGTACAACGGCCAGTGTAAAAGAACAATTAATTTCCATTAATTGACCTAATAGTGGTAAACCATAAATCCCTGGCCTTAAAGTACTTTCAGCATAGTAAGTCGTCATTAAGGTAGTTGTCTCATGTGTTTATGAGAATGCCTAAGTGATTTACCGGGAAAATCACGAGTCAGATGGAGAATTTAATGATATATCGGCACGTTGGCTATAGTAGCTCAAGGGTTAGAGCGGCTGCACGGCAACCAGAAGATCCGTGGTTCAAATACCGGCGTTGGCATTGAATTTTTCAGTCTGTCTCTACCCTTTTATAGTGCTTCCTACACATGGCTAGTGTGAAACAACAATTAATTTCCATTAATTGTACCCAATAGTGATTAACAATAAAGCCCGGATCTTAAAGTACTTACAAGTAGTAAGTAGTAAGTAAAAACAGCTTCGCAAAGGGCACTGCACAACATCAAACTTGAAGAGTTCCAAACATGCTTCCAACAGTGGAAAAAGAGACTTGACAAGTGCATCGCATGTATTGGAGGGTATTTTGAAGCTGACTGAAGTAATTTTGTAAAAAGGTTCATCAGTAAAGTTTTTTAAGACAACATACCGGTTTTTTTTGGGTGCCTCCTTGTACATGCTCGAAATGTACGAAACACTAAACATGGAATCCTGTAAATAGCATTTCCCAACCAAAGAAGTGCAATAAAATTTCCAAAACATCAAAAAACTGACTTTATTTATGAAATCACCTAATATAAACGTCGACTACAAACCGGAGATGTTTGAATAGTAATTCATGGATCAGTAGTAAGTGTTTGTAAAATTGACCAAAAGGGAAGTCATGGTCACTACATGGGTTAGTGCCACTTTGTACTCTGTGGCCTGGAGTCGCATTTCGCGCCAAGTTACTGGTGACTTTATGTGTTAGTATACGCTCCTAAGAGCGACCCTGTAGCATCGGACCTCCCCGCTAAGTTGTCGTGCCAACCGTTCTTATATACTACATGCAATGTCCACTTTGTAACCGCGAGAGTTTATCTATGTTCACTTCCTATAAATTAACGCCTACATAGTTTTAAGAGAGCTTTACATTTTATAATTAAACTTCTAATTTTAAAACGTTTGATAGAAATTGCACATTCCTGAGCTATTTGTATAAGCAGTTCAAAGCCAAGAATTTTAAAAACACAAGCAAGTAAATGATTGGAGGTATATTAACAGAATTGACTCATATTGAGCTACAGAGAACAACAGAATCCTTCTAAATTTAAATAATTAAGCAAATAAGCTACTTTAAGAAAAAGAAGACCTGATCATCGTTTTTAACAAGCCATTTTCTACCCATTTTTGTTTTGCTACGTAAGGTAAGTAGAGGTATTGCTCCATTCAATTTCGATATTTCAGCAGAAATACACGTTTTAATGGAAATTAGTTATTCTTCAACACTAGCCATGTGTAGGTCAAAGTTTGGAAAGGTAGAATCTGACTGAAATAATAATTATAAAATTTAAAAGAAAAAGTATTTTAGAAAGGAAAAACAAAAGAGTTCGCTTGAGTGTTCTGTTGCGTTATGTATTGTTAGCCTACTTTGTTAAAACAAAATTAAAGCACGTTATGCAAGCAAGATGTTGCAGGATTACAAGTAGACGGAGGATTCATGGCCCGAGGCAAAGATCAGCTTACATTGCATATCAAGCTAGAGAATTTGTCTGTTGTGGCGTTATTCCTCCACTCGCAGCAGATAGGAATCACGCAGATTCGAGGTCGAGATTTGATTAAATAAGAGTCATGAGATCTGTTTTCAGATGTAGAGTTTTGGTGACAGAAATAAAATTTATATATAACTCCGATTTCGTAATATATTATTTAATTGTATAATCTGGATTACAATTCACTCGAACTTTCTTTCTTAATCAGTCACTGTAAATTCCCTCCAACACATTGATAAATCCTTATTTTTATGTTAATATTTGCGGCGATATAACAGGTCGTCTCGTTTCTCGATGATTAATCAGCCCCAAAGTTGGGAGCGATCTTTGTGACCGTCCCTCTTATTCATTGCATGTTAAATTGCACTTCTTGATAACTGAATTTGATTAACTGTATAATTTGATTATATAATCTAACGTCCACTCGTCACTATTACCAATACTGAATAACTCTTTTTTAAGGTTATTAACTTTCCTTTACAATTATATTCACCGCAACATTTTTCCATCGTCATGAAACAAGACTCAAGAACATATATCTATCTCAAGATTATTGATTTTTCCGTAACTTTTGTTACTCCTCTATTAATTTTGTGCTTGTCCGATGTACTGCTTTGTCACCGTATTACGTAATACAATTATTACTACAGCCAATCACAAAATTACACATATATTTGTTTTTGATATTTTCATTACATGGCCTACTAAGTCATATCAGAAAACAATATTCATATAAAAAGTTCTAACTAAAACTTATCGTTACAAGGTTCATATGATAGAAATCTTTGTTTGCTTTCTAAGAACATGTGTTGAAAATTTTAGCGGGACTGAATCAAAACTGCATTGTGTGGAACATTTAGAATGACAAAAAATATTATAAAACTATACCTGACTAAATCAAAACATTTTCCTTCTCAGTTACATATCTTGAAGCAGACTAAAACCCTCCGGATAGGTAAGTCGGACCCTCTTATTATCCAAATCAGGTTTTTAACGTTTATTAACTAAGCCTGATTCCTGTTTAGAACGTTTAGATGGTCTTTTGCCCTGGATACGTGTATCAATTAGCCTATTCATGATCCTATGTACACAGTCAACAAAAGATCTGCTGTTTCAAAAAATGTTTTACCTATAAACTGTATAACAGTTATATGCACGTTTAGATGTATAAAACACCTTTATCAATGTTAAATGACACACTAAAACGCATTAATTATCTATAAACAGTATGTAGTTTAACGAGGAACACAAGAAAATCACGTCCAAGTTCGAAACTTAAACATTACTGTTTGCATTCAACGTTTGCAGCCAGTGTTTTGTTTCCATGGTGCCACATGTTGTAAGAAATAACTATCATACCAACACACAAAATTCCACCAGAAGTTTTGCCCGCTAATTTCAAATGTATTAATTTAGTACATTCAATCGAACTCAAATGACAGAATTCTGGGATTCCAAGAGCCAGCATGCACGTAAGCACTGGAATTTAAAATGACATTGAGGGTATTTAAAGGCATGAAACTCATAAATTTAGTTGGATTACGATACTATAAGGTCCAGAGTATTTTTAGCTCAAAAGAAGTATCTCTTTTCCCATATTTTTAGCCAATTTCGGTGCTGCGTTCCATTAAAGCATTGGGAGAAGGGGTTAAATTTGTTGAAGAAAGGATTACTGAAGGGGAATTATGAAGTTCAACAGTCAATGATAGTAATGGAGCAATCCTACTGCAAATATTGTGACTTTGTGGGTCCATAGGGTTAAAAGTCCAATTTGTCGAAATTCTAGATGTTCTTTATTTCCGTAGAAATTCACTGCTTAATTCCCACGTAACAACATTACATCACATATACAACAGAACCTTCAAAGGTCTGCATGCGCAGAGCTTTAAACGGTACATGAGGTGCTAGCGCAAGTGACGTGAGCTAGCTGCAGTGTTGCCATATACTCATTCTGTCGGCGTCTACTTAATAAACGTTCTAAAGGAATGATCGCGGTAAATACAAATGGCGAATGAAAAGAGGAAAAAGACTCTTGTGCTCACGTGCTCTTGAGCTCCTAAACAGCAGCCACCCCTGCTCGTACGTCCCATTTTAAACTCTACAACCAACCTTTTAATTATTGTATATGAAGGGACAGAGTCTTTCAATGATCTCTGTAGTTGTGATTTCCACAGGACGTACAGAGCGAGACTCATCACTAATGCTCGTACGTCCCATTTTAAACTCTACAAGCAACCTTTTAATTATTGTATATGATGGGACAGAGTCTTCCAATGAACTCTGTAGTTGTAACTTCTACAGGACGTCCAGAGCAAGGCCCATCACTAGTACTCGTACGTCCCATTTTAAACTCTACAACCCACCTTTTAATTATTGTATATGAAGAGACAGAGTATTTCAATGATCTCTGGAGCTGTGACTTCCACAGGACGTCCAGAGCGAGGCTCATCACTAGTACTCGAACATCCCATCTTAAACTCTACAACCAACCTTTTAATCATTGTATATGAAGAGACAGAGTATTTCAATGATCTCTGGAGCTGTGACTTCCACAGGACGTCCAGAGCGAGGCTCATCACTAGTACTCGTACGTCCCATTTTAAACTCTACAACCAAACTTTTAATTATTGTATATGAAGAGACAGAGTATTTCAATGATCTCTGGAGCTGTGACTTCCACAGGACGTCCAGAGCGAGGCTCATCACTAGTACTCGTACATCCCATCTTAAACTCTACAACCAACCTTTTAATTATTGTATATGAAGGGACAGAGTATTTCAGTGATCTCTGTAGTTGTGACTTCTACAGGACGTCCAGAGCGAGGCTCATCACTAGTACTCGTACATCCCATCTTAAACTCTACAACCAACCTTTTAATTATTGTATATGAAGGGACAGAGTCTTTCAATGATCTCTGTAGTTGTGACTTCTACAGGACGTCCAGAGCGAGGCTCATCACTAGTACTCGTACGTCCCATTTTAAACTCTACAACCAAACTTTTAATTATTGTATATGAAGAGCAGAGGCTTTTAATGATCTCTGTAGTTGTGACTTCCACAGGACTTCCAGAGCTAGGCTCATCACTAGTACTCGTAGGTACCATTTTAAACTTTACAACCGACCTTTTAATTATTGTATATGAAGGGACAGAGTCTTTCAATGATTTCTGTAGTTGTGACTTCCACAGAACGTCCAGAGCGAGGCTCATCACTAGTACTCGTACGTCCCATTTTAAACTCTACAACCCACCTTTTAATTATTGTATATGAAGGGACAGTGTCTTTCAATGATCTCTGTAGTTGTGACTTCCACAGGACGTCCAGAGCGAGGCTCATCACTAGTACTCGTACGTCCCATTTTAAACTCTACAACCAACCTTTTAATTATTGTATATGAAGGGACAGAGTCTTTCAATGATCTCTGTAGTTGTGACTTCTACAGGACGTCCAGAGCGAGACTCATCACTAGTACTCGTACGTCCCATTTTAAACTCTACAACCAACCTTTTAATCATTGTATATGTAGGGACAGAGTCTTTCAATGATCTGTGTAGTTGTGACTTCCACAGGACGTCCAGAGCGAGGCTCATCACTAGTACTCGTACGTCCCATTTTAAACTCTACAACCAACCTTTTAATTATTGTATATGAAGAGACAGAGTATTTCAATGATCTCTGGAGCTGTGACTTCCACAGGACGTCCAGAGCGAGGCTCATCACTAGTACTCGTACATCCCATCTTAAACTCTACAACCAACCTTTTAATTATTGTATATGAAGGGACAGAGTATTTCAGTGATCTCTGTAGTTGTGACTTCTACAGGACGTCCAGAGCGAGGCTCATCACTAGTACTCGTACATCCCATCTTAAACTCTACAACCAACCTTTTAATTATTGTATATGAAGGGACAGAGTCTTTCAATGATCTCTGTAGTTGTGACTTCTACAGGACGTCCAGAGCGAGGCTCATCACTAGTACTCGTACGTCCCATTTTAAACTCTACAACCAAACTTTTAATTATTGTATATGAAGAGCAGAGGCTTTTAATGATCTCTGTAGTTGTGACTTCCACAGGACTTCCAGAGCTAGGCTCATCGCTAGTACTCGTAGGTACCATTTTAAACTTTACAACCGACCTTTTAATTATTGTATATGAAGGGACAGAGTCTTTCAATGATTTCTGTAGTTGTGACTTCCACAGAACGTCCAGAGCGAGGCTCATCACTAGTACTCGTACGTCCCATTTTAAACTCTACAACCCACCTTTTAATTATTGTATATGAAGGGACAGTGTCTTTCAATGATCTCTGTAGTTGTGACTTCCACAGGACGTCCAGAGCGAGGCTCATCACTAGTACGCGTACGTCCCATTTTAAACTCTACAACCAACCTTTTAATTATTGTATATGAAGGGACAGAGTCTTTCAATGATCTCTGTAGTTGTGACTTCTACAGGACGTCCAGAGCGAGACTAATCACTAGTACGCGTACGTCCCATTTTAAACTCTACAACCAACCTTTTAATTATTGTATATGAAGGGACAGAGTCTTTCAATGATCTCTGTAGTTGTGACTTCCACAGGACGTCCAGAGCGAGGCTCATCACTAGTACGCGTACGTCCCATTTTAAACTCTACAACCAACCTTTTAACCATTGTATATAAAGGGACAGAGTCTTTCAGTGATCTCTGTAGTTATGACTTCTACAGAACAACCAGAACTAGGCTCAACACTAGTGCTCGTACGTCCCATTTTAAACTCTACAACCAACCCTTTAACCATTGTATATAAAGGGACAGAGTCTTTCAATGATCTCTGTAGTTGTGACTTCTCCAGGACGTCCAGAGCGAGGCTCATCACTAGTACTCGTACGTCCCATTTTAAACTCTACAACCAAACTTTTATTTATCGTATATGAATGAGTAGAGTCTTTCAATGTGCTGTACATTTCCTGCTCGATTTCTTTGGGAGTTGAGCCTTTCAACTGGAAGTATTTAATCACTGCTCTTTTTTCCAAATCCTCCAATTTCTGTGACACTTCTACACTTATCTTGTTTAAAATGATGTCATTTAAACGCTAAACTAGCTATTGTCCTGTAACTATGGATCACTAGAGTTAAACTATATGATGCTATATGTCTCTTTGTCCCAGTTGCGCCATCTCTATGCTAGTCCAGGACTTATCAGCCGATTCTCGTATAAGGACAATCATTTGAAAGTCACAGAACTCTTAGTACCAACTAAACCTCTGTGTGCCATTGTGAGCCATTTTTGATGCACGGCAGTTTACACAGCCTTCTTCAATCTTCATAGACCCATTTCTTTACAATTGTATTGTGTTCTTTTTGGGGGTGAAGTGTAAATACCTTTCAGGCTCTTCGAGTCACTGTAATTGAATTTGTATTCCGGAATTGCCGCACAAGAAGGAGCATTTATTGTAACGTGTACGGCATCTTCACAGCAACAATAAAGAAATGAACATCTGCGCACTTTGCAGTGCGTTTCTCATAATAAACAGTTATAACACCCAAACACCCAGCTCTATCTTACCTAATACAACAACGCACTAGCGTACTTCCCAACCAAAAGAATAAGTCATTTACGAGGGTGGTTTAATAAAAGATTATCACAATGTTTTTTGACAATGTATCTTTACTCATCCGCTTAATTCTGCTAGTCCTTCTCAAAATAGTCTTCCCTGAATGCGATGTACTTGTCCCAGCGTTTCTGTCAGTCTTCAAAGACATGCTGGAAACCATTTTTGAGAGATCCTTTAAAATCGCCTCCGCGGCCTTCACCACTGCTTCTGATGATGGATAATGTCCCCAACGAAGACGTTTCTTCAAGTTATGGAATAGAAAAAATCACATGAGGCTAAATCCGGACTATGGGGAAGGTGAGGGATGCACTTCACGTTGATTTTTGCAAGATATTCAGCAACAACATTGGCAATATGCGGCCGCGCATTATCATGGTGCAGCATCCAGCCTGCTTCACAGAAATGTGGTCTTTTGCGCTTGATATGGACACGCAATGTTTTCAGGACATCCATGTAGTATTGTCCAGTTACTGATGTGTGTACAGATACAACATGCTGATAAACCATTCCATGAATATTGTCACCCGATCGTTGGAACACCCTATAGAACCAGCTGAGAGCGGGCAAGCAGGGGAGGTCGGCGTTAGCCACGCCCCCCTCGTTCGTCTTATAGTGGTGACAAGGGTTGGCTGGGAGGAAAAAAACATCACTACGCCGTCTCTTTCTGTTCCACCTGTGTTCTCGAACTTACGGGATATTTCATCTAATCTAGAACATTCTCGATCCCCCAGCTGACCCTATATAAGCAACACGCCGGGCAGTAAGTCAGTCAGTCAGTGCTTGACGAGCTAGCGGACGGACAAGAACACTACGTGCGTGCAACGGAAGAATTTACGTAATTGGAGCGTACAGTGGAACTTTAACGGACGAACTGGTGAACTGTAATTGTGTGCATTACGTAATTCTGTGTAATTGGCAAGTGTTAAACAGTAAGTCGGTGGAAATAAAGAACATTTTTGAGTTTGTGTAATTGGACTTTTTATTTCACGAACCCACAAAGTCACAATATCATAGAATAAGATGACCATAACTTTCCCAACAGAAGCAATTACTTTTGCTTTTTTGATGGTTGGTGATGAAGGAGATTTCCATACTGAGCTTTGCTGTTTGCTCTCAGGATCAAAATGATGTAGCCAAGTTTCATCAGCAGTGATTACGTTTGAAAGAAACTCCGGATCTTCCTCTAACATCAACTTTCACTGCATGTTATCCCCATTGCAGTGGTAGGTGATACTGAACATGTCTGAAGTTATCTGGTTCTCACAGGCGGGAACCAGGAGTACCAACAATGAAACTACTACACCGTGTTTGTTTCACATTAAGCTAACAGTATATAATAAGATAGAATTTTAGTGCGAAAAATTATGACCGTAAAAATTATGATCATTCTTTATTGAACAGCATTCGTATAATCTTAAAGTCCCTTACATAATCCATGTTAATCCAGAAATAAAAAACATTATCTTCATGCTAACTTTCCTGCAGTACAAGGGAATACAGTAGTACAGTAGAGTTTAAGTAGTCAAACACTTTAAAACTACATACTTTGTGATGACCTTAAGATCTTATTCGCTTTGCGTGGCGAGATATTAAAAATGAATAGCAGCTATCAATTTACGTAAGATAAATTGGTTTAGGGAATAATTCAGACCAATTCAAGAAATATCTCGAAAGTAGCTCAATACATAAAAAATGACATAAATAGTGTGATGTTTACCTCTTATTGAGAATTTCGTTCAAAATAAACTGCACTTCAAAAGGCATTTCCAGAAAATTAAAGGTTTTGTTTCCATGAACATACTTTTAAAATATAATTGCTTAATCAAAATTATTAGCTATTTTGAGATGGTTAGAGGAAAGGAAAATGGACAATAGATAATATGTTCACAATAAAGACCGTGATAGACAAATATCTCAGACAGAAGAGAGGAAGGGTATATATGTTCTTTGCGGATTTCGAGAAAGCTTTTGATACGATAAACAGGAAAGCTCTAGTTTGAAAATTGAGGATGAAATGCGTAAGGGGAAAATATATAAAAGTACAGAAAATCTATGAAGGGGGAAAGTTTTGCATAAGCTGGAAAAACATGTAATTACGGAGATGACAGAACAAAAAGTAGGCATAAGACAAGGATACAAAATGAGTCTAACTTTGATATATTCACAAGTTCATAACTGAATTTCCACCACTTAGCGGCACTTCCGAACCCACTTCAAGTAAGCAGGTAGGAACCACACATATAAAAAGCTCCAGAGCACTAAATAATTTAACAGTGAATTTAACTGAAAATGAAGTATCCGTTACTAATACAGGAAAAAAAAAACACTGCAAATGCATTTATTAGCTGACGATGTCACAGCTGACAAACCAAATAATGACAAAACACAAGGTTTTGAAATCATTCAGAGCCCTGACGTGAACGTCGCCCTCTCTTATTTCTTGCAGGTCAAATGGCCAGGTTTCACCATGATCTACACCGAGAGTTCTAAATCTGCAGGTGGAGTAGGTTATGCACACGTCTGTCCTTCTACTAATGCCCTGGCTCGATACCGCCTACCTATGGAGGCTTCCAACTACACTGCGGAGGTTCTGGCCATTCGTGACGCTTTGCAATATGGGATTTCTCAGGGCTTCCCCAAACTGCTTGTCTTAACCGATGCGCAGAGTGGGCTGCACAGACTCTCATCTCCCCTCTGGATGAGAGATATGCACTGTTATCTTTACGAGATATTGACGTTGGTGAACAACGCTACCATAGCCGGACATCAAATTCGCTTCCTTTGGATCAGAGGGCATGTCGGAATTCGATACAATGAAGTCGCCGATCGACTGGCAAAAGAGGGACTCACCCAAGACACCTTTCAAGGCATCACGGATTTCTTCCCGGTCCTTCATCGTGACGCCTATTGCCGCTGGAATGACGCCTGGATTCGTTCGCAGTCCATCAAAGGCAAACACTACGCCGCCGTTCAGACGCATCTATCCACGACCCCTTGGTTCTCCAGCTTCAGGATTGCACGTCGACATCTTACCTCCATCATTAGAATGCGACTTGGACATGGATGTTACCCTGCGCATCTACACCGACTACGTCTCATTGATTCCCCTGTATGTCCTGATGACCCAGGCGAAACCGCTGACCTCAATCATCTCCTGTTTAGTTGCTCTCGCTACTGAGCCCTCCGTTCTTTCTTCCTCCGCCGCCTACTTCAGCAGTCTGTTCCTTTTCCCGCTAGCGTCAACACCATATTACAGTTATGCCACAAACCTGTATACCAAGATCTTCTGCAATTTCTTAAAGAAAGTGATCTACAGATCTAGTCTCCTCCCATCCTCTTAACCTTCCTTTCATTATTTTTCTTATTTATCCCTTCGATGACCATATGGGATGTTACCGAAGGCAACAAAAGAATGAAGAAAATAACTTGAATTTACCAATAGATTTATCTCAGAAAGATCCATATGACAATAGCACAGATGACATTTTAGAATCAGTTCACGTTCCTACTACTCAAAAAATAAATATTTACAAACAGAAAACAGGTTGCAAAACACAAATTTCTGAACCAATCACCTCTGAAATGACTTACCCCAATCATTACACTGAAAGTGCTGCTTTTATATTAGATGAAGATCCCTTAGAAGATAAAGCATCTGATAATGACCAACGGTATACAAAATGTGTTATATCATCTAATAGTTGTCGCTATAAGACCATTGTTGTTAGGCGATATTAAATAAATTTATCTTAATAATAATAATAATAATAATAATAATAATAATAATAATAATAATAATAATAATAATAATAATAATAATAATAATAATAATAATAATAATAATAATAATAATAATAATAATAATAATAATAATAATAATAATAATAATAATAATAATAATAATAATAATAATAATAATAATAATAATAATAATAATAATAATAATAATAATAATAATAATAATAATAATAATAATAATAATAATAATAATAATAATAATAATAATAATAATAATAATAATAATAATAATAATAATAATAATAATAATAATAATAATAATAATAATAATAATAATAATAATAATAATAATAATAATAATAATAATAATAATAATAATAATAATAATAATAATAATAATAATAATAATAATAATAATAATAATAATAATAATAATAATAATAATAATAATAATAATAATAATAATAATAATAATAATAATAATAATAATAATAATAATAATAATAATAATAATAATAATAATAATAATAATAATAATAATAATAATAATAATAATAATAATAATAATAATAATAATAATAATAATAATAATAATAATAATAATAATAATAATAATAATAATAATAATAATAATAATAATAATAATAATAATAATAATAATAATAATAATAATAATAATAATAATAATAATAATAATAATAATAATAATAATAATAATAATAATAATAATAATAATAATAATAATAATAATAATAATAATAATAATAATAATAATAATAATAATAATAATAATAATAATAATAATAATAATAATAATAATAATAATAATAATAATAATAATAATAATAATAATAATAACTTCCTCTCGTATGAGGTTGTCATGGTTACACATCACCTACCTCACATTATTTCTCTATTTCATTACACATTTAAATTGTTTTAGCTATTCATTTTAACAACATGACATATCTGCTAGAGGTTGACCTATACTATAGTTCCAGTTTTGAAAACGTAAGTGTTCAGTACAATTCAAAGGCAAAAGCTTTTCCGTCAGTGTAACGAGCGGTCAGGTTTAATTTATTCATGATCTTTCTTATTGCCGGCACATACACTTAGAGCTGCTATTTCGGTAGCTAAAGCCATAATTGGTTATATAAATATTTGTTTCATTTTCGCTGTATTTTGATAACGTGCGCTAGCTCGGAGCATTGTTGATTTTGGTTAGCTACGTGTGTTTTCGGCAAGTTTGTTATTAGTGGTAAAACTGGGTTAACATTTCTGATTTGTTCACTCGCTATAACAATACCCACACGCTTTTGTTTTTGTCACTTTGACTTGGTGAGCTTCATTGTTCAACTTCTACCCAATCATGCTTACACTAAGTTAATTAGACGGTTGTTAATGAACCATTTCTCTTCTCTGCCGTGGAAATTCTGATACGTTGCGTACTCATAGGAACGATTATGAGGTATGAAAATATTCTGAGGGGGTGGGAGCTTAATACCTCAAACGAGTGCAGGACCGAAACCTCACATACCCAGGTAGACTGCAACGGGAGTTTTTGTTAGAAATAAGTTTTGCTTTCTGATCGTAGTATCAGTAGGACATGTAAGGACAATATAAACAAATGATGAACGGTTCCTAGGGAAAAGAAAATCAATAATCTTGCTTGATTTGAAAAGATGAAAAGTCTTCGATAGTAATGGAAAATCGATAATCTTCATAAGGAGATATGTGTTCTGTAATCTTGTTAGTGATCAGTAGAAGTGCAGGAGCTTTCTGTAATTAATGGAATCTTTTTATTAAAGAGGTAAGAGCTTGTTGATATGCTGGAGATAACCTGGAGGTAACTAGGAAAGAAAGTTCAAGTAAAATGTAATCCTGATAATACAATTAAATTATTTGTTGCAAAATTGGACTTCTCCAAAACTATATTCCGAAACACAGCTGAAAACAAGAGATCTTATGACTCTTATTTAAAATAAGATGATACAATTGCTGACCAGAAGAACTGATAACCACAAAACCTCACACGAGAAGAGAAAGAATTCTCCTTACAACATAGAAATCTTGCTTCAAGGCTTAGCAGGTAACAATTCCCAAGCCTCCCGCGAAACCGTTGTAATTAACCAGCAGGTGGAGTGCAATAAGTATGTCTAACTTTTTCCATTATTTGTTTCCGCATTAGGCAAATTAATTCACAGTTAACAACACATGTTGATGGAGCTTTCAAATATTCCAGAAGGTTTTCTTTTCAGCTATTTACAATCCACGTGCTCGTTAATGGATATTACATTCCAATTGTATTTTCCATGTTGAAGGACTTCAACACGCCATCTGGTATTTTGAATAGTAGTTGATAAATATAATAAGCTAGGTCTGAAATTCTCTGCATCAATAATGCTTTCTGACTTTGAAGAGACCATCATGAATGCTGGAAGAGAAGTGTGGGCTGATGTTAAAATCCAAGGATGTAATTTTCATCTAACACAAACCTGGTGTCGAAAGATACAAAATTTGGAACTTGCACATGACTACTGTTCCAGAAATGAAATAGGAAAACTTCTGAAAAGCAGAAGTTTTTAAAGCGTGACTTTCAAAGCAAGGGAAACTTAAAATATTTTTCATTAAAATACAGGGAGTAATAACTCATAGACCTAAGGATACACTTCAGTACTCTTTCTGTTGTACAGTCATACGTAGGTCCAGTAGCGAGGTGTAACATACAAAGCGAAGGAAACTCCAGATAATAATTTTAATTAAAATAAGAGAGAATGATGACTCAAAGAACTAAGGCTACTCTTCAGTAGCTTTTCAATTGTACAGTCACACGTAGGTCCAGTGGCGGGGCGTGACTTTCAAAGTAAGAGAAGCTCCAAATAATAGTTCTCATTAAAATAAGAGAATAATGGCTCAAAGTTCTAAGGCCACTCTTCAGTATTGTTTCTATTGTACAGTCACAAGTAGGTCCAGTAGCGAGTCGTGACTTTCAAAGCAAGGAAAGCTCCAAAAATAATTTTCATTAAAATAACAGAATAAGGACTCGAAAAACTAAGACTACACTTCATTACTCTTTCTATAATACAGTCACACTTCGGTTAAGTAGCCAGGTGTGACTTTCAAAGCGAGGAAAGCTCTAAATAATAATTTTCATTAAAATAAGAGAAAATAATGACTCAAAGAACTAAAGCTACTTTTCAGTACTCTTTCTATTGTACAGTAAAACGTAGGTGCAGTAGCGAAGCGTGACTTTCAAAGTGAGGGAAGCTCCAAATAATTTTCGTTAAAATAAGAGAGAAAAAGAACTAAGGCTACTCTTCAGTACTCTTCTATAGTACAGTCACGGCTAGGTCCAGTAGCGAAATGTGAATTTCAAAGCGAGGAAAGCTCCAAATAATTTTCATTAAAATAAGAGAGAATAATGACTCAAAGAACTAAGGCTACTTTTCAGTACTCTTTCTATTATACAGTCACACTTTGCTCAAATAGCCAGGCGTGACTTTCAAAGTGAGAGAAGCTCGAAATAATAACTTTCATTAAAATAAGGGAGAATGACTTAAGAGCTAAGGCTGCTATTTTGTACTCTTACATTTGTATAGTCACACGTAGGTCCAGTGACGAGGCGTTACTTTCAAAGCGAGGGAAGCTCCAAATAATTTTTATTAAAATAAGAGAGAATAATTACTTAAAAACGGAGGCTACTCTTCAGCACTCTTTCTATTGTACAGTCACACGCGGCGAGGTGAGAATTTAAAAGTGAGGGAATCTCTTAGTAATAATTTTCCTAAAAATAAAAGAGAATAATGACTCCAAGAACTAAGACTAATCTTTGGTACTCTTTCTATTGCACAGCCACACGTATCGAGCTGAGACTTTAAAAGCGAGGGAACCTCCAAATAATAATTTTCATTAAAATTAGAGTGAATATTGACTTAAAGAACTAACGGTGCTCTTCAGCACTCTTTCTATTGTACAGTCACACGTAGCGATGCGTCACTTTCAAAGCGAGGGAAGCTCCAAGTAATAATTTTCATTAAAATGAGAGAGAATAATGACTAAAAGAAGTAAGTCTGCTCTTCCGTGCTCTTTCTATTATACAGTTACAAATAGGCCCTTTTTGCATTGAAAGACTGGTCACAGTACAGGCAGACATATTCCTACATCCGGTGGCCACTTAGTCGTTCCAGTTTTGCCCAGAGCTGGCCCAAACCGCGTGAAATGTTAGCATAACTTGGAGAATGTATGTAATTCACACTTTTGCTAGTAACTTAAAACTTCAATATAATTTTAAAATATCAATCTATTAAAATATTATTTCTAATGCTATTAAAATATACTTAGTTATATTTGAAAGCGCCACGTAAAACAAAACAGAAGCAATAAATCCCCATGGAGACTTTCAGTTCCATAGATAAATTTGGAAATGTCTGAATATATTGAATGTCAAGTGGACAGAACAGTGTACCAGAAACAATTTAAAGATATAAATACACACTGTTCTGGGTATATGGAAATTTATACTGACGGTTCGCATTCTCAGTTTGGAAACTTCTGTGCTGTTGTATCCCAAGTAGTTACAAATTACCAGCCTTCTACACAATATTCTTTAGTGAATTATATGCAATTAAAACGTCGCTAGAAGTGATACAATCTGCAATGCACCAAAAATATATGATTTACTCAGATACCTTGAGTGCTTTATTGTCCCTCCAAGATTTGTTGTCCACTAAATTGATAATCAAATATATCTAAAATTTATATAATAAAGTTATTCTAGAAGACAAAGAAATACCGTTGACGTGGATACCATCCAAGCAAGGAGTAGCAAGAAATGTAAAGGCAGATGAAGCTGTTAGCGACCGCCGGTATACCCTCCAATACCTATTCCACATGAAGATGTTATAACCAATATGAAAAAAAAAAAAAACAATTCAGGAATGGAAACATCATTGGCTAGAAACCAATGTAGATAGTAAACTAAACACATCTCCTACTTAGTGTCTTTATAAACATACAAGTTGGAAACAAAAAATATTACTCTACAGACTTAGAATTGGACATACAAACTTAGGCAAACGAGCAACCAGCAGAAGAATCAAGTCGTCCAGGTTTACCTGGACGGAGTGTTTGCTGTCCAGCACCTAGCCGCTTATTGCTTCTTTATCTGGGCAGTATAATACAGTCGTCTTTGTCTCAGGCGGTTGTCTTCGGCAGTGGTATGTCTAGCCTTAAGTGCGCTGTTGCCCCGGGGGGGGGGGGGTTGTGCGCCCAGTGCTGGCTGTGCTCTTCCGCCTGCCTGGGAGGCATCTGAGCACAGTCCGCTTAACAGGCTAGAAGGAAAAGAACAAATGATTAGGTAATGGACTTACCAAGCCTATTTCTGGGCTTGGGGTTTGAAGTCAGGGGAATGTGGCCCTGTTCAGTTCTAGTTACCCCAAGCATCTTTGGGTAACCTGTAGCTCGGTCGGCGGCGAGGAACTCTGTGGTGGTAACGGCCAAGGGTGTTCACCAGGATGTTTGGGTGGGAGTCCAGCTTATCGTAGATGTTACGGGATCTCTCCCGCACTACGTCCACAATGTACGGGACACCGGAGTAGGTGTGAAGGATGTGGGACGGGAATCTACGCCCAGTATCGTAAATCATCCGCAGTGCCCTGTTCTGGACGCGCTGTAGTCTGCGAATAGGGGTGGGAGCCGCTGATCCCCAGGCTTCGCAGTCGTACAGAATCAGGGGCGGTATAATCGCCCGATACAGGCGTAGTTTGAGGTGCGTTGGCATGGTGGATTTAAGAATTGGGTACAGCTGCCTTAGTGCTGCATGCCCTTGTCCGGCTTTGACCCGGACGTGATGTGCGTAGGTGAGACCGCGATCGAGGAGGACGCCAAGGTATTTGGCAGAGGGAACCCAGGGGATTTGCCTCTGAATCAACCTCAGCGACCAATCCGGTCGCCTAGCTCGGACCTTAGCCAGGAGAAGAGCGGAGCTCTTCTCGAGGTTAATGGCCATCCTCCACTTCTCACTCCAACGACCAATGGCTCGGAGATGGCGCTGCAGCGGAGGATGACAATGTCTTAGGTTTTTGTTACGTGTCATTATGAGGACGTCGTCGGCGTATTGGCACGTAACAGTCTGTGGTTCTAAGGGGAAATCAGACATGTAGGCCGCAAAGAGTAACGGGGACAGTACACTGACTTCCGGGACTCCCGCGGCTATGGGTCCAAGAGAGCCAAGAGCAGGTGCAGGTCTCCCGGGTTCTCCCGGGCGGAGGGTTACACGCCACGGTAACTATCCGCTGTGGGGCGACCCATATATATGGGTACCCAAATATATATATATATATATATATATATATATATATATATATATATATATATATATATATATTTGGGTCGCTCCACCCCTAAGTCATTCAACATCCTGATGGTGGGAGAGATGCACGCTCCCGTAACGTCGATGTCACATCTGCTTACCTGGCTCGAAGCCCGAGAACGTCTAGAACATATCCGCCGCCAGGAAAGATTCAGCTCATATTTCAAAGCTTACACATGATTACCAAACATTATCAGTAAATCATATTATAAATGAATGTTCTCGCTACTCAACCTATAGGACTCTTCATAACATTCCTACAGATCTTGATGCTGTACTAGATGAACCGAAGAGTCTACAATCACTGTATTTATTTCTACAAGACCGTTAATTAACTTGTTCAATAAGAAGAAGTTACCTGGTTTTGGTGCATTCTGTGAAGTGAGATAAGTAATACATAACAGGTATGAACATAATACTGTACAATATCAATACTTCAGTTGAATGTATAGTTTGTGTGAACTTATATGTTTATATTGTTAGGTAACCTAACAGTTCCTAAAATTGTAATTGTACTGACAAACTGTATACAAAATCTGTTATACCATCTTATAGTTGTCGCTATAAGACCATTGTTACTAAGCGACATTAAAGAAATTTATCTTAAAAAAACAATAAACTTGTCTTCACACGGTACAGAGGTTTCACTTGACAAAATCTTTCAGTACTTCCGAAATCTCGAAGAGTGACGATTGCTTCCGAAAGCATTTAAGGCTACGAATGCGTAAACGCAGTATTGAATGAGCTCTTGCAAATGGTCACTCAAGTCTAAGCAGCTGTCAGATTGTCCGCATCACCGGAGATGTTCGTAAATGCATTTTGGAACTGTATCCACAGCAAATAAGATATTGTTTGGCGTGTTTCATTTTTTTCCTACTGAAATTCTCGGGTAAGCGACAGCTCGTTACTGACTCCAATATCGGCCACGATCACGTGACCGTGTTAGTCGTACTATCGTCAAGTATTCCATTACTACAGTAGTACTAGTTCTGTTTCCCAATATTATACAACCATTACCTACCTTTCTGCTCTTAAAAGCTTCTTTACCGGGCAGAAACAATGGGGAAAAAACGCTAACACGGATGTGAAGGAAAAGAAACAAAAGAATTCACATGAATGGAGCAATGAGCACGGCGGTGAATGGAATGACGTCACCAACACCAGTCGAGTGCACACTCCACTACCCTACGTACAAATGTTAGTACAGTTACCAAGGATTCATTCTGAAACAAGTAGCAACATTGTCAGAGTTCTGCTTTCTACATCCACAATACTCTTGATGTTTAAATGTGTTACAAAACAGGGCTATCTTTAAAATAAACACTCTTACAAGATCTTGTTCTTCTATCCACGTCATGTTAATTTGTGACCAAGAAGGGAATTTCGAATAATATAGTACATAAGCGATAGAGAAATCTGTTGCTAAGTTCTGGTTTTTAAGTCCCGCTTAATTTACATGATCAAGAGAAGAGATGACGAAAAACTACTTGCCATTTAGTAGTAGAAAACTAACCAAATGTAGAAAATAGTAAGTCGCCATTAACGTAGTTGTCTCATGTATTTATGAGAACTCCTGGTGGTTTACCGGGAGAAGCACGAGTCAGTTGGAGAATTTAATGTCATATCGGCACGTTGGCCATAGTAGCTCAAGGGTTAGAGCGGCTGGCCGGAGACCAGAAGATCCGTGGTTCAAATCCCGGCTAGTGTGAAAGAACATTTAATATCCATTAATTGTACCTAATAGTGGTCCGAACTATAAAGCCCGGGCCTTAAAGTACTTACAGCATAGTAAGTCGTCATTAAGGTAGTTGTCTCATGTGTTTATGAGAACTCCTAGTGGTTTAACGGAGAAAACACGACTCACTTGGAGAATTTAATATCATATCGGCACGTTGGCCATAGTAGCTCAAGGGTTAGAGCGGCTGGCCGGAGACCAGAAGCTCTGTGGTTCAAATCCCGGCTATGACATTTTATTTTTCAGTCTGGCTCTACTCTTTCATAGTGCGTCCTACACACGGCTAGTGTGAAAGAACAATTAATTTCCATTAATTGTACCTAATAGTGGTCCGAACTATAAAGCCTGGGCCTTAAAGTACTTACAGCATAGTAAGTCACCATTAAGGTAGTTGTCTCATGTGTTTATGAGAACTTCTAGTGGTGTTCCGGGAAAATCATGAGTCAGTTGGAGAATTTAATGTCATATCGGCCCGTTGGCCATAGTAGCTCAAGGGTTAGAGCGGCTGGCCGGAGACCAGAAGGTCCGTGGTTCAAATCCCGGTTATGGCATTAAATGGTTTTGTCTGGCTCTACCCTTTTATAGTGCGTCCTACACACGGCTAGTGTGAAAGAACAATTTATTTCCATTAATTTTACCTAATAGTGGTGCGAACTACAAAGCCTGGGCCTTAAAGTACTTATAGCATAGTAAGTCGCCATTATCTCATGTGTTTCTGAGAACTGCTAGTGGTTTAACGGAGAAAACACGACTCAGTTGGAGAATTTAATATCATATCGGCACGTTGGCCATAGTAGCTCAAGGGTTAGAGCGGCTGGACGGTGACCAGAAGGCCGCACCGTGGATCAGTGGTTAGACCGCTTGGCTCTCACCAAGGCGGCCCGGGTTCTATCCCAGGCGACCGCAAAGTGAGATTTGTGGTGGACAACACGGTGCTGGAGCGGGTTTTCTCCAGGACCTCCGGTTTCCCCTGCCATCTCATTCCACCGGTGCTCCATCTTCATACCATGTACCATCAATGTCACCGCCAGCAGTGCCCTATGTAGTAAAAGCGGGCGTTAAACACTACACATTTCGGTGACCAGAAGATCCGAGGTTCGAATCCCGGCTATGGCATTGTATTTTTCAGTCTGGCTCTACTCTTTCATAGTGCGTCCTACACACGGCTAGTGTGAAAGAACAATTAATTTCAAATGTAGAAATATTTCGAAAATCACATCGAAGCGGCATTCGATATTAATTTTAATACTTAGAGACGTATTATGTGTTTGAAATGGGCAGAGTTCTCGCCTGTGGCGAATCAGAGCGTTAGAGCCTTCACCGTTGCCACCTCGTTATCCCTATCTCCCGCAAACTTGCGAGTGTTCCTGGCGGAAACACAAACTGAACTTTCCAAAGTTTTATAATAATGTAGTTGTTGAAATCACATTTGCAGCGTGGACATTGGTATTGTACGCAAATGGTTTATATATTTACTTTAAAGATAATTGTAGTTTATGAATTACTTATTTTTCTAATTCAACGAAAATACCAGCGGTACATCCGTATAGCTGTGAATGTTACTTACGTTAAGAGATAATTCGTCATTGTCATTGTCTTCAACGTCTGATGACTGCAAATTTATGATGATAGGTTCCAAAATCTCGTTACGTGCTATTTCTTTCCTGAAGTTGTCTTCTTGTAGTTTATCTGGCGTCTCACGCAGTTTCTCCAGTGCTGTTGTGTTCCTTGTCAATTTATCTGTGAATAAGTCGCTCAACGTCAGTCAGTTTAAAATGTTATTTCTATTTGCAACATAATTTGAGTCCACATTATGTCAATTGGATACTTCTAGCAGTAGTAAGTGGGTGGGTAGATGGATCGTCTCTAATTTATCCAGCTGATACACTTTTTCGTGGAAGATTAACTGAATAACGCTGCTTTATACTCTCTAGAGTAAATAGAGAATACGAACCATTCATAAATAAATATACAATGTGACCAGACACTTTCTGCCAGGCCAGCAAGAAGTTTGTTTCCTCACATGAAACTTAACAAACACCTTGGCTTATTTGAAGTACTGTATGCCCACGACCAGAAGGCTAGAGCGGTTCGAAGGACAGAGGAGCTAGAATTGTTTATCTGCTCCTGCAGTGTATCTGTTTACCAGAATATGAGTGAATGAGGGTGCATATGAGTCACCCATGCTGCCAGAAATAATGTTGAAGTGATAGGTATTATGTATTGCTGAGCTATGTCATAACACGTGTATTTTAAACGTGCCTTCCATCCTTCTTATACAGCACGAGGAGACAGCAAAACTGATTACGTTGCACACTCCTCTGGCTTCCCTTCTTGTCCTGGGCAATCGGTAATTCTTTTACCACGTCATGTCAAAAGTTTAATTTTCAGTTCTGAGTATTTTTCAAATTTACGTACACGCATACATGCCAACCAATAATTTTATTCCTGCAGAGCTTATGTCACAATGCGTTGTTGTAATATAATGTTATCAGCTTTATTTACTTGTATTAGGAAACATATTTGAGCTAAAATTATGGGGATTTTACGGTTATGTAAAATACATTACTCTCTCGTTCCTCCTGGATCAGATTTTTCAAATTATAAATATGTCTTTGCAAAATATGACTTCTTCTTACACAATGTTCTGTCTTCATTAAACTGTCGCACCCAGGAACGTACATTAGAGACATCCAAGGTCCCATCATGACAATCCTTACTTAACAGTCTTGCGTTGTTGTCACACGATGTTCTGTCTTCTTTGAACTGTCGCACCCAGGAAGGTACATTAGACACATCCATGTTACCATCACCACATGCATCATTAAACTGTCTTGGTTTGTTGTCACACGATGTTCTGTCTTCATTGAACTGTCACACCCAGGAACGTACATTAGACACATCCATGTTACCATCACCACATGCATCATTAAACTGTCTTGGTTTGTTGTCACACGATGTTCTGTCTTCTTTGAACTGTCACACCCAGGAACGTACATTAGACACACCCATGTTACCATCACCACTTGCATCATTAAACTGTCTTGGTTTGTTGTCACACGATGTTCTGTCTTATTTGAACTGTCACATCCAGGAACGTACATTAGACACATCCATGTTACCATCACCACATGCATCATTAAACTGTCTTGGTTTGTTGTCACACGATGTTCTGTCTTCTTTGAACTGTCGCACCCAGGAAGGTACATTAGACACATCCATGTTACCATCACCACATGCATCATTAAACTGTCTTGGTTTGTTGTCACACGATGTTCTGTCTTCTTTGAACTGTCACACCCAGGAACGTACATTAGACACATCCATGTTACCATCACCACATGCATCATTAAACTGTCTTGGTTTGTTGTCACACGATGTTCTGTCTTATTTGAACTGTCACACCCAGGAACGTACATTAGACATATCCATGGTACCATCACCACATGCCTCACCTAACTGTCTTGGTTTGTTGTCACACGATGTTCTGTCTTCATTGAACTGTCACACCCAGGAACGTACATTAGACATATCCAAGGTAACACACCACATGCCTCACTTAACTGCCTTGATTTGTTGTCACACGATGTTCTGTCTTCTTTGAACTGTCACACCCAGGAACGTACATTAGACACATCCATGTTACCATCACCACATGCATCATTAAACTGTCTTGGTTTGTTGTCACACGATGTTCTGTCTTCTTTGAATTGTCGCACCCAGGAACGTACATTAGACACATCCATGTTACCATCACCACATGCATCATTAAACTGTCTTGGTTTGTTGTCACACGATGTTCTGTCTTATTTGAACTGTCACACCCAGGAACGTACATTAGACATATCCATGGTACCATCAACACATGCCTCACCTAACTGTCTTGGTTTGTTGTCACACGATGTTCTGTCTTCATTGAACTGTCACACCCAGGAACGTACATTAGACATATCCAAGGTAACACACCACATGCCTCACTTAACTGCCTTGATTTGTTGTCACACGATGTTCTGTCTTCATTGAACTGTCACACCCTGGAACGTACATTATAGGCATCCATACTACCATCACCACATACCTCACTTAACTGTCTTGGTTTGTTGTAACACGATGTGCTGCCTTCATTGAACTGTCACACCCAGGAACGTACATTAGACACATCCATGGTACCATCACCACATACCTCATTCAACTGTCTTGGTTTGTTGTCACACGACGTTCTGTCTTCATTGAACTGTCTCACCCATGAACGTACATTAGACACATCCATGGTAGCATCACTACATGCCTCACTAAACTGTCTTGGTTTGTTGTCACACGATGTTCTGTCTTCATTGAAGTGTCACACCCAGGAACGTACATTAGACATATCCAAGGTAACACACCACATGCCTCACTTAACTGCCTTGATTTGTTGTCACACGATGTTCTGTCTTCATTGAACTGTCACACCCAGGAACGTACATTAGACATATCCAAGGTAACACACCACATGCCTCACTTAACTGCCTTGATTTGTTGTCACACGATGTTCTGTCTTCGTTGAACTGTCACACCCTGGAACGTACATTAGAGGCATCCATACTACCATCACCGCATACCTCACTTAACTGTCTTGGTTTGTTGTAACACGATGTTCTGCCTTCATTGAACTGTCACACCCAGGAACGTACATTAGACACATCCATGGTACCATCACCACATACCTCATTCAACTGTCTTGGTTTGTTGTCACACGATGTTCTGTCTTCATTGAACTGTCTCACCCATGAACGTACATTAGACACATCCATGGTAGCATCACTACATGCCTCACTAAACTGTCTTGGTTTGTTGTCACACGATGTTCTGTCTTCATTGAACTGTCACACCCAGGAACGTACATTAGACGCATCCATGGTACCATCATCACAAGCCTCACTAAACCGTCTTGGTTTGTTGTCACACGATGTTCTGTCTTCATTGAACTGTCACACCTAGGAAAGTACATTAGACACATCCATGTTACCATCACCACATGTCTCACTACACTGTCTTGGTTTGTTGTCACAGGATGTTCTGCCTTCATTGAACTGTCACACCCAGGAACGTACATTAGACGCATCCATGGTAATATCACCACATGCCTCACTTAACTGTTTTGGTTTGTTGTCATACGATGTTCTGTTTTCATTGAACTGTCACACCCAGGAACGTACATTAGACACATGCATGTTACCATCACCACATGTCTGATTAAACTGTCTTGGTTTGTTGTCACACGATGTTCTGCCTTCATTGAACGGTCGCACCCAGTAACGTACATTAGACACATCCATCTTACTATCCCCACATGGCTCACTCAACTGGCGATGAATTTGAATAGGTGTAACACTACGAACGTCGCTGTCGCTAGAGTAATATGCACTGTATAGTGGTGCCATCTGTCAGGCATTCATAAAGAGTCCACGTGTATTAAAATAAAACAGAAGTTCTTATCTAGTCCCAGTCCTGAAAAAATAGTGTTATAACTTGAACCCAATTCGTACACACCAGAACCCAGGGCAGGAATCGACCTCGGAGGGATCGCATGACTATTGAGCCCACTACATCATGGCGTAGGAGCAGGCGAATGCTGGATAGGTTAATCACCCCCTGACTATCTGTTTCATCTTAGTTATGATTTCACGTCATCTCTCACTCGGTTGTCTCTTTCAGGGTAGAAGTGTCAGCAGGTGTCCCGGCGATGCATGGTAGGATGATTAAGTTGTTTAAGTGTGTACTTCAGATGGTAGTGCCAACATATCAGAAAATGCGTCAGTGTTTTTTGGTGTGGCAGCACCTGCTCTGATTTGTAGAGCTACCGTGTAATTGGTGGTAACAACTATAATTCAGCCATGTTACCGCGAGAATTGGACGGATTGTTTTCCCTTTGAAAGTCCTTATTTACTAGTTGTACTGTTAAAATATCCAATAAACCAGGAAAACCCTGCAGTACATTTGATGCATTGAAATTACAGT
Organism: Mantis religiosa; assembly: GCA_030765055.1. Taxonomy (NCBI): domain Eukaryota; kingdom Metazoa; phylum Arthropoda; class Insecta; order Mantodea; family Mantidae; genus Mantis; species Mantis religiosa. The sequence continues at coordinate 12,593,864 of CM060951.1, forward strand.
TGCAATTTATATCTATTATATTGATTGTAACAACACGCACTGGACGGAAAGACATTACTCCGCGTTTTATGGGCAGGATGTGAAAATTAACAGGTAGCGACAGGTACGATACCTCACCCTTGAAATCCCTAATGCCAGATACATTGTAAAGAAAATGCAGTGACTGTCTTTATAAAATTAGCGTCCATTGTACAAAAGAGCTATAAAATTTCTTTCACAGCAACAAGGATATACCACATGAGTTTTGTAATAGCGACGAGGGCGGTTCTGTAAGTAATGCAACACATTTTATTTTCTGAAACAGGGGTTGTTTTATTCAGCATTCAAAATATATCATGTTATTCCCCAGAGATAGTGGCTCTACGCATGTTAACGGGGACGTGAAATTAAAAATACGTTTATAGGAGAATTATTATATAAGTTAAGAGAAAAATGGATTAGTATAAAAGAAGTGAAGGTCAATAAGAAATGACAAGCTGCTCAGGAAAACCAAAGGCCTATGACCAGGGGACCTGAGTCACTGAGTAAATCCTAGGTCAGCATGTGTAGTGGTTAACGCCCGCGTTTACTACATACGGCACCGCAGGCGATGACACTGATGATACATGAGATGAAGATGGAGCACCGGTGGAATGAGATGGTGGAGGAAACCGGAGGTCCCGGAGAAAACCCTCCCCAACGCCGTGTTGTCCACAACAAATCTCACTTTGCAGTCGCCTGGGATCGAACCCGGGCCGCCTTGGTGAGAGCCAAGCGGTCTAACCACTGAGCCACGGCGTGCCTAGGTCAGCATGTATTTGTACAGGACGTATAATAGTGAATTTTCGATATTTAAACTATTGCAATGAAATTATAATGGAAACTGTACAATTAAATAACAAAAATCAAAATGTTGGGACGCTCCCTATACATAGAACTTTTACAAAAGTAAGGAATAACGAAAATTGACCATATAGTGGAAGGTTTACAGTGGAGGATTTTTACTGAAAATTCCTCTTCTCATATCCATGGAAGTTACTGAGCACACTTAGGTCAATCATTTTTATTTAATGCTGTGTACACGATCTCTCTTGAAAATTATTTGAAGATTGAGGGAATATTAAACTTTGTGTTCAAATTCTTATGAATTCTCGTTAATCAATTGTTTTCAGGAATGCAATACATTGTTTACGTGATAAAGCAATAAAAATCGTTACACATTTAGTAATGCCAGATACTACTACCACTACTACTACTACTACTACTACTACTACTACTACTACTACTACTACTACTACTACTACTACTACTACTACTACTACTACTACTACTACTACTACTACTACTACTACTACTACTACTACTAGTACTACTACTACTACTACTACTACTACTACTACTACTACTACTACTAGTACTACTACTGATAATGATGATGACAATAATAATAATAATAATAATAATAATAATAATAATAATAATAATAATAATAATAATAATAATAATAATAATAATAATAATAATAATAATAATAATAATAATAATAATAATAATAATAATAATAATAATAATAATAATAATAATAATAATAATAATAATAATAATAATAATAATAATAATAATAATAATAATAATAATAATAATAATAATAATAATAATAATAATAATAATAATAATAATAATAATAATAATAATAATAATAATAATAATAATAATAATAATAATAATAATAATAATAATAATAATAATAATAATAATAATAATAATAATAATAATAATAATAATAATAATAATAATAATAATAATAATAATAATAATAATAATAATAATAATAATAATAATAATAATAATAATAATAATAATAATAATAATAATAATAATAATAATAATAATAATAATAATAATAATAATAATAATAATAATAATAATAATAATAATAATAATAATAATAATAATAATAATAATAATAATAATAATAATAATAATAATAATAATAATAATAAAAATAATAATAATAATAATAATAATAATAATAATAATAATAATAATAATAATAATAATAATAATAATAATAATAATAATAATAATAATAATAGTAATAATAGTAATAATAATAATAATAATAATAATAATAGTAATAATAGTAATAATAATAATAGTAATAATAATAATAATAATAGTAATAATAGTAGTAATAATAATAGTAATAGTAATAGTAATAGTAATAATAATAGTAATAATAATAGTAATAGTAATAGTAATAGTAATAATAATAATAGTAATAATAATAATAGTAATAATAATAATAGTAATAATAATAATAATAATAATAATAATAATAATAATAATAATAATAATAATAATAATAATAATAATAATAATAATAATAATAATAATAATAATAATAATAATAATAATAATAATATTAATAATAATAATAATAATATTAATAATAATAATAATAATAATAATAATAATAATAATAATAATAATAATAATAATAATAATAATAATAATAATAATAATAATAATAATAATAATAATAATAATAATAATAATAATAATAATAATAATAATAATAATAATAATAATAATAATAATAATAATAATAATAATAATAATAATAATAATAATAATAATAATAATAATAATAATAATAATAATAATAATAATAATAATAATAATAATAATAATAATAATAATAATAATAATAATAATAATAATAATAATAATAATAATAATAATAATAATAATAATAATAATAATAATAATAATAATAATAATAATAATAATAATAATAATAATAATAATAATAATAATAATAATAATAATAATAATAATAATAATAATAATAATAATAATACGAGGCATGTTTTTTAAGGCAGTACCGTTTTGCGATTCCGCCCTCGCAGAGCTACGGTCGGCGTTCCACGCATGCGCGTTGGTTACCTACATCTCTTGTCTACGCACTGACCCCTTTACAGTCTTATTCTTCATTGTATGCGTTGGTTACTGAGCGTTTAGGATGCCTCCAACAATTGTGAGTCCCGCCGATTGTGAAGTACCGACTGTTATATGATTTCTTAGTGCCAAAGGCGTAAAACCGATCGATATTCATCGTGAGATCTGTGAAGTTTACGGACAAAACATTATGGGTGATGCAATGGTAAGGAAATGGGTGAGAGCATTTAAAGATGGCCGCACAAATGTGCATGATGAAGAACGGAGTGAGCGCCCTTCGGTCGTTACTGAAGATTTAGTGCAGATAGTGGACGAAAAGGTGAGAGAAAACAGACGCTTTACAATTTCATCATTGTGCGACTATTTTCCTCAATATTCTCGTAGTGTTTTGTATCGCATTGTAACCGAGAACTTGAAGTAGCGGAAATTGTGTTCACGTTGGGTTCCGAAAATGTTGACGGATTATCACAAAACCCAACGTTTAGGCAGTGCATTCACCTTCCTTTCGCGGTACCACAATGAAGGTGAAGAATTTTTAGACCAAGTTGTTACTGGTGACAAAACATGAGTGGCCTACGTCACACCAGAATCGAAACAACCCATGGACTGGCGACATTCATCATCACCCACAAAAGTGAAGTTAAAACAAAGAATTTCTGCCAGGATAATCATGTGTACAGTTTTTTGGGATGGAAAAGGAGTATTGCTCTTGGAGTTTCTGCCTCGCAATGAGACAATCAATGCAGCGTCTTATTGTGAGACATTGAACAATCTGCGCCGTGTAATCCAGAACAGAAGACGTGGCAAGTTGAGTAAGGGTATCGTTTTGCTGCATGACAATGCCCGTCCACATGTGGCTAATCGGACCAAAGATCTCATCAAATCTTTTCATTGGGAAACTCTAGATAATCCTCCATATAGCCCTGATCTGGCACCGAGGGACTACCATTTGGTCCTGCACTTGAAGAAACATCTGGGCGGTCAGCGTCTTCAAGACAATAACGAAGTCAAAACAGTTGTGATACAGTGGTTAACACGTCAGGCGGCAGAATTTTATGAGGAGGGTATTCAAAAACTGGTGCCACGTTATGACAAGTGCCTCAATATTCACGGAAATTATGTGGAAAAGTAGATTAAGGTACAGGCTTTCATGTTAAAGTAAAATTATTGCGATAGCTATGCACGCCTTTTTTTTAAATTCCAAAACCGTACTGATTTAAAAAACATGCCTCGTAGTGTTAATAATAATGACAATAATTGAGTAAATTCTCTGCTGTCTGAGGTACACTATTGGGCAGGAAGCGAGTTGACAACAACGCCTCTGAAGACGTCCTGTATAAATAGGGCTGAAACGCGCCAGACAAAGAGATCACTCCAAAGGAGGCTTTAAACCCTAGGCGATGAAACGCGAGATTTACTTGGAGCTGTTTGAACTGCTGGAATGTTTTGTCGTTATATCAATTCCCGGGATGCATTCTTGTGTAAAATGGATTCACTTTGTGAATATCGAAGGAGGAGGGAGGCCCGCCTTTGGCTTCTCTATTATGTAAGATTATTTGGCATCTCTCGCTGCTCCTTTTACATAGATTCGCAGAAACCGGAAGAAACCAATCGAGAAATGTTTAGGTCTTTGATACCGTGAAAATTCCACGTATTGGCTGGTGCAGAGATTGGAAAGAAGTCTTTGACGTTTTCTCAGCGAGGTGGCGAGCAAACTGTATATCTGCTGATATTGTGTTTGCTCTTTGCTCGGTCCGTCTCTTGATGAAGCCGTTTTCCTTTCCCCTGGAAACACTGGCTCCTTTTTTCTCATATAACACGTCTGTCGCTCTCAGCACACGAGCAGCTTTCCCCCCATCGATTACATCGGCGCAGACAACCACAAACTCAACTATACTTCTTTTGTTACCTGATCAAGCGTTACCATAGCAATATCTATAATTGTTATATTTTAAAACACCGGTATCTTATATTCATTTTATAATAAATAAAGAGTAAACAAACTTTAGTATATAAGGTTTTCAAACGAACAAAGAATATAATTTCCTATGGATCCAAACATATTCTTATATATGAAAGCTGATAAAAACAGAATGATAATAATTTTTACGGTCAAAATGTTTCGCACTAAAATTCAGTATTGTTATATTCCGTTAGCTGAATGTGTGATAAACACGTGGTACTAGTTTCAATGTTGGCACTCCTGGTTCCCGCCTGTGAGAACCAGGCAAGTTGAGACATGTTCAGTATCGCCTACCCCCGAGTTTGAACCTCGGCCAGGTTGAGTTACATGGATAAGGCTTTTTTCGGGTTTTCCCCTTATCCTACAAGAATAATGTCGGGTAACTCCAAGCTCCTTAGACCCTGGCCTCATTTGAGCATCAATTCACCCAATTCATTCACCGTTCGATATGACTTAACGTTGGAGGACGTAGATTACAAAAAAAGTAGCCTACCGCTGCAATGGAGGTAACACACGAGGAACAATATGCGGCTTCGAAATTCTGCTTTCGTCTCAACAAATCTTCATTTGAGGCCTATACAGTGTTACAGGAGGCCTATGGAGAGTTCTGTTCTTCCCTACAGCACAGCTCGAAGTTGCTTTAAAATGTTTAATGAGGGGAGACAGTCAATTTCTAAGGAAGGTGGAAGCGGTGCTCCGGTTAATGCTCTTACGGAGGAAAACATCAACACTGCTGCTGCCATTGTGAGAGAGGATCGACGAATTACCTTAAGATCACTTTTTGAAATAATGAAAAATTCATTGCGTGCCGCCCACACGTTGGTGACAGAAACATTACACATGAGACGTGTTTGTGCGCGATGGGTTCCAAGATTGTTGATTCCCGACTAAAAGGACATTCGTATGCAGGTCTGCATGCAGTTAAAGTTGATGTTAGAGGCAGATCTGGAGTTTATTTTAAACGTAATCACTGTTGATGAAATTTGGCTACATCATTTTGATCCCGAGAGCAAACAGCAAAGCTCAGTGTGGAAATCTCCTTCATCACCAACTCCCGAAAAAGCAAAAGTGGTTGCTTGTGCTGGGAAAGTTATGGTCATCTCATTCTTTGCTATTCATGGAATGGTTTATCAGCATTTTGTAATTATACACACATCAGTAAGTGGACAATACTACAGGGATGTCCTGAAAATATTGCAAATACATATCAGGCGCAAAAGACCACATTTCTGTGAAGCAGGCTAGATGCTGCACCACGATAATGTGCGGCCGCATATTACCAATGTTGTTGCTAAATATCTTGCAGAAATCAATGGGAGGTGCATCCGTCACCCTCCCTATAGTCCGCATTTAGCCCCATGTGACTTTTTCTATTCCCTAACTTGAAGAAATGCCTTCGTAGGAGACATTATCCATCAACAGAAGTAGTGGTGAAGGCTGCGTAGGCGATTTTGAAGAATCTCTCAAAAATGGTTTCCAGCATGTCTTTGAAGACTGGCAGAAACGCTTGGACAAGTGCATCGCGTTCAAGAGAGACTATTTTGAGGACTATATAAATTATGAAAATGAGTGAAGTTACGTTGTCAAACAAAATTGTGATCATTCTTTATTGAACGGTCCTCCTATTTCTGGATTTTTAATTGGCATGACACCATGCTTGGATATATATTGATAGACAAGACATTTTTGCCGGTACAAGTGACAAAAGCTCTATGACGTTATATAGAGAAATAAAAACCACCTGGGGGAGGGAAGGATATATAGACATATGTAATATGTTAGGTTTTACTTGGGCGAGAACATAAGTGAGAAACTTGAAAGGTATAGGTCAAGTTTGGGAGCTAGATAAATGTCCATTGTGTGGAGAAGAGAATGTAGACTTCCATTGTATATTATATTGTAGTCAAACAAAGATATGGAGATAGCAGACCTGGCTTGGTAAATGGGACAGAATGGTATAGGTCAAGAGAGGGAGCTAGATAAATGTCCATTGTATGGAGAAGAGAATGTAGACTTCCATTGTATATTATATTGTAGTCAAACAAAGATATGGAGAGATCAGACCTGACTACGTAACTGAGACAGAAAGGTATATGTCATGTGTGGGAGATAGATAAATGTGCATTGTGTGGAGAAGAGAATGTAGACTTCCATTGTATATTATATTGTAGTCAAACAAAGGTTTGGAGAGAGCAGACCTGGCTACGTAAATGGGACAGAAAGGTATAGGTCAAGACAGGGAGCTAGATAATTGTCTATTGTGTGGAGAAGAGAATGTAGACTCCCATTGTATATTATATTGTAGTCAAACAAAGATATGGAGAGAGCAGGCCTGACTACGTAAATGGGACAGAAAGGTATAGGTCAAGACAGGGAGCTAGATAATGGTCCATTGTGTGGAGAAGATAATGCAGACTTCCATTGTATATTATATTGTAGTCAAACAAAGGTATGGAGAGAGCATGTCTGGTTACGTAAATGGGACAGAAAGGTAAAGGTCAAGAGAGGGAGCTAGGTAAATGTCCATTGTGTGGAGAAGAGAATGCAGACTTCCATTGTAAAATATATTGTAGTCAAACAAAGATATGGAGAGAGCAGGCCTGGCTACGTAAATGGGACAGAAAGGTATAGGTCAAGACAGGGAGCTAGATAATTTTCTATTGTGTGGAGAAGAGAATGTAGACTCCCATTGTATATTATATTGTAGTCAAACAAAGATATGGAGAGAGCAGGCCTGGCTACGTAAATGGGACAGAAAGGTATAGGTCAAGACAGGGAGCTAGATAATTGTCCATTGTGTGGAGAAGAGAATGTAGACTTCCATTGTATATTATATTGTAGTCAAACAAAGATATGGAGAGAGCACGCCTGACTACGTAAATGGGACAGAAAGGTATAGGTCAAGACAGGGAGCTAGATAATTGTCCATTGTGTGGAGAAGATAATGCAGACTTCCATTGTATATTATATTGTAGTCAAACAAAGGTATGGAGAGAGCATGTCTGGTTACGTAAATGGGACAGAAAGGTAAAGGTCAAGAGAGGGAGCTAGATAAATGTCCATTGTGTGGAGAAGAGAATGTAGACTTCCATTGTATATTATATTGTAGTCAAACAAAGATATGGAGAGAGCAGGCCTGGCTACGTAAATGGGACAGAAAGGTATAGGTCAAGAGAGGGAGCTAGATAAATGTCCATTGTGTGGAGAAGAGAATGCAGACTTCCATTGTATATTATATTGTAGTCAAACAAAGATACGGAGAGAGCAGTCCTGGCTACGTAAATGGGACAATATGGGGGACGAAGTATTAATTAGAAAAAATTTGTGAGTAAAAGGGGGAAACAGAACAGGAGAAATATAGGGAACTATTTAGTAACAGTTATAAAGAGATGGCTAAGAAAAATAAGAAAAATGTAATCTAGGATAGGTGAAATGACAAAATGTCTAAAAAGGAGTATATGGGCTGCAATACACAAAAACCTAGTGCTAGGTGTATGGGGTCCAAGTTATTATTCAATGGGAAGCAGCATGGTAATATTTTCAGGATTTAGGAATATATAGTGTTTTCCAGTATGGATTTTACGAGGTTGAGTCAAATAACATTCCTAATATTTTTTTACATAATTGTATGGTGCAGAAGTGGTACAAAGCTGTATTTCTTTCCAACATAATCTGCACCACGCTCAGTGCAAGTTCTTCAGTGCTTACAAAGTGCACAAACATTCAAGTTCTGTGTGGCGCACCTCTTAATCGGAACGGAACCTCTTTGCTCCCATTACTTCTTTGATTGGTCCAAACATATGGAAATCACTTGGGGCAAAGTCTGGTGAGTGTGGTGGATGAGGAAGACACTCAAAATGCAGATCTGTGATGGTTGCAACTGTTGTACGGGCAGTGTGGTGCCTTGCATTGTCATGTTGCAAAAGAACAGCTGCTAACAGCAATTTACGTCGCTTTGATTTGATTGCAGACCGCAGATGATATTTAGGAGATCGTATGTTGCACTGGTAACAGTGGCCTCTGTGGGCATGAAATGACCCAAAATGACGCGTTTCTCGTCCCAAAAGAGAGTAAGGATAGCATTCTCTTCTGATGGTTCTGTTCCAAACTTCTTTACTTTAGGTGATGAGGAAAGACGCCATTCCTTGCTCGCTCTCTTCGTTTCCGGTTGGCGGAATTGAGCCCAGGTTTCGTCTGCAATAACGATTTTTGCAAGGAAGCCATCACATTCCCGTTCAAAGCGCCGAAGAAGTTCTTCACAAGCATGTACACGTCTTTCTCTCATTTCAGGAGACAGCTGCCTTAGCACCCATCTTGCAGACACATTGTGAAACTAGAGCACATGATGCACAATGTGGTGTGCTGACCCATGACTAATCTGTAAACATACTGCAATGTCATTCAGTGTCACTCGGCGGTTTTCCTTCACCATGACTTCAACTGCTGCAATGTTCTGTGGAGTCACAATTCGTTTTGACCTGATGCGTAGATATGCCAGGTGAGTCACCTGGCTCTACCTTTTTTCGAATTTAAGCAATTCGCTAAGCAGCATATGTGACTTATGCCTTCCTCAAGGGTATGTATGACTGAAATTGTCAAATTCTGAACTAATAATGCTAGCTTTTTCAAATTTACACCATAGGTGAAGTATAATGTAAACATGTAACAACCTAAATTTAAACCATTTTTCTCCAGAAGTTTAGAAATTATGATACATTTTGTATGTTTTTGTTACGTCACTAAAAATGTCCCTTGCGACAAAATATTTTGAATTTTGGTCTAATATTATAACCCTATGTTCATAATACACATAATTTTTGAAATTGCTCTGGTTTTTTCTGTGTCTCCTTTAGTTTAGGTGACAAAAATTTTTTAATTTACAAATATTCTTTTTTTGTCTAAAAAACTGTAAGTTTTGTCTTTGAAAATTAAAAATATATGCTTATATACATTTCACAATAAAACCTAGGGCAATTTCCATTCCTCATGATATTCTGAACCTGTGTAGGAAATTTCATGAATGTAGTACAAAAACTGCATCGCAAGGAGCATTTTACAGGAAGAAAAATGCTGAAAATATGAACACTGAGAAAACAGCGATTAAAGATTTGATTGCATAACTCACATTAATTTCCACCATTCTGATAGGTTTGACCCTCATATTTCTTTTTCCTCTCCTCTGTTGCTGCTTTTTCCACCTTTTTCTTCTTTAGATGTTGCTTTTCTTCTGCACAACTTCGCTTCTTGCTTTGCAGGATAGGAGTCTGTTCTCGCTGCACTGAAGTTTTCCTTGCTGAGTCTACTACACTTTCACCTCTGATATTTTGCTGCAGCTCCAATGACTTAAGACTACCCATGTTAAACTCACTGATGCTTTTAATAACAGTAAGATCCAATTTTTGTTTTGATATGAAAACTTACTTTGGGCACTTATTCCATATGACATGATGCAAAAATTCATTGGCATTCTGTGTTTTTCCTGTTTTGCACCTCTCTAGCAAAGTTGTAGAAGCCAGTCTCTGATATATTGGCAACATTTTAGGAACAATTTTGTCTGAAAGCCTTATTTTTCTTTTCTTGAATTGAAAATTTAAGAACGGAAAACAGACAAAGAATGTGGATGTAGGCAAAAGAGGGCCTGACTCTGACACAGTTTAAAGGCCACCGACATTTAAATAAGCATTTAAAAATGGCGTCCGGAGGCAAATTGTGCATTTTTCATATTCGGGAATGTCTAAATTATTTTATAGAATTAAAATAAAAAAATCGTTATTTTCACGATTTTCATGAAATTTGAGTCATACATACCCTTAAATGTCTTCAAATGGATGATTAGTAGAAAAGTATATAGAGAAAGCGTGGACAACTCAGTGCATAAGTGCTGTATGAGACAGAAGGCAATCACTATGTATGTCGATTCCAAAAACATCATACCGGGATCAGAAAGCAGTGGTAATGGTTTTAGAGAGTTTACAAACCTTTATTCATTACCTACATTCACGTACACCTTTAAACACGCCACTGAAGTAACAACCTATCACATGCATCAGTTGACATTAACAGAATTGGAACAGAAAATGGCAGATCTACAGTGGGACCAATTGGACTTAAATTTTCACCCAACACATGTTTTCGTTGTATAGCCATGTCAAAAAATACTAAGAATTAGGTGGATTGTTTTCGCTTGTCACAATTTACGGCAGTTTTTAACTCATACAGTAACTGTAATGGAAGATGTAGCTTTTTATTTGTGTTAAAGCGACCAAAAACGAGCTCAAAACACAATATAAAGCTGTGGAAAGCGTGTAAAATTTCGAGGTGAGTCTTAGGTCCGCGAATTCACATAGAAACTTTCCCTAGAAACGTGGCGTTGGGTAAGAGGTATTATGCACGTTCGATCTGTATTCAAAACCTACGTGAATAGACAAAAATTTTATTACTCTTTGTTTTATTTTTGGGGCCTATAATTTGATATTATAGTACAAATAACACTTTTATAACATTATAGGGATTTACAAAGTACAATAATAGCCATGTTTTCCGCAGGCAGACAGTTATAAATGTGTACTTCATAGTAGATATTTTACTATGGTGGGTATTATGCTTCAGTCATTCAACCAAGTTTCAAAAATTTCACAAATGCAAAGTGAAAAATAAGATATAACCATCAAACGAAAACTATTTGAAAGGGGTAGAGCCAGACTGAAAAATTCAATGCCATAGCCGTGATTTAAACCAAGGATCTTCTGGTCTCCGTCCAGCCGCTCTTACCCTTGAACTTCTACGGCAAACGTGCCAACATCACATTAAGGGTTAGAGTGGCTGGACGGAGGCCAGAAGATCCGTGGTTCAAATCACGGCTATGGCATTGAATTTTTCAGTCTGACTCTACCCTTTCATAGTGCGTCCTACACACGGCTAGTTTTTTTAAGTTTTTTGGGAAAACGGGAATAAAGGTATAGGAAAAAACCAACAACAGGTAGATTGGGTATTTGGGTAGGAAGAAGGATGGGGCATGGGAGGGATGCTGTTCTGAGGTGATTCTATTTATTGGGGCCTGTGGTGCTAATTTATTTGGGACTGTTGAGGCGAATTTGGTGGCCGGAACCGCCTAAGCAACCCGGCTGTTCGTGGGTAGATACTATCTGTGCGGAAAAACCCGCTTGTGGTGATCAGGTAGCAGTCATGATCCAGGAGACCCTGACTACGACCTGTGGACAGTGGTGATCGTTGTATACTTGGCTGTAGGAGTCGTTGAGTCCCCGTGGGAACTGCATTGCGGTGATACAGAAGGGCCATGGCCGTCAAGAGCTCATGGCCGGGAAGGGAGGCGGCGTTGCAGGTCTTATGGCGGCGGCGTCCTGCGTGTGCGGGTGTCTCGTGGCAGAAAATGCGGCGGAGGGACCCCGTGCTCTGGAGCCAGGGACATCTTCAGGCTAGTGTGAAAGAACAATTAATTTATATTAATTGTACTTAATAGTGGTTCGAACTATAATCCCGGGGCTTAAAGTACTTACAGCATAGTAAGTCGCCATAAGGTAGTTGTCTCATGTGCTTATGAGAACTCCTTGTGGTTTATTGGGAAAAACACGAGTCAGTTGGAGAATTTAATGTCATGTTGGTACGTTGTACATAGTAGCTCAATGATTAGAGCGGCTGTACGGAGAACAGAAGATCCGTTGTTCAAATCCCGGCTATGGTATTGAAATTTTTAGTCTGGCTCTACCCTTTCATAGTGCATCCTACAAACGGCTGGTATGAAAGAACAATTAATTTCCAAAATCTTTTTGACTTAATGTCGTCCATATTCTGATAAACATGGTTTACAACACATATACCATACAGATTATAAAGGTAAATAAGTTAAACATGGCCCCTAATAAAAGATAAAGATAGCCCGTGGTTATCCTTTAAAAGTCAAGGGGCTCAACTACCTTACGTTAGGATGAGCACGGCCCAACTTATATGGCGAGCAAATCCCTATAGGCTCCTAATTATCGGATTGTAAATCTTTGTCTTTGGCTCGCAGGTGAACCATTAGCAACAATGAAAAAATTAGTAACTAAAATGCAGACAGTAAATATTGGGAGAAAAGGGGAAAAAACGAAGCTATGTGACGTCGTTTCGAATCTAGCCTTCGTATCACCATATTCCAGCAAGCTAACCCACTCCGCCAGCTGCTTCATACTCTCCTGTAGTTCTTCAGGAAATCATTCGTTTATCACCTTGCTAGTATTATATGCATGAAAAACCGTTTATTTAAGTTTTTCACAACTTTTTGGTCTTCATTCAGTGTTGTAAGTATTAATGCTGAGTGAGTAGGGTACCGAATAGAAGGACAGAGCCGCAGTAACGGCTTTTAAGCTAAAAGGCTTAATGCTTTCTCATTAGTCTATAAACTGTGGATTGCATAGATCACAATAAATAGGGGCAGAAGACTCACCTGGTACTTCCATGAGGTAGTTTAAATATTCTATAATAGATGAAAATGCAGCTCCTCTTACGTTGTACTATTAACAGCTGAACCAACGCTTTTCTTCATTTTCTCTTTTCTTGTTTGTTTTTTATCGCCATCGGTTTTGCATGCTTTGTTCGTTTTAGAAACGTGCTTATCGAGATTGTATTACGAAATGAATAATAAGTAAGTTGGTAATCTTTGGGACCGACAGAGCGGAATGCTTTGCGCTCAAGTGCTCGCTTGCAGCATTGCACGTGTTTGTAATACAATATGCAGGAATGAACTAAGCCAACCAGTTTTATGCTCCAGTAATCCCTTTAATATGTATGCATTTTTCCGTTGAAAACTTTGCATATAAACATGCCTGGCGGAAAGTATTAGGATATCATTTTGCCATTTCAATGAATATTCACTCACATGAATTTCTCTACACTTGTTCAAAATATTGTTATACCTCCACACAGGTATAATGAGCGATATTCAGATGTTTTAAGAGCTGGTTACAAAATGACAAAAAAGAACGACTTCCTATAACAATTGAAGGATGACTGTTTCAAAATTGTACAGGAGTTCTGCTCAAAGTCTTCGAAAGTAATTTTAAATACCAAAATAGTAATACAAATGAAAAAAAATTATGTCATGGGTTCGTTTGGAGGTACAAAGTACTGTGTTGAAGTTTTTCTCACGTTTTGATAGGAAATTAAGACTTAAAACTTTTAATTTAAAATGAATGAAAAGTTGTTAAGTCACTTGACTTAAGGGGGGACGTATGCAAATATTCAGGGTCTTACATAAATAGCCAAAACATCCAAGGCTTTCAAGTTAGAGAACTGACACTTAGTATACTCATTTAAGATAATACAGTTAATATGCAGAATTTGTTTCATAATTTTCCATTGTTTATAAGTTATGCTAAATATGTGTTTCTAAATGCAGAGATATTTACAAACTTAAGCCCATTTTTTTCAAAATTCACATATGCTATCTTTATGTATGTTATTTTAAAACACACTAAAATGAATTTGTTGGATTTAGATTTCTCATTGAAGCTGTATATAATTTAAAATAATTGATCGTATGCATCCTTTAACAATTAAAATAATTTCATATATTTTGTATCATCACATTCCATCTGGAGCTAAATCTTAAATTCTAGAACCAGTAAAATGTTCATTGTTGCATAAGAAAGCTGTGTGCTAAATTGCATCACTGTAGATTAATTACTTTGAGAGAAAAATGGGTTGAAGTTGCAGAAAATGCAGGTTACGGGGAAAGGCAATTAAAAATACAATAAGTATTATTCAGTTTGCCTTTTAATTTTAAGTCAGAACTTCCCATATCCATAGTCTGTATCCTCATTCTGGTCTTCTTCAGCCTTTCTTTTTAAATTTTTCTTCCGTCTTGCTTCTTTCTGCACCAGCGATGCGAATGTTGTCGATACTCTGCAAAATTGTTTCCATAAACACACCAGGTTGATACCCTAACTGATACATAACTTTCTTTCTGCCAACATTCCCATCATTAAACACTATTGCAGCATCAAATGTAGCAATTATCCCCACTATAGAAGACGCAAATGATATTTTGGGACAAGTTTTCCATATCAAACTGTTGAGGCTTTCATTTGGGTTTTGTGTCTCTCCATAGAGACATTTGTTTAGCAAGTCTGGGTGTGCTAAGAATTGGTAGGTGGGCTTTATAGATTCCAAGACAGCTGATGGAAGACTATGTGTTGCTACCATGCTACTATGCAACACTAGGGCATTTAATTTTTTAAAGGTACATACAGACCACGTACAGACATAATATTTTTGAGTTTGATAGCTAACACTATATACTATTTTACAAAACAATAAAAAATTAGATTTTTTTTGAATATTTTCTCGTACGTCCCCCCTTAAAAATTTCTGATCCTTAATGTTAGAGTTTTTCCATTATACAATATTATAATATGTAGCCATGGATAAACTATTACTTTATTTTCACCAATACTATGGACTAATCCAGTATGAACTTCATGGATTGACATACAACATTGTCATCGAAACATCACTCCATCTCTACTCACTAATGAGTAGAGAATGGCATGTGGGACCAGCGTATCACATTCTTTTCCCTCCTCATGTGCATGCAAAGAGTATGTAATTCCAAATGATCATTATTTAAGTTCTCTATGGTATCCTGTTCCTATCCTATATGATCGAAAGTCATATTAGAAATTTCTAAAATTATTTAATTGGAATACCTAAAATGGATAGAACAATAGGCTTTTGTGAGACTAGTTATCAATGGATGAAAACCATTTGGTGCAAAGCAAGGATAGGCTGATAAGTTGCGGGCCTTACATAGAGAGGCATCAATGGGCTACTTTGACGGATAGCATCATATAGCTTAACTACCTTGTATCCATAGCTGCAGGTCAATAGCTTGTTTATAATGACAGCAAAGTAAGAAAATAGGTGTAGGGATTCTACGAAAATGGAGGATTTGGAAAAACGAGCAGTAACTAAATACTTGTTCTGGACGTCCTGTGGAAGTCACAACTCCAGAGAACATTGAAAGACTCCTTCCTTCATTTCTCTCTAACTTTCAACTATATTTGTTACATTCTTTTCTCCTCTGCCCAATAACATTTTCTTTGTTATTAATACCTCCCCTCATCCCTAAAGATGTCCCACTTTTGGTGCCAAATTTGTTCTCTCCATATCTTTGTTTGTTTGCAATAAAGTACACTATGCCAATCTGTATCCTCTTCTCCACACATTGGGCATTTCCCTGTATCCTTTTCATATCTAATACATTTTAAATTTCTAACTCTTGACCTTGCCTAGGGAAATCCTTCTCGCCCTGACTTATTACACACATCTATGTACCTGTCCCTCCCCCACACTGTCTTTATTTCCCTATATGTCCTCAATGATCTTTTCTCCCTTACACTGGTAAATATAACTTGGCTATCTAAATCTTTCAGCCTTAATTCTACCTCTTTCCAAAAGCCCCTATAATAATACTCCTCGTTTGTCCAAATATGTCCCATACCTATCTGTTCCATCAGTTCCAATACTTTTTACGCCCAAGACTCTCCCCATTTGCTTCTCATCTGCAAAAGAAGACATTCCTTGATAATTCTGTTTTCCTCCAAATTGGCAACTCTGTATAGGTATTTCAATACCCTTGAGACAATTTTAACCCTTGTTGAATGTCTTCCCAACTGTAATTGAGCTGCCCCATTGGGTGAAGCTACCGGTAAGCCCAAATTATATTTACAGAAAGAACTGTTAATGGCATCCACCTCTTCCCATGCTTCATCCACTCCCCAATGCAATATCTTATATTCTACTATGACAGTATAGTTCCTTTTAACCCATTTGACATTAATGTATGTATGTATTTATTAACTGCAATTGGGTACTACCCGGTGGCAGAGTTAAGAATACAGTTAAAATTACAAATACTAGATTTACAACAATAACACAATAAACAATACAAACATGATATTATTTTAACTTTAGTCACTTAAGACATATCTAATTACTTCTCTATTTACATATTATATACCATTGTAATTTAAAAGTTAAACTATAAACCATCTAGATGTTTTTTAAATTTCTTCAGCGACAGGGGACAGCCCTGAAAGACTGCTACAGGCAATTCATTCCATTCTTCAATGGTTCTATTAACAAAAGAAAATTTTCCTACGTCGGTTCTGTATCTTCTACCCTTAATTTTATACCTATGATCGTTTCGTCCATAATAATCCGGATTATCTAGCCTTACTCTAACGTCCACCCATGCCTTTACACCAACATTAGCTTTGAATAATGCTACCAACCTTTAGTTTTTTACGCCTAATTCTTAATTCCTCCCATTTAGTCTCATCTCCTTTTATAGGCCCAAAATACTTGCATCTTTTTATGATTTTTATTGCCCTCTTCTGTATTTTTTCTAATGGATCGATCTGGTTAGCTCTATACGGGTCCCAGCATGCTACTCCGTATTCCATAACCGGCCGCACTAAGGCCTTGTAGGCAATTTCCCTGGACCTAGCGCTCCCCTTTTTCAATTCTCTCATTACGAAATGAAATGCCTTCCACGCATTCCTAGATGTGGAATTTACTTGTTCGTCCCATCCAGCATTACTTGCCAGGTACACTCCCAAGTATTCGCAGCTGTCCACCTGTGGAATTTGCACCCCTCCCATGTGATAGTTAACAATAATTTTGCCCTTAGTTCTACTATACCTCGGCCGTTCCATCTCCGGCTCTGACATTTCTCGAGAGGGGGAAGCAGGCTGTTGCCAGTTCTTTAGCGGGAATTTCAAGCAGAGGAACAATGCGTATTTTTAATATTTCATGCATTTGCGTATTTCACGAACCAGTAGCCATATTATTATAATAGCGATAATAATAGGACTTACGAACACTAAACATCGGAATTCACGCACGAAAAATATACCAAAGAAAGTTTACCAGCGCAAGCCGCTATTAGACCACGTGGCTCCAACAAATTTAAGCTGGCAACACGGTGTTGGCTTCGGGAGCCACGCCTACCAGCGACAATGCTGATTGGCTCTAGCAGACAGTTTTAACTTCCTGACCACGACACCGGATGTAGGGACTCCCGGTGCTACCAACAGATGCAGTTAGTGTGTGTGTGAAAGTTGTGAATGAAATATTCGAATAGAGTGGTGTTATAATAAATATCTTGCATTGTGATGAAATTGTAAATTGTATTTCAGTGTTTTAAAGTTAATATAGTCCTATATTTTCATTCTAAAGATAATTTTGAGGATATGTTTTCAATTGCTTATTAGTGTATGTTGGTACTATTAGGTTTCCCCTTCCAACTTTTACAGTCGCAAAACGTCAGAGCCGGAGATACAACGGCCGGACAGTAAAAACAATGGACTTACTTTTTTGGAATTAATTGACATTGTGGTAATTACATGTCAGGTAATTTCCTTAAACATGCTCTTACAATACTTGTGGCCATTTTACCTCTGGGATGTAATTAAGCTACGCAGCATTTGACGGGCGACCCGGGAAAAACCCCCGAAGAAACCCATGGATTAAGTAGGTCGGCCACGGGAATCGAATCTCGGCCTCCCGTACTCGGGCCACAGATGAAACTCCTGAGCCATCTTGCTCGGCGAGTTACCTGGATAAGGTGCTTTCCAGGATTTTCCCTTATCCTGAAAGACGAATGTCGGGTAACTCTGAATCCTATGGACCCTGCGCTCATTTGAGCATTATTTCATCCATTCCACTCAGCGTCCGATATTACTTAATGTTGGAGGACGAAAATTAAAAAAGTCTCAAGTATGTTAATTAATGGAAATTAATTATTCTTTCACACTGGCCGTGTGTAGGCTAAATTGTGGAAACGTAGAGTCAGACTGAAAATTCAATGCCATAGCCGGGATTTGAACCACGGATAAAGCCCGGGCCTTAAAGTACTTACATGTAGTAAGTCGCCATTAAGGTAGTTGTCTCATGTGTTTATGAGAACTCATAAGTGGTTTACCGGGAAAATACGAGTCAGTTGGAGAATTTAATGTCATGTCGGCACGTTGGCCATAGTAGCACAATGGTAGTGCGACTTGACGGAAACCAGAAGATCCGTGGTTCAAATCCCGGCTATGGCATTGAATTTTTCAGTCTGACTCTACGTTTCCACAATTTCTCAAGTATGTATTTCCGTTGACGTATCAATAAAGTATTCTCCAGTGGAATGAAGTTGCTCCAGATACGTGGTAGAAATGAGAAGAGTAGAGTGTATTGTCACATTCTTCCAGGCTTGGTTTAGTGGCAGTAGTGGTATCGTCTTCCAGCCGAGGTTGTGTATCATTTCTTAACTCTTGGTTCCTCCTTCCCCCGCCAGGGCGCAGCTTGCTCGGCTAACTGCAGATTGGATACGACGCCTGCATACCCAATGGGTTATTTGTGAGGGTCAGGCGGAATATCCCGTAAACTAGTAGGGCGGAGCTCTGATTCCGGCACAAACACATTCTGGGCAAGGATTCCTTCATATCGCGGTTATTCACACGGAACTCCCTCTCACTCATGTCGCCGAAAAACGTGACAGGCGGCAAATAAAATCTGGTGTGTCTATCCACGGCTATAAAACCATCTTTAAAACATTAATTCTATTTAACTCGTGTTTCCATAGATAGTAGATACGTACTTCTACTATCTACAAATTTCCTTATAGATGCAATGGTATACAGTAATGCAGGGACTTCAACCGATAAATAATTACTTTAAAATATAGAGTCGACATGAACAATTCAATGCCACAGCCGCGATTTGAACCACTGAGCTCCTGTTTTCCGTCAAGTCGCTCTAACCCATTGAGCTACCATGGCCAACGTGCCATCCTGACTGAAACGGCCGCGCCGTGGCTCAGTGGTTAGACCGCTTGGCTCTCACCAAGGCGGCCCGGGTTCGATCCCAGGCGACCGCAAAGTGAGATCTGTGGTGGACAACACGTCGCTGTGACGGGTTTTCTCCGGGACATCCGGTTTCCCCCGCCATCTCATTACACCGGTGCTGCATCTTCATCTCATGTACCATCAGTGTCACCGCCTACGGTGGCGTATGTAGTAAAAGTGGGCGTAAAACACTACATATTAACCTACATGCCGTCCTGACATTAAATTCTCCAATTGACTCATATATTTTCCCAGTAAACCACTAGGGGCTCTCTCATTCTAGATACACCGTTTGTGGCGATTTATTATCGTAAATACTCGAATCCCAGGCTTCATCATTTAACTCTTATTATTCAAGTTAATTGATGGAAATTAATCATTTCTTCACACTAGCCATATATAGGCTAAAGTTCCTGTTAGTCAACAGAAAAATTCAATGCCCTGGCCGGGATTTGAACCACGAATCTCCAGGTTTCCGTCCAGTCGCTCTTACACATTGAGCTACCGTAGTCAATGTGCTATCCTGACATTAAATTCTCCAATTGTTTCATATATAGACCACTAGGGGCACTCGCATTCGAGATGCACCGTTTGTGGCGAGTTACTGTCGTAATGTCAGGATGTCACGTTGGTCATGGTAGCTCAATAGGTTTTTTTCTGCTTGAACATGTGTCATATTATAATTGCAAAAGTATTGGAAAAGAACTAGGCTGGCTCAGATTCTGGAGACTGCCCACCAGAGGTTCAAGTTGTTTCACCAGGAGCATATGATCCTCCCATGCAACGCCGAGACATAAGCCGATACTTTCTACCTTGAAAGAAACTAACAGATGAGAGATCATTGATATGATAATGGAGAAAGTTGAGGACAGGATAGTAAGACCTGAAACTTTTTTGTGAGGGATATACTCAAGTTGTTGTCAGGAAGCAAACCAGGTGAAAAGACGCTCAGGAATCGATGTATCGGGAGTGTGCATCTCTCCCATCATATTAAACGTTATAACGAGAAATTAAACACTGGATATAACTCAAATATATAACGCCTTTGTTTATATTTCAGCTCCTCTTGGAAACCGGCCTTAAAAATGGTAATCCGTCGACTTAAGAAGCAAATATCAATACAGCTTGATCATCAAGTTAAAAAAGTTATGTTTCTTTGACCCAATTAATTTTTCATACGCACGCCATATCCTGACCTAGCATTTAATTTACTGAATACAGTCTTTCATTCAGTAATGCGAATTTAGATAGTGTTTTGTCTTTGTATATAGTGTAGCTCCTCTTGGAAACCGCCCTTAAAATGGAAATCCGTCGACTTATGAAGCAAAAATCAATACAGTTGATAATCAAGTTAAATAGTTACGTTTCTTTGACACAATTAATTTTTCATACGCACGCCATATCCTGACCTAGCATTTAATTTATTGAAAGTTCTTTTTCTTCAGTAATGCGAATTTTGATAGTGTTTTGTCTTTGTTTATATTTGTGCTATATCCAGTGTTTTATTTGCGGTCCAGTAGGGGAGGCTATCCGTCCCCTTTAGCTGCCGTAGTGTGGGCGCTGCGGACCCTTAGCACTCGTGGTACCTCAGACGTTACGAGAGAAACCTCGGGCCGAACTGCCGAGCCCCTCCCTGATTGGGATCTGTTCGGATTGGGTTGGACTCGAGGGGGCAGTAGTTCCCGATACCCGTAGGAGATCGGGTACGTATCCGGATGGGGTTGAGAGAAGCTATATATTCCACGTACTAGCCAGCATAGCTAGTAGAAGATGTGCTAGATCACCAGGTGGCCCTACTGAGGTTATATCGGTAGCCTTCCAATTTTGGAGTTGGCGCGCGTAGGTGACGTATCCACTTCCATCCCGTATTGTGTCCACAGGATCAGATGGGGGGCTTGTTAGTCTCTTGCCCTATTGAAAGCCCCACGGATGCACCGGACGCCCTTTTGGGACATCTCGGTAACTCCCTGGTCGAAGGAGTCCCGGGTCCTTGGTCCTAAAGTTCCAGGACTGATGGAAGTAGAACCTCTGGCGTATACGTTAACGTGTTTCATTTGTGGTTATAAAATTTGATAAATATCCTGATGATGGAAAAGATGCACACTCTAATCGTCTTTTCACCTGGCTTGCTTCCCGAGAATAACTTTGGAAGTAAATGAAATGAAATGTGTAGTGTTTAACGTCCGATTTTACTACTTATGGCACCGCAGATGGTGACACTGGTGATACATGAAATGAAGATGGAGCATCGGTGGAATGAGATGGCGGGGGAAACCGGAGGTCCCGGAGAAAACCCGCCCCAACGCCGTGTTGTCCACCAAAAATCTCACTTTGCGGTCACCTGCGGCAGGATGTGACTAAGCTACCTAGCATTCGCCTTGTCGACACAGGAAAATTCCCGAAAAAACCCATTGTTCAAGCAGGCTTGTCACAGGAATTGAAACCACTCTCACTCTGCCTCACGTTGAAGAGGTGCTGAGTTCCAATCTCGGTGAGGGTGAGTTACCACGATAAGGTTTCTTCCAGGGTTTTCCCTTATCCTAAAAAGACGAATGTCGGATGACTCTAAGCTCTGTGTACCCTGGACTCATTTGAACGTCATTCCATTCATCGTCCGATATGACTTAGCGTTGGAGGACGTAAATTACAAGAAAAGAAAAGAAAATATAAGCAAGGGAAGGAAAGCGAGGGGAAGCGAAGGGAGGGGAGGGGAATGGAGGAGAGGGGAGGGGAATGGAGAGGAGGGGAGAGGAAGGTATGGGAAGTGAGGGGAAGGGATGGTAGTGAGGGGAAGGGAGGGGAAGAGAAGGGAGGGGAAGGGAAGGGAGGGGAAGGGAGAGGAAGCGAGAGGAAAGGAGAGGAAGAGAAGGGAAGGGAGGGGAAGGGAGTGGAAGGGAGAGAAAGCGAGAGGAAGGAAGAGGAAGGGAGAGGAAGGGGGAGGAAGAGGGAGGAATGGGGAGGAAGGGGGAGGAAGGGAGAGTAAGGGAAAGGAAGGGAAAGGAATGGAAAGGAAAGGAACCTCTCGGTGGACAACAGACATAAGTCATCAAAATTTTGTTTACGCTACGCTTTCTGTCCTGTTAAAAACGTTTAAAGCTATCACGAAACAAATGTGTATTATTAATTTTCCCAGTGCTTAGAAATGTTCTGAAAATGTACCAAAATTTCATGCTGCTAAATGTATGTAGAAAGACAGGAACCACTGAGACATTGGCCAACACACCACAAGAAACCAGAAGTGAATCGTCGTCAGGGACTGAAGCTGGAACTTTTGCAATTCGACTGAGGCACGTTACGATAAGCACTCAAAGCTGTGAATTACGAGACCAAGGAAACAAATTTCACGCCTGAGATTTATTGACAGAATGTCTATTTGCTCGCATTTGCACGATAATATTTGCTTGACTAAATCGCCTCTTTACCCGCGTGAATACGCAACATCAAATATTTAATTTCTCTTAGGTGTATGCCGTTTCAATCCTCACAAACGGGTCTAATTAGCGACTGCCGAGTTTTGTTTTGTTTTACTAAAACATTCACTTTTTACGTAATGTCTGCGCTCATCCACAATGTATTGTCACATGTACATCCATCACATAGTTCCAACTTCGTGGGGCATTCCATCATTTACCAGCCATAATGACAACTTTAGTACTATTAAAATATGTATACAGATATTCCCTGTGTTTGTAATACAATTTAGCCCTATTTACTTTCTCTACAAAGCACTTATTTTATTTAGCACAAAACCTAAACACAATTTTAACACAGAACGCCAAAATCTAAACAAACAGTTTTAAAAATGCTATAAACAGCATATCCCAGCAACGAAAACCTCATTAATCACAAAATTTCTATTTTTTATGTCATCTAACTTTAAGTGATATCGCACGATCAATAAAATGTGTAAATTGAGTACCAGCTCCATAGAGCTTCAACTTACCAGCCATTCAGCTTTCAGGATAAGGGAACACCTCCAACGTTAAGTCATATCGGACGATGGATGAAATGTTGTTAAAATGAGTACAGGGTACATAGACCTTAGAGTTACCAGACATTCATCTTTCAGGATAAGGGAAAACCTCCAACGTTAAGTCATATCGGACGATGAATGAAATCATGTTCAAATAAGTACAGGGTACATAGAGCTTAGAGTTATCAGACACTCATCTTTCAGGATAAGAGAAAACTTCCAACGTTAAGTCATATCGGACGATTAATGAAATGATGTTTAGATAAGTACAGGGTACATAGAGCTTAGAGTTACCAGACATTCATCTTTCAGGATAAGGGAAATCCTCCAACGTTGTCATATTGGACGGTGAATGAAATGATGTTTAAATAAGTACAGGATACATAGAACTTAGAGTTACCAGACATTCATCTTTCAGGATAAGAGAAAACCAACGTTAAGTCATATCGGGCGATGAATGAAATTATGTTCAAATAAGTACAGGATACATAGAACTTAGAGTTACCAGACATTCATCTTTCAGGATAAGAGAAAACCTCCAACGTTAAGTCATATCGGGCGATGAATGAAATGATGTTCAAATGAGTACAGGGTACATGGAACTTAGAGCTACCAGACATTCATCTTTCAGGATTAGAGAAAACCTCCAACGTTAAGTCATATCGGACGATGAATGAAATGATGTTCAATTAAGTACAGGGTACATAGAGCTAGAGTTACCAGCCATTCATCTTTCAGGATAAATGAAAACCTCCAGCGTTAAGTCATATCGGACGATGAATGAAATGATGTTCAAATAAGTACAGGATACATAGAACTTAGAGCTACTAGACATTCATTTTCAGGAGAAGAGAAAACCTCCAACGTTAAGTCATATCCGACGATGAATGACATGATGTTCAAATAAGTACAGGGTACATAGAGCTAGAGTTACCAGCCAGTCATCTTTCAGGATAAGAGAAAACCAACGTTAAGTCATATCGGACGATGAATGAAATAATGTTCAAATAAGTACAGGATACATAGAACTTAGAGTTACCAGACATTCATCTTTCAGTTTAAGAGAAAACCTCCAACGTTAAGTCATATCGGACGATGAATGAAATTTTGTTCGAATAAGTACAGTGTACATAGAACTTAGAGTTACCAGACATTCATCTTTCAGGATAAGGGAAAACCTCCGACGTTAAGTCATATCGGACGATGAATGAAGTGATGTAAATGAGTACAGGGCACATAGAGTTTAGAGTTAGCAGACATTCATCTTTCAAGATAAGAGAAAACCTCCAACGTTAAGTCATATCGGGCGATGAATGAAATGATGTTCAAATGAGTACAGGATACATAGAACTTAGAGTTACCAGACATTCATCTTTCAGTTTAAGAGAAAACCTCCAACGTTAAGTCATATCGGACGATGAATGAAATTTTGTTCGAATAAGTACAGTGTACATAGAACTTAGAGTTACCAGACATTCATCTTTCAGGTTAAGGGAAAACCTCCCACGTTAAGTCATAACGGACGATGAATGAAATGATGTTCAAATGAGTACAGCGTACATAGGGCTTAGAGTTACCAGACATTCATCTTTCAGAATAAGAGAAAACCTCCAACGTTAAGTCATAACGGACGATGAATGAAATTATGTTCAAATAAGTACAGGATACATAGCACTTAGAGTTACCAGAAATTCATCTTTCAGGATAAGAGAAAACCAACGTTAAGTCATATCGGACGATGAATGAAATGATGTTCAAATAAGTACAGGGTACATAGAGCTTAGAGTTACCTGACATTCATTTTTCAGGATAAGAGAAAACCTCCAACGTTAAGTCATATCGGACGATGAATGAAATGATGTTCAAATAAGGACAGGGTACATAGAGCTTAGAGTTTCCAGACATTCATCTTTCACGATAAGAGAAAACCTCCAACGTTAAGTCATATCGGACGATGAATGAAATGATGCTCAAATAAGTACAGGGTACATAGAGCTTAGAGTTACCAGACATTCATTTTTCAGGATAAGAGAAAACCTCCAACGTTAAGTCATATCGGACAATTAATGAAATGATGTTTAGATAAGTACAGGGTACATAGAGCTTAGAGTTACCAGACATTCATCTTTCAGGATAAGGGAATTCCTCCAACGTTGTCATATCGGACGATGAATGAAATGATGTTTAAATAAGTACAGGATACATAGAACTTAGAGTTACCAGACATTCATCTTTCAGGATAAGAGAAAACCAACGTTAAGTCATATCGGGCGATGAATGAAATTATGTTCAAATAAGTACAGGATACATAGAACTTAGAGTTACCAGACATTCATCTTTCAGGATAAGAGAAAACCTCCAACGTTAAGTCATATCAGACGATGAATGAAATGATGTTCAAATAAGTACAGGGTACATAGAACTTAGAGCTACCAGACATTCAACTTTCAGGATAAATGAAAACCTCCAACGTTAAGTCATATCGGACGATGAATGAAATGATGTTCAAATAAGTACAGGATACATAGAACTTAGAGCTACTAGACATTCATTTTCAGGAGAAGAGAAAACCTCCAACGTTAAGTCATATCAGACGATGTATGACATTATGTTCAAATAAGTACAGGTACATAGAGCTAGAGTTACCAGCCAGTCATCTTTCAGGATAAGAGAAAACCAACTTTAAGTCATATCGGACGATGAATGAAATAATGCTCAAATCAGTACAGGATACATAGAGCTAAGAGTTACCAGACATTCACCTTTCAGTATAAGAGAAAACCTCCAATGTTAAGTCATATCGGACGATGAATGAAATTTTGTTCAAATAAGTCCAGGGTACATAGAACTTAGAGTTACCAGACATTCATCTTTCAGGATAAGGGAAAACCTCCGACGTTAAGTCATATCGGACGATGAATGAAGTGATGTAAATGAGTACAGGGCACATAGAGCTTAGAGTTACCAGACATTCATCTTTCAGGATAAGAGAAAACCTCCAACGTTAAGTCATAACGGACGATGAATGAAATGATTTTCAAATAAGTACAGGATGCATAGAACTTAGAGTTACCAGACATTCATCTTTCAGGATAAGAGAAAACCTCCAACGTTAAGTCATATCGGTCGATGAATGAAATGATGTTCAAATAAGTACAGGGTACATAGAACTTAGAGCTACCAGACATTCATCTTTCAGGATAAGAGAAAACCTCCAACGTTAAGTCATATCGGTCGATGAATGAAATGATGTTCAATTACGTACAGGGTACATAGAGCTAGAGTTACCAGCCAGTCATCTTTCAGGATAAATGAAAACCTCCAACGTTAAGTCATATCGGACGATGAATGAAATGATGTTCAAATAAGTACAGGGTACATAGAACTTGGAGCTACCAGACATTCATCTTTCAGGATAAGAGAAAACCTCCAACGTTAAGTCATATCGGTCGATGAATGAAATGATGTTCAATTAAGTACAGGGTACATAGAGCTAGAGTTACCAGCCAGTCATCTTTCAGGATAAATGAAAACCTCCAACGTTAAGTCATATCGGACGATGAATGAAATGATGTTCAAATAAGTACAGGATACATAGAACTTAGAGTTACCAGACATTCATCTTTCAGTATAAGAGTAAACCTCCAACGTTAAGTCATATCAGACGATGAATGATATGATGTTCAAATAAGTACAGGGTTCATAGAGCTAGAGTTACCAGCCAGTCATCTTTCAGGATAAGAGAAAACCAACGTTAAGTCATATCGGACGATGAATGGAATTTTGTTCAAATAAGTACAGGGTACATAGAACTTAGAGTTAACAGACATTCATCTTTCAGGATAGGGGAAAACCTCCGACGTTAAGTCATAACGGACGATGAATGAAGTGATGTAAATGAGTACAGGGCACATAGAGTTTAGAGAGCCCAGACATTCATCTTTCAAGATAAGGGAAAACCTCCAACGTTAAGTCATAACGGACGATGAATGAAATGATGTTCAAATGAGTACAGCGTACATAGAGCTTAGATTTACCAGACATTGATCTTTCAGGATAAGAGAAAACCTCCAACGTTAAGTTATAACGGACGATGAATGAAATGATGTTCAAATGAGTACAGCGTACATAGAGCTTAGAGTTACCAGACATTCATCTTTCAGGATAAGAGAAAACCTCCAACGTTAAGATATAACGGACGATGAATGAAATGTTGTTCAAATGAGTACAGCGTACATAGAGCTTAGAGTTACCAGACATTCATCTGTCAGGATAAGAGAAAACCTCCAACGTTAAATTGTAACGGACGATGAACGAAATGATGTTCAAATAAGTACAGGATACATAGAACTTAGAGTTACCAGACATTCATCTTTCAGGATAAGAGAAAACCTCCAACGTTAAGTCATATCGGACGATGAATGACATGATGTTCAAATAAGTATAGGGTACATAGAGCTAGAGTTACCAGCCAGTCATCTTTCAGGATAAGAGAAAACCAACGTTAAGTCAAATCGGACGATGAGTGAAATAATGTTCAAATAAGTACAGTGTACATAGAGCTTAGAGTTACCAGACATTCATCTTTCAGTATAAGAGAAAACCTCCAACGTTAAGTCATATCGGACGATGAATGGAATTTTGTTCAAATAAGTACAGGGTACATAGAACTTAGAGTTAACAGACATTCATCTTTCAGGATAAGGGAAAACCTCCGACGTTAAGTCATATCGGACGATGAATGAAGTGATGTAAATGAGTACAGGGCACATAGAGTTTAGAGTTACCAGACATTCATCTTTCAAGATAAGGGAAAACCTCCAACGTAAGTCATAACGGACGATGAATGAAATGATGTTCAAATGAGTACAGCGTACATAGAGCTTAGAGTTACAAGACATTCATCTTTCAGGATAAGAGAAAACCTCCAACGTTAAGTTATAACGGACGATGAATGAAATTATGTTCAAATGAGTACAGCGTACATAGAGCTTAGAGTTACCAGACATTCATCTTTCAGGATAAGAGAAAACCTC
Source organism: Mantis religiosa (assembly GCA_030765055.1). Classification (NCBI taxonomy): domain Eukaryota; kingdom Metazoa; phylum Arthropoda; class Insecta; order Mantodea; family Mantidae; genus Mantis; species Mantis religiosa. The sequence goes on from CM060951.1 coordinate 12,622,664, forward strand.
CAACGTTAAGTTATAACGGACGATAAATGAAATGATGTTCAAATGAGTACAGCGTACATAGAGCTTAGAGTTACCAGACATTCATCTTTCAGGATAAGAGAAAACCTCCAACGTTAAGTCATAACGGACGATGAATGAAATGATGTTCAAATAAGTACAGGATACATAGCACTTAGAGCTACCAGGCATTCATCTTTCAGGATAAGGGAAAACCTCCAACTTTAAAACATATCAGACGATTAATGAAATGATGTTCAAATGAATACAGCGTCAGATATATGGTATATTTACCTATATAATATATATGGTACATATATATTTTTAATTCTGACGGAGCACTTACGGTAATTAATGGTAGGTAATTAATAAATGTAAATAGTAAAGTTATTAATGATTTCAGAAAGTAGCTGTTATATATGAAAATATATGCGAACGAGACTGTTTTATTCATATCATTTATTATTCGTGTAATATTATTGTGTGTGCAGTTATTGTTTCTAATATTATTTATACATTTAACTTTGTCACAGGGCATCGCTCATTATTTGTGGGTAAATACGAACATATCAATATTTTGTTTTCACGATTCACACTTGTTTTGCAATACATCAAGTCTGTGCTTCTCTCTGAGTGTACTCAAATAAGCATCTGATGACAAGATTATTGTATTCCATCGTTAAACATTTCTATTTCTAGAGCCTAATAAAATCTAAGAAAACAACAATCAATACATCTGAGATTCTAGCTCAATTACGCGGCCGAAATATTTACCTCAATTGCAGTAATGTTTATCTATTAAATATGTGGATATATTTTACTGAGCATTATTAATAGAGCGCAATGCGGAATCATAAATACGCTATTGTTTTAGGTACAGCAGCACCCAGGGACTCTGTACATTTTCATACCTATTGCAATAAATATTAACGAAAGCTTCAATTTGTTTTTAATTTCAGTTATTATTAACTTCCATTGTCGTAGTGTAATTATGCGATTCTATTTAACAAAACAATAAAACAATAACAAATGAATTCCACATAACTGTAATAACATATTTGTGACCAAGAACCTCTGTAGACATTTAATTACGTGTGTGCCATTGTCAACCTCCAGTATCTTGTTACTTTATTCCTGCAGATATTTTGTAGATACGTTTTTTCAATTCAAAAGCTATTCATAATTTTGGTGGTTCTTCTCAAAATAGTCTCCTCTGAATCCAGTGCACTTGTCCCAGAGTTTCTACCAGTCTTCAAAGACATACTGGAAAACAATTTTTGAGAAATCCTTCAAAATTGCTTCCGCAGCCTTCGCCACTGCTTCTGATAATGGATAATGCCTCCCACGAAGGCGTTTCTTCAAGTTAGGGAATATAAAAAAGTTACATGGGGCTAAATCCGGACCATAGGGAAGGTGAGGGATGTACTTCACGTTGGGTTTTGGAAAATATTCAGCAACAACATTGGCAATACGCGGCCGGGCATTATCGTGGTGCAGCATGCAGCCTGCTTCACAGAAACGTTGCCTTTTAAGCCTGATATAGACTTACTATGTTTTCAGGACATCCCTGTAGTATTGTCCAACTGCTCATGTGTTTGCAGGTACAACATGCTGCTAAACCATTCCATGAATATCAAATAATGGGATGACCACAACTTTCCCAGCAGAAACAACCACTTTTGCTTCCTTTTGGGGGTTGGTGATAAAGGAGATTTCCACACTGAGCTTTTTTGTTTGCTCCCAGGATCAAAATGATGTAGCCAAGTTTCATCAGCAGTGATTATGTTTGAAATAAACTCTGGGTCTTCCTCTAACATCAACTTTAACGGCATACAGACCTGCATGCGAATGTCCTTTTGTTCGGGAATCAACAGTCTTGGAACACATCGCGCACAAACACGTCTCATGTGTAATGTTTCTGTCACCAACGTGTGGATGGCACCCAATGAAATGTTCAGTGTTTCAGAAAGTGATTTTAAGGTAATTCGTCGATCCTCTCTTACAATGGCAGCAACAGTGTTGATGTTTTCTTCCGTAATAGCAGTACCTGGAGCACAGGGTCCACTTTCCTCTGAAATTGATTGTCTTCCCTCTTTAAATGTTTTAAACCACCTTCGAGTTGTGCTGTAGAGAAGAACAGACTCTCCATAGGCCTCCTGTGACACTGTATAGGCCTCAACGGAAGATTTGTTGAGACGAAAGCAGAATTTCAAAGCCGCAGAGTGTTCCTCGCGTGTTACCTTCATTGCAGCGGTAGGCGATACTAAACATGTCTGAGCTTGCCTGGTTCTCACAAGCGGGAATCAGGAGTAACAACAATGAAACTTATATAGCTTTTTGGTTAACATTAAGCTAACAGAATATAATAAAATTCAATTTTAGTGTGACAAATTATGACCATAAAATGTTATTATCATTCTTTATTGAACAGCCCTCATATCATGGTCCGCATCAATGACCTCCTCGTTGCTGTCATATCTTCAACCACCAAGAATTTTTTTGAGGTTAAGAAACAGGTGGTAGTTACTGGGTGCTAGATCTGGCAAACAGGGTGAATGTTGAAACAAATGGAGCTAAATTCTCGTACTTTCCCCACTAAAATGACTAAACGATGCGCAGGAGCACTGTCGTAATGAAAGAGGATCCTTTTCTTTGACAAATAAGGTCTTTTTCTTTACGCCTCAAATGTTGCAGTAAGCTTGCGTAGAAGTCACTAGTGTTACTTGTAGCCTTTTCAATGTAATCAATAAAACTAATGCCCTGTGCATCCCAGAAAACACCCCCTATAAACTTTTTAGCTGAGCAAACTTACTTTGTGGTTTTTGGAGTTGGTGCACTTGACGCAATCCACAGTTTTGACTGATTTACTTCCTAAGTGTATCCAAGTTTCATCCATGGTAATAAGCGTCTCGAAAACCCACTGGGAGTTTTAGGAAGAGCTCCAAATTCGTAACAGAAAAACTTTTTCTTTTCAACTTTTGATCACGTGTCCACAAATGTGGCCTCATGTTGCACAAACCCTGTAAAAGCCCAAAAATACTTAAAATATTACCTGCACGTTTTTATATGTTTGCAGCCTCTAAAATCGCAAATAATTTCAGTCTGCGGTCTTCCAGGTTTAAACGATAAACTTTTTCAATGATCTCTGTAGTTGTTACTTATACAGGACGTCCAGAGCGAGGCTCATCACTAGTACTCGTACGTCCCATTTTAAACTCTACAAACAAACTTTTAATTATTGTATATGAATGGACAGAGTCTTTCAATGATCTCTGTAGTTGTGACTTCCACAGGACGTCCAGAGCGAGGCTCATTACTAGTACTCGTACGTCCCATTTTAAACTTTACAACCAACCTTTAATTATTGTATATGAAGGGTACAGAGTCTTTCAATGATCTCTGTAGTTGTGACTTCTACAGGACGTTCAGAGCGAGGCCCATCACTAGCACTCGTACGTCCCATTTTAAACTTTACAACCAACCTTTAGTTATTGTATATGAAGGGTACAGAGTCTTTCAATGATCTCTGTAGTTGTGACTTCCACAGGACGTCCAGAGCGAGGCTCATTACTAGTACTCGTACGTCCCATTTTAAACTTTACAACCAACCTTTAATTATTGTATATGAAGGGTACAGAGTCTTTCAATGATCTCTGTAGTTGTGACTTCCACAGGACGTCCAGAGCGAGGCCCATCACTAGCACTCGTACGTCCCATTTTAAACTCTACAACCAACCTTTTAATTATTGTATATGAAGGGACAGAGTCTTTCAATGATCTCTGTAGTTGTGACTTCTACAGAACGTTCAGAGCGAGGCTCATCACTAGTACTCGTACGTCCCATTTTAAACTCTACATCCAACCTTTTAATCATTGTATATGAAGGGACAGAGTCTTTCAATGATCTCTGTAGTTGTGACTTCTACAGAACGTTCAGAGCGGGACTCATCACTAGTACTCGTACGTCCCATTTCAAACTCTATAACCAACCTTTTAATTATTGTATATGAAGGGACAGAGTCTTTCAATGATCTCTGGAGTTGTAACTTCTACAGGACGTCCAGAGCGAGGCTCATCACTAGTACTCGTACGTCCCATTTTAAACTCTACAGCCAACCTTTTAATTATTGTATATGAAGGAACAGAGTCTTTCAATGATCTCTGTAGTTGTGACTTCTACAGGACGTCCAGAGCGGGGCTTATCACTAGTACTCGTATGTCCCATTTTAAACTCTACAACCAACCTTTTAATTATTGTATATGAAGGGACAGAGTCTTTCAATGATCTCTGTAGTTGTGACTTCGACAGGACCCCCAGAGCGAGACTCATCACTAGTGCTCGTACGTCCCATTTTAAACTCTACAACCAAACTTTTAATTATTGTATATGAAGGGACAGAGTCTTTCAATGATCTCTGTAGTTGTGATTCTACAGAACGTCCAGAGCGAGGCTCATCACTAATACTCGTACGTCCCATTTTAAACTCTAAAATCAACCTTTCAATTATTGTATATGAAGGGACAGAGTCTTTCAATGTACTGTCCATTTTTTCCTTGACTTCCTTGGGCGCTAAGCCTTGCTAATGGAAGTATTTGATCACTGCTTGTTTTCCCAAATCATCCATTTTTGTGAAAGCTCTACACTTGTCTTGTTTATAACGCTGGCATTGAAAAAGTAAACAAGCTATTGACCTGCAACTATGGATATAAGCTAGTCTAAAGTTAAACTATATGATGCTATCCGTAAAACTGGATCAGTGGCGGCATCTCTATGTGAAGCCTGGGATCTCTCATCCGACCTTACTCTTTATTCCAAGACATAATCTAATTCAGAAGTGGTCTTCGGCATGTGAAGCATGAGACGACTTCCTCTGACAGAAACCCACCTAAATATCAGTAATAAAAGGTTCTTATCTGAAATACATACAATAATAGCCAGTTCAAATGAGTGCATCGTTCCCGAGAAGAGAAGGCAATGGCAGTTTATGTGATATATGTTAGGCAGGCAAAGTTGTTTTTAAATAGTTTGTAATACCATCTGTTCTTGCTAAGAACTCCTAAGCGCCTGTGGATAGCGGCAACTTCTTCGACAGCAGTGTGAAGCAGGTTGTAGCATTCCCCTCTTAAGGCACTGAACTGCCTCGCAATGTGTTTGAAGCGTATCGTAAAATCTGTAACAGAATTATTTACTCATACACCAACAGTCAGTGTATATGGACTCTGTTCAGATGTTATCACATGTCACACATCATCAGGCGTGAGAAATCATATGTAACGCTATTGAGTATTGTAAGGAGAAAGAAGAGGGAATCAAAATACCCTTATGATTATTTGTATGTTATTAGTTAACTTCTCTAGAATATAAAATTCTCAAGACAGCAACACCATAGGATTGAATAAGCGGTTGCAATCGTAATTTACATTTTCGTATAATTATTATGAAGTACTCTCACAAAGACACCAGCCACTTCTCCGTGGATAGACGAGCAGAAGTTCGAGGACGGTCACGTTTAATTGGCGGTGGTGGTGGTGGTGGTGGTCATACACGAACAATCCAATTTCAAAAGTTTAAGAGGATTTAACATGCGATTTTAAGTATAATTTATATAAGATGTACAAGTGTTCTTGTCAGTTTATATTTTTGCTTCAACTCCCTCCGGGTTTTATCAGAACAAAACGAAAGCTTTTTACACCAAAATACATTCTTCGCCCTATTGGAAATAAGATTTAGCAAGCAAAGTTAGTTTGTAAAGAAGTTTCAGTTGTTTTTTCTGTAGAGAAGGATTTTGTTTAATTTTACGTTTCTATGAACTTAACAGGGGTTTCACCTAGGTTAGAAGGTTATAGGCTACCAGAAGTTTCTGAATATTTAACAGAATTTCGAATAGTAATTGATATATTGTCGTTATCTGTTTTATTAGTAGTATTTTAATGAGATTGACATATTTCAAGTTACTCTTTGACGAGTTAGGTTATCAGAATGCTCTATAACGAAAGCGCAGTAAGTGAAACAATTGAGAGCGAGAAACAGTTGAGGAACTGATTTTGATGTGGAATTTAGGATTATAGGGATACTGATAACCTTTAATTATCATTTACATAAGTTTAAAATATTTCCTGCGATTTGGTCTAATTTTTACTGAAATACCTGATTTCGTGGAATTTAAAAATACACTGCTTATTCTTTGTATCAGCGGCGCGACAGAAATTATTAAACATAATACTTATTTATTTCTTCATGATATCACTTAAATGGTGCCGGAATCACTCTACGGCACGCGGACTTACCCAATGATTTTATTCAATGATAGTTTAGAATTGAGACAAAGCGAAACACTGGCGAATGACTGTTAAATAACTCTGAATCACTAGCTTTGACGGTTTTTCACTTGTTATTTGTATAACATGTCAACACCAAGCCTAAGTTCAATGCTCTTTTTCGCGATTGGCCATATTTTCCTGATTTGTAAGCGTTGGTCTGCCATAAGGCCACCTTGAATTATTCTGATTAGATTTACTGCAACATCATGACTCTTCTTATCACGTGACACGGGATCTTTTCTTAGTATGCGATACTTCTACTATCACTGCTCCGGGTTACCTTCTGTGAACGTATCACAACGGCACTGTACTATTCGCTGAAATATAAGCAAATTTATCGACAAATACTGTCAACATCTTGACTTAACGCTTGCAAAGGAAGGTTTTAAGCTATCATAAACTACGCAACTAAGCTTTTTACATAGATAAATCTTTTTCTGCATATAAAAATCAGAATGGTACGAATTACAGTATTTTAGTTCATACATTACACATGAAATCACCCCCATAGTTAAATATAATATACAAATTATTTCCTAAATGAAATACGGTTCCAAGTGACTGCTCCTAGGAAATACGGCTGTTCAAAATATATGTTTAGAATATGATATTAATTGTTTTCATATACAGGGTAGTTTCGGATGTGGCATTTTCCCTTTTAGCATTTCTGTTCAAAGATAGGAAGAATTGTGGACAAAATAGGAATGGGAGATATATGGATATTAGAAGAAATAATACAAGCGATGTGGGTAATTTGATAAAATGCAGAATAGAAGATATAGAAAGACAGGAAATATGGAAAAGCTTAGAAAATATGAAATCATTAAAATTTCAGAAGCAAATAAAAATAAATTGGGTACGAGAAGCATATGTAGATTACTGCAATAGGCAAGAGAGAGAAGGGATAGCTTGGATGAGAACAGGAATAGTATTTCTAAGAGGGATAAGAGGTAGGGAAAAGGGAATTTGTGAATTGTGTGTGGGAAACGAAAGTATAGAACACTATATAACAGGATCAAGGGGGTTGTAATATAGAGAAAAATGGTTTTGGAGCCAAAATGGGAGAAAGCAGAGAAGTGTATACCAGCTATATACATGTTAACGTGAAAAGAGGAAAAGAATATAAGAAGTATTGGGAACTTATTACAGAAAAAACAATGGACAAGAAATGTAAATAATATAAGGAAGTTGGTGAGGGAAGAAAGGGACTACTTAAGTAACAAGAAGACATGGAGGTTAAGAGCTACCTGGCAGAGCAGAAGACCAGTGTGTCATGTAAGCCAGTGCAGCAACAAGGTAAAGAAAATAAATGTAACCAAAATTTTAAATTGTAACATTTTGAATTATCCGCGATAAATAATTCATTTATTAATTTGGAGTATGTTCACAATCACCCACACACTTATATGCATGTGCTTTTCTGTACTTACGAGGTCTTAAAACTTATATTTATAGTAAAAGGTAGCCAACGGTTCTGAAGGTGGAATGCAATATATTCTCTACCTGATATAAACATGGTAGAAAGCCAAAAAGCCGAAGGCATTACCAGAGACATGAAGTCTAATTTTTCCGGGAGTTGATATACGAATACCGGAGTTGTATTTAGCAGCCTGGGAGGCTAAAGTTAAAATAATATTTTAATACAGAGCGATGTTTAATTAAGATATGGCGGAAGACTTGTGGACTCAGTTTGTAAACATGTGGTAGCAGCTGTATACTGATAGGAGCGTATGTTTGAGTTATATAACTGTACATGGGGCTACGCGTATACAAAGCATACCTCCATATGCCCCCAAAAAGATCTCATTATACTATCCAGGATCAGCCCTGTAAATTACCTGTACGTGTAATTTACACTAAAGTGAACAATGTAAAAATTGTCTACTGTTTCCATTCATTCGGGGAAGTACTTGCACGATTTTTCCTTACGTTAATACACATGTTAATAGATCCTATATAAAATCATTTCAGCCAACAGTTGACTGTAGGCAGTTGCTTGAAACAGTAGAAGTGCGATTTTATTTGAAAATGGAGAGATTGGAGTATGGTGTTGTGATAAAATTCTTCATAAAAGAAGATTTAACAAGCTAAAGACAAATAAATGTAGCCTAAAGTTTTAAATTGTAAAAGTTTGGAATATGCACAGTAAATAAATAATTGATTCACTAATTCATGACGTCCCATGGCTATTTTTAAATACCTGTAACCACATAAAAATTACTTCTGTCAATAACAGCACTTATTACATGTTAATGATTGCACACCCTTTTTGAAAGAATCTATATTTCAGTTGTACAGCTGCTTTAAGGTTATTTTTTTAATATTTCAGTTATCAATATGTATTCCTTTTCAATACTTGGAAGTTTCGTAAGATACTAAATAACTGCTATGGAGAGATGAAAACCTTTCCTTTAAACGTAAACGAAAATTTAACCCTAAAGCTTTTAAATTTAATAGTTACTAGCTCTAAATAGTAGAACTTGTGTTTCAACCATTCATTATATTTTGTGTTATATACAGTGTAACTGTAATTATTAATTTTGAATGAACTCAATGCCAGCAGGTCTGTATCACGCAGGTTGTATGCTGCTTTCAGCTGTTTGTATTATGTTTGTAATTTAACTGTTGTAGCTGTAACTTATGAAAGCATTATGGCATGCTCAACTGTAGACTGCAAGAATGTTCAAAGTTATATAGCTACTTGTTCATTGGTAATATTTAAAACTAAAACGTATTTATTTTCCTTTCCAGACAGTTCTCTTGTATAGAGCAGTCCTTATGCACGAAATAATCAGGTATTAGAGTATATTTGTATTTTACTGTGTCAAAACTGAGTTTGTGGACAACCATTACGGCCGTCATTTTGAGTGGCACTGTCAACCATTTTAGCCCGCCTCGGTAGCTTGGTGGTAGCATATCTGTCTCAAGTTCAAGAGGTCCCGAGTTCGAATCTCGGTGAGGGTGAGTTACCTGGATAAGGTTTTTACGGGGTTTTCCGTTATCCTGAAAGAAGAATGTCGGGTAACTCTAAGCTCTATGGACCCCGGGCTCATTTGAGCATCATTTGACCCATTCCATTCATCGTCCGATATGACCTAACGTTGGAGGACGTAAATTACAACAACAAAACACGGTCAGCAGTTCATTCTAGACATCCCCTGCTTTATGGGATAGAACCACTTTTTATCAGTGTAGTGCTTACAGATTACTGCTTAATCACTGTATTCTGCTATTTTTATCACTCGGGAGTTTTATGTTAGTGATGAAAATTTTTCAGTGTCAACATTGATCTCTCGGGACATAATATTGGTAGTTTGTGATTTGAGTCCTTTTGCTTTTGTACATAGAGTGCCAGACTGTCCACGCCGAAGAATCATGTCCACAGCTGCGCGTGTGGGTGTATCACTTTCACTTTCTGAAAGTGTCTCCTAGTGGTCTACCGGGGAAATATATGAGTCAAATGGAGAATCTAATGTCAGGACGGCACGTTGGCCATGGTGGCTCAAAGGTTAAGAGTGACTGGACGGAAACCAGGAGATCCGTGGTTCAAATCCCGGCCATGGCATTGAATTTTTCATGTTGACTCTATCCATAAAAAATCTTAGCCTATGTACGGCTGGTGTGGAGAAATGATTAATTTCCATAAATAAACTAAAATACTTTAATGGTTTCCTATGGAGTAGGCATAAAACTAGAAGAACAAAATTAAATATAATAAAAAGTACAGTGGAGAATATTTGAACTTAATGGAAGTGAAAGTTGGACGTAAGTGAAGTATTGAGAGAAGACTCCTTGCGACAGAAATTGACGATTTGAGCAGAAGTAT
>CM060951.1:12637807-12660307 GCA_030765055.1 Mantis religiosa
TGCCATGCCATTTCCAGCTGGCGCCTTAGTTGGACCAGCGTTCGTGCTGGACGTGCAGACCGCGTGAGACGACGTTTCATCCAGTCCCAAACATGCTCAATGGGGGACAGATCCGGAGATCTTGCTAGCCAGGGTAGTTGACTTACACCTTCTAGAGCACGTTGGGTGGCACGGGATACATGTGGACGTGCATTGTCCTGTTGGAACAGCAAGTTCCCTTGCCGGTCTAGTAATGTAGAACGATGGGTACGATGACGGTTTGGAATGAACCGTGCACTATTCAGTGTCCCCTCGACGATCACCAGAGGTGTACGGTCAGTGTAGGAAATCGCTCCCCACACCATGTTGCCGGGTTTTGGCCCTGCGTGCCTCGGTCGAATGCAGTCCTGATTGTGGCGCTCAACTGCACGGCGCCAAACACGCATACGACCATCATTGGCACCAAGGCAGAAGCGACTCTCATCGCTGAAGACGACACGTCTCCATTCGTCCCTCCATTCACGCCTGTCGCGACACCACTGGAGGCGGGCTGCACGATGTTGGGGCGTGAGTGGAAGACGGCCTTCCGGTGCGCGGGACCGTAGCCCAGATTCATGTAGATGGTTGCGAATGGTCCCCGCCGATACCCCAGGAGCAACAGTGTCCCTAATTTGCTGGGAAGTGGCGGTGCGGTCCCCTACGGTACTGCGTAGGATCCGACGGTCTTGGCGTGCATCCGTGCGTCGCTGCGGTCCGGTCCCAGGTCGACGGGCACGTGCACCTTCCGCCGACCACTGGCGACAACATCGATGTACCGTGGAAATCTCACGCCCCACGTGTTGAGCAATTCGGCGGTACGTCCACCCGGCCTCCCGCATGCCCACTATACGCCCTCGCTCAAAGTCCGTCAACTGCATATACGGTTCACGTCCACGCTGTCGCGGCATGTTACCAGTGTTAAAGACTGCGATGGAGCTCCGTATGCCACGGCAAACTGGCTGACACTGACGGCGGCGGTGCCCAAACGCTGCGCAGCTAGCGCCATTCGACGGCCAACACCGCGGTTCCTGGTGTGTCTGCTGTGCCGTGCTTGTGATCATTGCTTGTACAGCCCTCTCGCACTGTCCGGAGCAAGTATGGTGGGTCTGACACACCGGCGTCAATGTGTTCTTATTTCCATTTCCGGGAGTGTATGTTGTGGCAAGGCTCGGCCATTTCTAATGGTGTTCATATTTGCCTTATATACACCAGTAAGAAAGGTGGGTTCAATATTAGCAACAATGGTGCGGTATTCTTGGATGATTCTTAAGATGTATCCACGCTGTATCTGTAATATTTAGTATGTGCCCAACTCTTCTAAAAGTTACTTTGCAATGCTCCTGCACAATAGAGAACCATAGGTTCAACCGCCCCTTTATAAATTAACTTCAATAAAGAAGAGTTTAGCCCCATGTTGGTCTCGTTAAAGCAATCACTGCGCTAAGAAGTTCACTAGCTCTCCTGGCTACATAATCAAGACATCTTTAAACTGACGAAATAAAGGGCTTTAATACCAGCTGACACCCTATGTTATATTTATCATTTTAAAGCTGAAGAAATATATAATTGTTTAACATTAAAATCAAAAAGTGGATTTTTTGAAACCTATCGACCTCACAGTGCCCTTAAAATGGTATAGGCATGCCCAAGGAATTACTTAGGAAAGACGTTTGTTGGTCGGTACCTGGCGGAAATAACGTAGGAAAGCTAAACTCAGATGGAGGGATGGACCTAATAGAGCCATTGAGAAAAAGGGGTTCAAAAGGGGGACAGTGGAATGAAGAAGTGTAGAGATTCGGTATAGGCAAACTGCTGAAAAGTGGAAGGCCTGTCAAAGTATATGTGATACCTGAATGGCAATTATTGCTTTGGAATTTCAAAACTTTGGAATATGGATGTCATTTCCCTCCAGGCTCCCATTTTGTTTTCACTTTAGTGTTAGTGCCTTACGTCAAAGAACTTTCTTGCATGCTTTACTCCTCCCATTTCAAACTTTCATTCTGTCACATCAGGATATTGACCTATTATTTTCCTTATTTATCGTGCTAACAGATCGTCAACCTGGGCCTTGTTTTGACCTGGCATTTGAGTTCACGCAATTGTAACGTTTTATGATCTACATGTTTCTTAAACCTTGCCTTCTGTGTGACGCACGTATCCACCTATGGTAAGTTAACTTTCTTTAACAGTTTCTTATAACAAAAAGATGAATTGTTGAATTATACACAAACAACTCTGTTCCACAAAAAGTTTCAATGTCAAACAAGAATGCAAAACAAAGCGTTCCCTAAAATTCTCCAAGGTACAGTTTACATGGTAAAATGTTTATTATTCTTTGAAGTGAAAACGTCTTTAGGTTCGGATTGAGCAGACTCCTAGCCGACTTTACCCGAATGAGCATCACATATTTCAGTGTGACTGCTCAGTTTAATTCACTATCCACATAAAGTGCTAACTTCAGTCTTATATTGTCCAATTGTCCATACCGCTATACACGTAGATGTTTTTCGCACTCAACAGAATACCAACAACACGCATCCAGGTATGTTTTAATATATTACAAATACTATGAAAAATTCAGAAACCGTACAGGAGTTTCATTAAAAAAATAGTTATGTTAGGGCCGTTCTTACAAACGTCTGTCAAGTGTCAGATAAACTTCTGTTATTTAACAAGTCGACAATACGTCAAATTACACTTTAAACAATAATAATAGTCAAAAGGAACAGATAATATCACCGAAGTTTGATATTTGAATAATTAAAACCATAACAACGAAAAATAAAACGAGTGTGCTAATTGGAAATAAAAGTGTTAGGAATTCGTGAAAGAGATGTTTCATTTAAGAACTGGTTATTTTTATTGACAATTTCTCTTTATTGTGAGTAATAAAACGTAAAACATCAATATAATAAATTTAATAACACGTAAATAATAAAATTATCAAGTATTAAATTGACGTTTTGCGTTTATTTTCATTTACAACTTATAGGTTATGTTTTTCCACAAACTGAAAGACCGACCAAGGGTCAATATTAGTATCAGCAGTGACAAAATATTTAAAATGAATGTGACATGTAATAAAATACGTAATAAAATATGTACAAACGTGTAATAAAACATGGAGTATTGAGTATATATACGGATATGTAATATGTGTAAAATGTATGTGTAACCAAACATTACCGAATATTCAAAAATATGCAAATAAGCAAATGAATATCATATAACTATGTTATAAGATATGTATGAACTTGTATTTTATTGAAAATAAAAATACAACTAAGCAGCAAGAAACAAATTACGAAAAATGATTGTCATTTGACTTTATTTCCTTTATATATCCTTTATGTATAACTCTCTTTGCACGGTCGCAAGTCCGTCGTCATTCAGTTGTTTCAGGGTATATTCATTTGCGAGCACATTTAGCGTAAGGCATATAATGTTTAACTCCCAACTGACCTCTTTGCGCAACAATGAGTGTCAATATTACATTTTTTTGAATAATTTTTAAGAAAAAATTATAAATAATGAATAGTTTTCAAGTTTTCACTTCTGTCGTGTGATCTTAAACACACACACACACACACACACACACACACACACACACACACACACACACACACACACACACACACACACACACACAATTTGTTATTATTTTATTAATACCATTTTCCTTAAACTACTATAAACCTTGCTTAATTCTATGGCAAATGAGCATCTTACTTCCTAGAAGGTCCTCTGAAGTCCTAATTCTAAATTGCTTTTGCGTGAATAGCAACCTAAATTTCTTATAAGCGTAACATTTGTGAAGTTCTTAACCACTTCTGGGGCATGCCTTAGTTTTAGTTGCGAGTTCCGAGTTATTTTATTCGGGTGGGGAGGGGGATAAGTCTGCACTAACCGAGCAGGATGGTTCAGGCGCTTCGCTAGCGTTCAGGACGTCGGGTTCGATACCCGTGGTACACTTAAGCCTACTGAATTAATTTGTTTCCATTGTATTTAAAAGCAAACATATAAAATACAATTCAAAGCCGAATCATGGATCTCTCTGTCTGGTTTTTCTAACCACTGAACTATTATTGCAACATGGCAGCATAACACTAAGTTATTTAACTGAGTTTATTTTCCCAGTAAGCCACTAGGAGATTTATGGAAGTCATCAAGTCAGTTGGAAGATTGCAATGGTTAGAAGAACTAAATAGAGACCTGGAGATCCCTGGTTCAGTTTCCCGTTATGTTATTAAACTTTGTGTTCTAGATCTACCTTTATAAACAGATTGTTTTACATAATTCTAATATAAAGGAATAATTGAAGGGGCCAGAAGCAGAAATTGCTAAGTCACTGTTGCAAAATTGCGCAAGAGAGCTGCTCAGAGTACTAAAAAGTAATTTTAAATACCCAAATAGTAATAGATATGAATGCATTTTATGTGATGGGTTCGTTTGGAGGTACACAGTACTGTGTTGTAGTGTTTCTCACGGTTTGACATATGTAATATGTGTGACAGGATATTTTATTATTAGGACTTAATAACTTTTAACTTAAAATGGATGATAAGTTGTTAAGGTCACTTGACTTAACAGCTTCTGATTCTTAATGTTACGAGTTTTTCCATTATACATTACTGTGATATATAGTCATGGATAAACTATTACTTTATTTCCACCAATACATTTATACTATGAACTAATACACTTTGCCCTTCATGGTTTGACATGCAACATTGCCATCAAAACATCACTCCATCTCTACTGCATCATCTTCTAGATCACTTCCATATGTCATTGTGTCATAAAATGTGGTACCTTCTGGCAGAGTGACATGTTCCAGTAGTGAAGGAACATCATAATATTTCACCTTCTTAATCTTCCGAAGCCTATCTGGTGTGTTTTTTGCACTATCACATGCCTTATGTAAGACTTGTAACCACACTACTCTCCACAAAAGAGACTGGGGACGATAAAGTGAGGAAGACATTGTGTGACGAACTTCTGGTACACATCATCTTTGGAAACACACACCCCGAATTAAAGTGAATTCAGGAATACTTCTTTCAAGGACATGGAGAAGGGCATCTCTGAAGTCAAAAACTTCAAAAACTGGAGCGCCATCATGTTCGCCGTTATCGGCCGGTGGACGTTTGACATGGACAACATCAATGACCTTCTTCTGTAGGGATTCTTTGATCAGTTTCACCCATGTGGTGAATATGTTATTAGAAGAAATTCATAGCATAAAATTTCTGGGCCTTCAAGTGGACAGATGTTTAGATTGGAAAGCTCACATAAATTATATGTTGCCTAAACTCAGCTCTGCCTGTTATGCTATCCGAGAGCTGGTTCATGTGAGTTCTATTGACACACTTAAATTAATATATTATGCATACTTTAACTCTATTATGGAATATTATTTTTGGGCAACTCAGTAGAAAGTACAAAAATATTTCTTACGCAAAAGAGGGTTTTAAGAATCATTACTAACACCCACAACAGATGCTCCTGTAAAGATCTTTTTAGAAGATTGGAGATATTAACGCTTCCTTGCATGTATATATTCTCGATCCTAAAATTCTTTGTACGCAATCGTGCCTTATTTGCAACAAATAATGTAATTCACCGAATATACACTAGACAAAAGTATAATATCCATTATCCCAGTGCTAAACTTTCTTGCTTCCAGAAAGGTGTGTATTATGAAACTATCAAAATATTTGGCGTACTTCCTAATGTTCTTACAGAGGAAATGGATAATATCGGTGCTTTTAAAAATGCTGTTAGGGAGTATCTTTGCTCAAAATCTTTTTATTCTGTACAAGACTATCTGAATGACAAATTATCCTGATAATGTTTCTGTAGCTCTGTAAGTAGTATCTAACTGTTCCAATGACAAATCATTACTAATAAATATTTGATGCAAGTTGAAAGTTTATTTTTAATGTATATGTATTTAATAAATAACAATAATGGTATCCATTGCAAAAAGGTTGAGACATACTGGCATAAGCCAAGTGAAAGCTGGTTTAAAAAGTGTTTCATTTTTTATCATTATCCCTGCTTTGTTTTCCATATTGTTGTTCATATTGCCTGTATACTATAATATGTGTCTTTTGTTAACTTTTGTACATATTGTGACTTTGTGGGTTCGTGAAATGAAAAGTCCAATTTCACCACTCAAAAATGTTCTTTATTTCCACCGACTTACAATTTAACACTTGCCAATTACACAGAATTACGTGCTGCACACAATTACAATTCACCAGTTCGTCCGTTACAATTTCACTTGTACTCGCGATTACGTCAACTCCGATGCACTTACACAGTTACGTAAAGTCTTCCGTTGCACAATCTTCTCGTTCATTAACACAGCGTTCCTTTGCTAGCAAGTCACTCACTCACACTAAACTTCTGACTAGCTGCAGCCCTTTTTATAGGCATCTCGCCGTCTTCTCGGATTTTCTAGTTCCCAGGCGAAGATTCCAGGTGATAGGAGAAGGGGAGAGAAACGTCCAGGGACGAGTGACATTCCTTTAATCACCCTTCAGTTAGTGACAGAGACTAATGGGAGGCGTGGCTCGGCCACCCCCTGGTTTCCTCACAGCTGTGCCGTCATACCTTCCGCTAATTGGGTGACAATATATATATATATATATATATATATATATATATATATATATATATATATATATATGCTATTAAACTTTATACCTCTGAACATGTTCAATGTTCACAGCCTTTTCTGGCTACAAGTGAACCTACTGAACGCAAATCAATCTAATCTAATCTATGGAAGGGACTAACACGTTATCACTTGAACGTTTTTTCTTCTCAATATTGCCAAAAATCCTGTCAATAGGCATGAAGGAGTATCCTAGTACTGGAAAGTACAGATAAACTTTCTGAAAGTACACTGAAGGAATGTCTAAATGTGTAATCTAAAATATATCAACAGCTGATATCAAAGAGCTTGGGTGACACAGTGTAGCTGCACCACCAAACGACCAATGCGGCAAACTACTTGACTTAACAACATCTAACTCGAAAAGGCTGACTTAACAACTTTTATTTCTAAAATTGATGCCCATTCAACATGTCAGGGTCATATGTTCGACCTAACATCTTCTGATCCGCAAATCTTTAGCACTATTACAGAACTGGTATTCAGACTGCTTATATCTGTTTAACAGGATTTCTCAAAAACATTGATTTAACAACTTCTGAATGTGAGCACTTTAATTCATTTCCATTTGTAAAGTTAGAGTAGACGCAGTAAATGATCTTTGCATTAATCAAGGCATCGAACATTTGTTTAAAGCTATTAATAGCCTCTCTGTGTATTTTAATACCTTCTCGTCGATTGAGCAGTTCATTTTACTCACACAGCCTTAGCACGCAGCTTATTCTGATAGCTGGAATAACGCGGCGTTTTATAACGCTAGCAAAATAAACACTTAAATATTTTACTGTTATAGCCAGTAGCAGTAAACAAAAGCTAGGCTTTACGCCGGTAAATGCTAATTTGTTTTATTGATCTCAAGCACAAATCCCCAAGCTTTTGTATTATTCAAATGCAGTTTGGAATTTTAAAACCAGTTTTGTTATGGGTAAATTTCCGTAGTAACTAATAACGTTTTGTTTAAAAGGCAGGCAGTTTAGTTCGCCCATTAGCCAGCTTTATTAGTTTGTTGGAATACATATATGTATAATGTATCTTTGTATTTGTATTTAGTTCTCATATTTCTTCTACATACATTTTAATTGATACTATGACTTTGTGGATCCGTGAAATTAAAAGTCCAGTTGCACAAACTCAAAATGTTATTTATTTCCACCGAATTACAGTACATTCACTTACAAATCACAACAAGATCACGTATCACACAATTATGTAACACTCCAAATACGCAATCACTCACAATTACGTACAACGCTCTCTAGAGGTGACTAAAATCTCATCTGATACACGTACGCAGTCTTCCAGTCCATTCGCTAGCACTGCGCTCTTCACGGCTGCCAAGAACTGAACTGGCCTTCTTTTTAAGTGTAGGAAAAATCCATTATGGACTTACCCCAGCTGTACTGGGATGGCACAGCCAGGAGTGTGAGCTTCACCCTAAGTTACTACTCACTAAAAACCTCCACTGGACATTAGTTTGGACAGGAATTCCGGCAGTAGCGCTAAATGCACATGCGGATTAATGTAGAGGATGTGTAGGTAAGGCCGTATGGCGTTACCGAGGTGAGACTTGCTGCTAGGACATAAGCATGGCCAAGACCCTGAATATGCCCTTGCGGATTCAAGGTGAAGGTGAAGGATTCAAGGTGAAGGTGGTGTTAATGTGTAGTGTTGTTTCCTGTGAGAAATGTGGTCTTACTCTAGTAATTGCGTCCGCAAATAGAGGAGAAGTCTTGTGTTTTGCGTGTGGTTAGTGTAGTCATTACTTTGTAATTATTTTCGAATGGTCTTCATCCTAATACGATTAGGGTGCGTCTTTAATGTTAGTAGAGATCGCCAAAACAGCGTTAGTCACTCGTTATTTTTTATATTTCATGCAAGTATATATTAAGAATGGTAGTTTCTACTTCCCACACTGTGCGATTGTCAATGGTATTTCTAAACTTTAGCTGCGTCTGATTTGTGTGTAATTCTAATATGAAATCGTGGTCAAGATTGAGATGTCAATGTCGTATGAGTGTGGAGGGAGAGGAATGACCCCTCCCTCCGGAGCCGCCTTGACTAAGAGCAAGGACTTTGTGGACTGCCAATTGTCTGGATCCGGTGTATAGTTATGGGTAATTCTTACTACTTCTATGGAATTCTTACTGGCTCTTCTACTGCAGCCCTTATATAGGAAGATTTCTGTTTCTGGAAGCTTCGCGGCTCTGAACACCTTCCCGATTGTTCTCGACGTCAGGGGGAGGGGAAAGAGAGGGTACCCTGGTTAGTGATGCTCTTCTAACCATCCTCTCCATGAGCGCCACACAGACAAATGGGTAGGCGTGAGCTGAATGCTTCCCGTATGGCCCCTACCGGCCAGCTGGTTCTCGCGGGAATTCCGATGTTCCTGTGACAATACATTGCCGTTTGTAACATTTCTTTGACCATAACAAAATGACTAATTCACTTTCTACCTGCTTGCCTCGAGTCTCGGTCTCAATACACATAACCTTGGTTTTCCGTGTATTGATGACCCTCCTTTCCCTTGTATCTCTCGTTCTAGTTTTCTAGCCCTTAATTGTTATTTATTCTTCATCAATCTTAACCATTTCTTCCTAACTTTCCCCAGATATTCACTTATATTTCTCACATTCTTTTCTCGTTTTACCAGGGGCGGCTGGTGGCTCTGAAAGTCGGTGGTTCACAAAATTTTCCATGGAATTTTAGTTTTTTTAAGTAACAAACGGTTGTTTAATCCTGCCATTATAGACTGCTGTATACACAAGTTAACGGTAATTCACAGCGTATAACACAACATGCGTATTTCAGAAACACTCTAGAGCATAACACTCTTCTATTTATGCAGCTAAAAATGGACTTGGTATCTCTTCATGGCAGACTTCAAGTGTACATTGCAAGATTTCCTTCTGGATTGTCTTGGAGGTCCCATTAAATACTGCAGCATTCTCCAGATAGGTTTTTCAGAACACAGTCTAGCTCTGCCCGAAGTTTATCAGTCCTCGAAAAATACCAGGATTGCTTGACGTAGCTGAATCATTGTGTCCTCGTAGAGCTAACTCAAAGGTTCCACAAAACCTACTGCAGTTAACAATAATGTTTAAAACATACCTATTTTGAGCCACTTTTTGGTTGTGTTCTTCAATTGTTCTCCGATATGCACTGTCCATCTGCTTTGCTATATTTACATTGCCAAGCATAGCAAAACTGTGTTTTTATGTGCAGTTTTTAAGTTACGTGTTTTTAGCGCGATCATGAAGATACTGCAAAGCATTCACGCCATGTTTCGTCCACGGATCTTCACCGCCAAAGAGAACTCAAGGAAAGCAAAACAAGCTATTTTTAATACTACAACCACACATCAAATTATATTTCTCATATATATTGTTGTTAAAGTTCCCCTTCAAATAGCTTGTTTTTGTTTTGACTATCTATGTGATTTTTATATTTGGCGTGGGACTTCCAAGTCGCTTATTTTCGGTGTTTTCTTCTAAGCTCATTTTTAAAAAGGATGTGCTAATAGACCCTTTATGGAAATCACTGTTTCTCCTGATATATAACACAATATACTTGTATTTAAAGAAGTCGGTCTTATTCACTACTCAAAGCACGACACAGCTAACAAAATATGGCACAAAACATGTGGCTATGCTCTGGTAGGTAATAGTAATCTGTGGTAATAGTTGACCGATGCGAACATTTAATATGATAATAATAGCTGGCGTTGAAAACAGAAGGAAAAGGCTTGGCATTCACTATTCTCTGGCTACTAGGTTAACCAACCTTATGCAGCCATAAACCGCGCCCTTCCCCCCTACTTGCCTCGTCAAGCCCTAGGTTCATCCTGCCCTATACCTCCCCATTGTTATACCAGTGGTTTGCAACTGAGAGTGAACTACTTGGCACCTGCAAACAATACAGCGCGCTGAGGGCTACTGCACTAGACAAGGTCGAATTCAACTCCAAATGGAACATGCCCTTGCATTAAAGGGAGACCCGGTACTTTGGTTGTAGCGCAAACATACTACCCCATTGAGAAGCCTCCCCTGCCTTTTACCAATAAAATTTTCTTCATTATTAATACCTGCCTCGTCCCTAAATTGCCAAATTTGTTCTCTCCACATCTTTGTTTGTTTGCAATAAAGTATACTACACCAATCTGTATCCTCTTCTCCACACATTGGGCATTTCCCTGTATCCTTTTCATATCTAATACCTTCCAAATTTCTAACTCCTGTCCTTGCCCAGGCAAATCCTTCTCGCCCTAACTGATTACACACATCTATGTACCTCTCCCTCCCCCACACTGTCTTTATTTCCCTATATGTCCTCAATGATCTTTTCTCGCGTACACTGTTAAATATAACTTGGCTACTCAAATCTTTCAGCCTTAATTCTACCTCTTTCCCTATAATAACACTCCTCGTTTCTCCAAATATGTCCTCTACCTATCTGTTCCATCAGTTCCCTTACTTTTTGCGCCCAAGACTCTCCCCATTTACTTCTCATCTGCAAAAGAAAATATTGCTTGATAATATTGTCACCCAGTTATCGGAAGGCACAACCAACTGACAGCTGACTGGGGGACAGGAGGCATTCAGACTACGCCTACCCATTTATCTCTTTTCACTAACTGAAGGGGTGGTTAAGAAAGTGTCACTGGTCACTGGCCGCCTCTTTCCCCTCCCCCTGACGTCTGGAACAGTCGGGATATTTTCATCATTTTAGCATGAAAACTATCGCGCGATAATTAACTTTGCGACACACCCAGTACATCACACTCCTTGTTCAACAAAGTGAATGATACAAAATGTTCAGCGTATCTCTGTAACGCTACGATTTTTCAATTCGCTTTGTAGTTCAGGTGGATATACCAGGTACGTCCAGAAAGTAAGTTCTGTTTGGTAATAAAATTAAATTGTGTACAGATACAGAAAAATTATCAATTACGCAAAATTCTACAACTCATAAACTAATTTTCCACATAACGGCCGACATTTTGCAGTCATTTGTCATAGCGAGGCCCAAGTTTTTGTACACTTTCTTCATAGAAGTTTGCCGCCTGTGTCTTCTACCAGTTGGAAACATTTTCTTTCAGCTCTTCGTCATTGTTGAAGTGTTGACCGCCAAGGAAATATTTGAGAGGCAAAAACAGATGAAAGTCGCTAGGAGCGCGGTCAGGGCTGCACGGGGTTAGTCAAACACGTCTCAGCCAAATCCCTGTAGGATGCTTTTCGTCGCATTTGCAGTGTGTGGTTGTGCGTTGTCGTGAAGAAACATAGCACATTTTGACGTCGCAAATTTGCCGATAAATGTCAATTGGAATCACTTTCCTAGCATTCAGAAAGCGAATCACAGATCTGATTTAACAAGCGGCGGGATTTTCAATCTACACCAACATTGTAAACAAGCACAACAAAGCTTACTTGGCTGACAGCGATCTCCCAATGGTACACGTTTCCTATCCTTGATACATAGCGTATACCGCACATGTGTGGAACTGCGATTGCAGTGCTGCAGCGGAGATAAATTGAAATAGAACTTACTTTCTGGACGCCTCTTGTATTTCTGTAATGTAAAATTCAATCCTTTAGGACAAGGTTACTTCCTGAGAGAGAGTCACAATTCTTCTGACCATACTTGATAGGTGTTGTCCATTGTCACAGTAAATCGAGAAGGATATGTTCTGCATGACACATTTCTAGACAGAACAAAATTGTTCCACTGCCTTCTAGATTAATGATATGAATCTTAAATTTTTAGGGAATGAAGAAAACAAAATTTAGAATCATTTTGAATGGTCTCCGAAAAATGAGCTGATAGCCTGATGGGCCCCTCTTCCATCTAATTCCTCAATTACAGTGTTCTAATTTTATATAATTGTACATGATGTGGCCCCTTACAAAATTATTTCCTAGCTAAATCACGCTCCCAGATTGCCAACAATATAAACTTTTTAAAAACAAATAGATCAGAAATCGTAGCGGCAGGTGTATTAACAAATCGCAAATTAATTTCCGTCAACAGGCATCGAGTTTCCGTATACCTAGTTAACGTGTATACACAGGTGGTAGCGTTTTCTGTAACATGGAGGTAACGCATATTGGTCCATATTTAAACATTTACGGGTACGTGTGGCAGACAATGGGCTGTATAGTGGATGTTTACTACGGCACGCTGTTCATTAACTGCAACATTAAGTTGCACATTGTTCCCTGCTCTGGTCATATATAATGAAGCTATGTGCAGAAAAAACCCGAAGGAAGCATCAGCCGTGCAACAACAGCTGGTTAACACAAAACATACCGTCGCTGCCACAATTTCGTCAATTTACGTACAAACGTCGTTCATTTTTACGTAATTAGAGTAAATAGAGGAAATACTGTATTGCACCAGCAAATTGGATATCAAGAATCATGCTAGAAGGTTTCTCATATCCTGATAACTTGTGGTCTCTGAACGGTTAAACTGAGTCCATTCAGAACTTACTTATGCTTTGATTCCATAGTGCGATCCACATAAACCTGAACCACTTCAATAAGTCATAACTTCTGAACTAATAACAGGACATACGTGCAACTTTGCAAGAATATAATACACAACTGGGAGATTACTTTATACCATTTACATCTCAGAGAAAATCTTGGAAGTGTGCTCCACCAGCATCTATACATGTTTGTACTTGTCTCACCATATTCTCTCAAGTTTTACGGAGAGTATCCTCACCAATATTACTTATTTCGGTTCGAATGGATTCCTTGAGGACATCAATTGTCCACGGCCTATTCTTGTACACTCTATCTTTTGACATCCCCACAAGAAATTATCCAGTCAGGTTAGTCAGAGGATCTGGGGGGCCATAAACATTTTGTGATTATTCGAATATCAAAGAAACTGGTTACAAGTTCCATGATGTCATTAGATGTATGGCACGTTGCTCCATCTTGCTGAAAATGACCTTCTCTCAATTTAATATCATCTCCGTAAAATATCAAAGAATATGAAAACTGTTCCTTCACACTAGCCGTGTGTAGGACGCACTATGAAAGGGTAGAGCCAAACAGAAAAATTCAATTCTATAGCTGAGATTTGAACTAGGGATCTTCTAGTCTACGTCCAGCCGCTCTAAACCATTGAGCTACTATGGCCAACGTGCCGACATGACATCTCATGATTAAATTCGACATGACATTAAATTAGAGACCTACGAAGCATGGCATTCAAGTTTTCGAGTGTGGAAGTGCACGGCATTAATTTTTATCTCTAGTTTTACCGCGCAAAATTTGGCGTCCTCAATAGCATCACTGATGGAGCGAGTTTATATACGATTCCCCTGGCGGCTTGAGGTCGTACTTGATGTGTTGACAGCAGCTTTGGGGCTTCCCTCTACGGACAGGTAAATACACTATTTCAGAGGTGTGTCAGTCCGCGTAATATAAAGGTACGTAATTTCGCCTGGTGCGTAGTAAAGATAACTGTTTATAAAAAACTAGCAATGCAATGTACTGCAAAGCTACTTATGCAGCCATACAAGTATACCATGAAGAATATACGAAATGATAAGTCAATGAACACTTATTTCACAATGAACATCTGTTCTTTGTTACAGTAGACATATATGCATATTGTAAACCTGTCACATAAAATAGAAATATTTCAATTTGATTTCAATTCTTTTCTATCACCCACAGTTCCCTTACAATGTAACTTCATTACAAACCAAAAAATTATCAGAACATGTTACAGGAATGAAAAATAAATTAGTGTTACAACATGTACAAAGCTTTTATCCAAGTCTAAACAAGAAAATATCTCTAGTACATAGTATTATGTGTCCATTTTCTAGTGTTTCCTTTCTATCTTCCCCTTAAACACTGTCTGTATTGCGATAAGGTATGCTTGAGGTCTTTCTGTCATAACACTATTTATTGCTTCTAGATTGGGACCAGTCACTTTATAGCGTCCAGTGTCTCTCTTTTTGCGAGTAACTGATCCTGTATCTTGTAAATGTTTGATGTACCCATTGGTTTTAAAAGACATAAGTACCAACATTAATAGACATTTTAATTAAGTGTGAGAATGACAAAATGTTTATATCATATACTGATAAAAACGTAAGACGTTTATGTTACAAACAAAAGTACATCAATTTGACGTTACCTGGACACTTTTAACAACATTACGCTCCGAGGGACTTGTCTGAATGCTGGATAGCGTTACATAAACTCTTCTATGCAGCGGTTTAAGTTGTATTTATATGTCACGCCAATTTTAATGCCGGTACGAATGTAGCATTCAACCATGAAGGTACGGTGCCCTGTGTTCATATCCAGGGGTAGCTGGTTGTATTAGTTAACAGCACAACCACTCTGAGAGAGCTGTAATTTGCTTACTGTTCGGCAAAAGTTAGCGCTTCTTCTCCGTGGAGGACGGCATGATTTCAAGATAGACTCACCAGTCAACTATGACGTCATTATTGTTCATTCGAAGGGTGGGAAATGACGAATAAAAATTAACACCGTGTACAGTGTTTTATGAGCTCACGAACCTGGTCACTGGAATCTAAGCGACTGTCAAATTGTTTACTGTACCGCGGATGTTCGCAAATAAAGTTTGAAAATATATCCAGAACAAATATGTTGTAACAGTACTTTTGGGTTATGTTTGAAGTATGAAAAGTTTATAAATTTATAAAACACTGATTATGTAAATATATTTAATAATTTAAATATGTAAAAATGTATGTAATTGTGTGATTGGCCGAAGTAATAATTGTATGACGTAATGTTGTGACGTGGTATTAAATCGGCCAATCACAAAATTAAGAGAGAAGTAACGATAGCCACGATAAATCAATAATCTTGATAGAGAGAGATTTTTGTTGTAATGGTGAGTGTGATGAATAGTGGTACTAGATCAAGAACATTTAAGTAATAATTTGAATTTGTATAAATGTTACAAAGTAAGAATTTATCGACATGTTGGAAGTGATTGGGAAAGGAAGTTCAAGCAAAATGTAATCTAAATAATACAATTAAATAGTTACAGAATTTGACTTCTACGAAACTTTATTCCGAACCACGCCTTTAAAAACAGATGTCTCATGACTCTTATTTAAAATAAGATGATATAATTGGTGACCAGAGGAAATAGTTAGCCGCAAAAACTCACACGAGAAGAGACAGAATTGTGCGTCCAACATAGAAATCCTGTCCCAAATTGCCTCCGAACGTGTGGCTGATGAAGATGGAGACAAATTAACGACGAATAGTCCCAAATACCTGTCCCAATGTCTCCCAGGAAGACGATGACCAAGCCGCCAGTTTCTAGCTCTTCCTGGTCCAATCTGGCACTCTGATATATTTATGGATATAAAAATAACCTCGGACCAGCTTCACTCTGGGCTATAAGAACTCTTTAATTTTCAGACTTGGTCGAGAGTAAAAGGATAAATTTACTAAATGAACTTCAATACCAATATTTTTTTTACCTGAAAAGTAT
The DNA here is from genome assembly GCA_030765055.1 of Mantis religiosa. Lineage (NCBI taxonomy): Eukaryota > Metazoa > Arthropoda > Insecta > Mantodea > Mantidae > Mantis > Mantis religiosa. Next base: position 12,654,006 of record CM060951.1, read on the forward strand.
CAAGATATTGAATTTAATTTGTAATATGAAAGGGTAGAGACAAACTGAAAAATTCAATGCCATAACTGGGATTTGAACCACGGATCTTCTGGTCTCCATCCAGCCGCTCTAACCATTGAGTTACTATGGCCAACGTGCCAACATGACATTAAATTCTCCAACTGACTCGTATTTTTTCCCGGTAAACCACTAGGAGTTCTCATAAACACATGAGACAACTACCTTAATGGCGACTTACTATGCTGTAAGTCACGACTAGTGTGAAAGAACAATTAATGTCCATTAATTGTACCTAATAGTGGTCCGAAATATAGGGCAAACCAGTGTGACACTTCAAAAGGAAATTCTGAGGTTGTAGTTAATCTTGTGGACATTTATCTAACACCCCAAAAAGACAGCAATTTTTGCCGTAGCAATTGAAACCACAACTGTTAAACGCTGGTCACATGACTTACTGCAACGCCACCTAACTCTATAAATAACGACACACACTTCTCCTAGAGGACTACTGTTCACTGCATGGTTTAAGAAACACATTTTCTACAGAATGATGGAAAGGGCACTGGAGTAATTTTTGCGTGTCAGTTATTAGGCGCACGCAAATCCGCTGAGTGTAATGCTGCAGCGACACGAGTCTATCCACTTCTTAGCACGCACTTGAGGATTACGTTATTTGTTACACGCACTGCTCAAATAACAGGTCACATTTTGGCTTATTAGTCCAAGTAACATATTGTTCCTAGTCTTCTATGTATGTATGTATTTATTGACTGCAATTGGTTACTACCCGGTGGCAGAGTTAAGAATACAGATCAGATTACAAATACTAGATTTACAACAATAACACAATAAACCATACAAACATGATATTATTTTAACTTTAGTCACTTAAAACATATCTAATTACTTCTCTATTTACATATTATATACCATTATAATTTAAACGTTAAACTATAAACCATCTAGATTTTTTCTAAATTTCTTCAGCGACAGGGGATAGCCCTGAAAGACTGCTACAGGCAATTCATTTCATTCTTCAATGGTTCTATTAACAAAAGAAAATTTTCCTACGTCGTTTCTGTATCTTCTACCCTTAATTTTATACCTATGATCGTTTCGTCCATAATAATCCGGATTATCTAACCTTACACTAACGTCCACCCATGCCTTTACACCAGCATTAGCTTTGAATAATGCTACCAACCTATGTTTTTTACGCCTAATTCTTAATTCCTCCCATTTAGTCTCATCTCCTTTTATAGGCCCAAAATACTTGCCTCTTTTTATGAATTTTATTGCCCTCTTCTGTATTTTTTCTAATGGATCGATTTGGTTAGCTGTATACGGGTCCCAGCATGCTACTCCATATTCCATAACCGGCCGCACTAAGGCCTTGTAGGCAATTTCCCTGGACCTAGCGCTCCCCTTTTTCAATATTCTCATTACGAAATGTAATGCCTTCCGCGCATTCCTAGATGTGGAATTTACTAGTTCGTCCCATCCAGCATTACTTGCCAGGTACACTCCCAAGTATTTGCAGCTGTCCACCTGTGGAATTTGCACCCCTCCCATGTGATAGTTAACAATAATTTTCCCTTAGTTCTACTTAAAACAAAGGACTTACTTTTCTTGGCATTAATTGACATTTTGTTACCCGCGGCCCAATTACAGATTTCATTTAAATCATCCTGAAGAGCGGTTTAATGCACTGTATTCCGAATTTTATTATAAATGGTACAATCGTCTTCAAAAAACCTTATCTGGCAGTTACTATTAACAGCAATGTCATTAACAAAAACGAGAAGCAGTAAAGGTCCTAGTACTGAGCCTTGCGGCACACCCGAACTTACGGTTCCCCTATCGGACAGCTCTTTACCTACTCTAACTTTTTTGCGTTCTACCTTTCAAAAATTGTTTAACCCATAATACTACGCGTTTGTCAATTCCTGTATTAGCTAGCTTACAAATAAGTAAACTATGTGGCGCTACATTGTAGTGGACCTAACTCGAAGTTTAGGAAGCTACTTTCGGATATATTAAGATCTAGTTGAGGACTTAAGAACCATATGGACCTAAAGCACAATGTTGTCGATCTTAAGATTTTATCATGTCCAATGGGTCTACATATACACGAGGTATGTCCGTAAAATTCTGTCTCCAAGGCGCTGGAGCTGTGAGGAAAGCATTTACGCGAGATCCGGCACCACTGCCGTATAGTTTGGTTTCACTCCTTCAAATCTGTACCACAATGAATCCGTTGCAACCATTAGTCTGGACTGGGCAGCCATTTGCGATAGAGCTTCCTACCACTTTCGCCGCCAAGTGCGAGTTGCGTGCAGTGATCCGTTTTCTGAGTACCAAGGGTACTATACCCATTGAAATGTATCGTAAGTTATGCGAAGTCTATGGGCCACAATGTATGGGCGCCAGAAACCTGCGAAAGTGGGTCAGAGAGTTCAAAGACGGAAGTACACACTCGTGTTTTTCCCGGTAAACCACTAGGAGTTCTCATAAACACATAAGACAACTACCTTAATGACGACTTACTATGCTGTAAGTACTTTTAGACCCAGGCTTTATAGTTCGGACCACTATTAGGTACAATTAATTGAAATTAATTGTTCTTTCACACTAGCCGTGTGTAGGACGCACTATGAAAGAGTAGAAGACTGAAAAATTCAATGCTATAGCCAGGATTTGAACCACGAATCTTCTGGTCTCCGTCCAGCTGCACTAAACCCTTGATCTACAGTGGCCAACGTGCCAACATGATATTAAATTCTCCAACGGACTCGAGTTTCCCCAGGTAAAACTCTAGGAGTTCTAATAAACACATGAGACAACTACCTTAATGAAATGAAATGTGTAGGGTTTAACGGCCGCTTATACTACATACGGCACCACAGGTAGTGACACTGATGATACATGAGATGAAGATGTAGCACCGGTGGAATGAGATGACGGGGGAAAACCGGAGGTCCCGGAGAAAACCCGCCGCAGCACCGTGTTTTCCACCATAAATCTCACTTTGCGGTCGCCTGGGATCGAACACGGGTTGCCTTAGTGAGAGCCAAGTGGTCTATCCACTGAGCCACGGCACGGCCCAACTACCTTAATGGGAAATTTTTATGCTGTAAGTACTTTAAGGGCCGGGCTTTATAGTTCGGACCACTATTAAGTACAATTAATGGAAATTAATTGTTCTTTCACACTAGCCTTGTGTAGGACGCACCATGAAAGAGTAGAGCCAGACTGAAAAATTCAATGCCAAAGCCGGATTTGAACCACGGATCTTCTGGTCTCTGTCCAGCTGCACTAAACCCTTGATCTACTGTAGCCAACGTGCCAATATGACATTAAATTCTCCAACCGACACGTGTTTTTCCCGGTAAACCACTAGGAGTTCTCATAAACACATGAAATAAGTACCTTAATGACGACTTACTATGCTGTAAGTACTTTAAGGCCCGGGTATGACATTAAATTCTCCAACTCACTCGTGTTTTTCCCGGTAAACCACTAGGAGTTCTTATAAACACTTGAGACAACTACCTTAATGATGGCTAACTCTGCTGTAAGTACTTTAAGATCCGGGTATGACATTAAATTCTCCAACTGACTCGTGTTTTTCCCGGTAAACCACTAGGAGTTCTCATAAACACATGAGACAACTACCTTAATGACGACTTACTATGCTGTAAGTACTTTAAGACCCGGGTATGACATTAAATTCCCCAACTGACTCGTGTTTTTCCCGGTAAACCACTAGGAGTTCTCATAAACACATGAGACAACTACTTTAATGACGACTTACTATGCTGTAAGTACTTTAAGACCCGGGTATGACATTAAATTCTCCAACTGACTCATGTTTTTTCCCGGTAAACCACTTAGGAGTTCTCATAAACACATGAGACAACTACCTTAATGACGACTTACTATGCTGTAAGTACTTTAAGACCCGGGTATGACATTAAATTCTCCAACTGGCTCGTGTTTTTCCCGGTAAACCAGTAGGAGTTCTCATAAACACATGAGACAACTACTTTAATGACGACTTACTATACTGTAAGTACTTTAAGACCCGGGTATGACATTAAATTCTCCAACTTACTCGTGTTTTTCCCGGTAAACCACTAGGAGTTCTCATAAACACATGAGACAACTACCTTAATGACGACTTACTATGCTTTAAGTACTTTAAGACCCGGGTATGACATTAAATTCTCCAACTGACTCGTGTTTTTCCCGGTAAACCACTAGGAGTTCTCATAAACACATGAGACAACTACCTTAATGACGACTTACTATGCTGTAAGTACTTTAAGACCCGGGTATGACATTAAATTCTCCAACTTACTCGTGTTTTTCCCGGTAAACCAGTAGGAGTTCTCATAAACACATGAGACAACTACTTTAATGACGACTTACTATGCTGTAAGTACTTTAAGACCCGGGTATGACATTAAATTCTCCAACTTACTCGTGTTTTTCCCGGTAAACCACTAGGAGTTCTCATAAACACATGAGACAACTACCTTAATGACGACTTACTATGCTGTAAGTACTTTAAGACCCGGGTATGACATTAAATTCTCCAACTGACTCGTGTTTTTCCCGGTAAACCACTAGGAGTTCTCATAAACACATGAGACAACTACCTTAATGACGACTTACTATGCTGTAAGTACTTTAAGACCCGGGTATGACATTAAATTCTCCAACTGGCTCGTGTTTTCCCCGGTAAACCACTAGGAGTTCTCATAAACACATGAGACAACTACCTTAATGGCGACTTACTATGCTGTAAGTACTTTAAGACCCGGGTATGACATTAAATTCTCCAACTGACTCGTGTTTTTCCCGGTAAACCACTAGGTGTTCTCATAAACCATGAGACAACTACCTTAATGACGACTTACTATGCTGTAAGTTCTTTAAGGCCCGGAATTTATAGTTCCAACCACTATAAGGTACAATTAATGCAATTTAATTGTTCTTTCACGCTAGCCTTGTGTAGGACGCACTATGAAATGATAGAGTCAGACTGAAAAATTAAATGCCACGAGTCATTTCGAAAATTTAATGTCATGGTGGCACTTTGGCCATAGTAGTTCAATGGTTTAGAGCGGCTGGACGGAGACAAGAAGATCCGTGGTTCATATCCCGACTATGGAATTGAATTTTTCAGTCTGTTTCTACCCTTTCATAGTGCATCCTAAACACGGCTAGTGTGAAAGAACAATTAATTTACAAAATATAAAACGCCGCACAGAACGGAGTACAGTAAACCCTGGAAAAGGGCACAACAAAAGAAAACTAGGAGTTAGATCTCGGAAACGTTTTACTAAGAATAAAAGGCGGATATTATAGTACTCGATATCAGCACTGTATGAAAATAGTGCACCCGCTTTTTGTATGAGACTAGATGCTGGAGAGTGCGACGTTTATAGTTTTATCTGAGCCTGTAGACTAAACATTTGTTACCGTAGCTTAATAACGTTTTCCTTGTCAAAAGGGCATTACCAACCTAAAAGGGGGAGCAGAGGACAAAGATGGAAGTTTACGCTGCCTTGCATAATCAGGGTGGCCCCAAATACATTAATGCTCGTACTGCCTAAGCCTCGCTTTAAGATTTATGTACCACTTTCAAGTTTGGCCAGTGCAGCACATAGTCGGGTTATGGATTAAATGGGATGAAAGAGCTACACTTTCTAAACAACTGGCCACTCTGCTTGACCAGTATATCCTTTTTACAGTCCGCTAATCTTAAATCTCCATTGGAAGGTACTACAGTGCATGTATTAACTCCTGACGTTTGTTATTGTGTAACTTTCTCTACTGGAAATTAATTCTTCTTTCACACTAGCCGAAAGTTTGGTAAAGTAGAGTTAGACTGAAAAATTGAAGGTGATAGCCGGGATTTGAACCACGGCACTTCGTCCGATTACTCTTCAACATACGAGTCAGAAGAAAAAGTAATACCATGCTGACAAATTGCCTTGGTAGTCAGTGGTTAAGAGCACCGACTAAGGCCGAAGGATCTGTGATTTTTCTCCCAGTTATTGCATTGAATTTTTCATTCTGGGTCTATCATTGGAAATAAATATGTTTTCAATATTTTCTTATGATTTCACTATGGTCAGGGACAAGAGGTTTTGTTTTTAATGATTTCTTTCGCAAAGGTTTCCTTTTTTCAAAAATAACATTTTTTAACGATAAAGGAAAAATTTATATTATTCCAGTCTGCAAAATAAATAAATAAATAAATAAATAAATAAATAAATAAATAAATAAATAAA